>JAKSZT010053887.1:7797247-7846026 GCA_026826555.1 Tolypeutes matacus | reverse complement strand
TGCTGTTTATCTGTGAATATTTTGAACTCTCCATCATTTTTGAATGCCAATTTTGCTGGATAGAGAATTCGTGGCTGGAAGTTTTTTTCTTTTAGTGTTTTGACTATGTCATACCACTGTCTTCTTGCCTCCATGGTTTCAGCTGAGAAATCAGCACTTAATCTTATTGTGCTTCCCTTGTATGTGATGGTTCTCTTTTCTCTTGCTGCCTTGAGTATTTTCTCTTTGTCTTGAGCATTGGACAGTTTGACAAGTATATGTCTTGGAGTTGGCCTGTTGGGATTTATACTATTTGGGGTGCGCTGTGCTTCCTGGATCTGCACATCCATCTCTCTCAATAGAGTTGGGAAGTTTTCAGCCATAACTTCCTTCAACACTCCTTCTGTTCCCTTTCCCTTCTCTTCTCCTTCTGGGATGCCCATAATGCGTATGTGTGTGCGTCTTGCATTATCGGTTAATTCCCTGAGACCATACTGGATTTTTTCTATCTTTTTGTCTATGTTTTCTACAATCTCTTTGATTTCAACTGTATTGTCTTCCATATCACTAATTCTTTCCTCTGCCTGTTCAATTCTGCTGCCATGTGAGTCCAGCGTCTTTTTCATTTCTTGACTTTTGTCTTTGTTCGCCATCATATCCATTACCTTTTTAGGTGTGTTAGCTGTTTCTTCAGTATGTTCTCCCAGTGTCTTCTTTATATCCTTAATCTCTTCCTTCAGTTCTTTAAGTTGGTCCATGATATTTGTTTGGATAGCTTTGATTAGTTGTTCGATGTACTGCATTACTTCCTGGTTTTTATTTTGTGCACTGGACTGTTCCATGTTTTCCAGTTTTTCAGAGTCATTTGTATTTTTCTGTTGCCCTCTGGTCATCATATTATCTTGATGGGTTTGTTCAGTTGATTAGGTTTTCTCTATGCTCTAGAATTTTATTTAGCTGTTGGTTCTGCGTGTGAGTTAAGTTTTCTCTTTGGCAGTTTTTCTTCTTATTTTATTTCCTTACTACTTTCTTTGTTCGCTTGAAGGCAAAAGGTTAGGGCCAGGGGAATCAAAAGATGTAAGGAAGGCAGAAGGATAATAGAAATATTGATAAAAGTTAGAAGAGGGGCAAAATGAGACTTAATGAGATGAATATTTAACTTGTGTAGGCAGTGTAGAGTACTAGGAAAAAATATTGAGTTCCTATAATGGACTGGGAAAACAAATGGAGGAATATATATATATAGTGATTTAGAAGGCTAGAATTATGAGGAGGTAGAGAAATAGTAGAGAAAGGTCTGAAAGGAAAAAGTTAATACTAATAAAAAAAAAAGAAAAGAAAAAAGAAGAAGAAAACAAAATAGATGGGATAAAAATTGACACCCTTAAGTTGTGGGCCTATGAAAAAATGTTGTCTCTAAGAGCCACAACAGAAAACAGAAGGCAGAAACATGCAGGAAGGATAAGCGATAATTTGTAATACAGAATCAATATATACAGCGAGTGGGAAATTACTGAATAAGAAGCCCAGCAAATAAGCTACCAGCTGGGAGCACCTATTTAAAAAATAAAATAAAAGGAAAAAGGAAGGGGGGAGGAAAATGGGAATAATAGCAATAGACCAGAAAGTAACAGAGAGAAACCAAATATCCATGACTATATCTTTGCTGGAAAGTAGATTTGATAGGAAAGCAAATTACATTCCAAAGTTTGCTTGTTGAGCACACATTATTAAACCAAGTCACCTTTAATGTCATGAGGAGTTAATTCTGGTCTTGAAAAAACATCTGTTGTTTAAGAATATACGATCTTTTTTGGATTATGAATGTGTTTGCACAGGGACTGCCTATATTCCCTCTTTTCTTTGCTTCCAAGGCTGATACCCTCCTTCCAAATGTCACATTCTTTCTTTGATATGTTAACATATTCAGTCAAGTTATAGTTTGTCATGAAGTTTTGAAAACCATTCTCTTTAAGATGACTTAGCTTATCTTTCTTGAATTCATAGAATAATGAATTAAAATTTCAGCTCTGAAGACAGTCTCTATCCCATTGCTCCCAACTACTTAAGTGTATCTTTGCTGTAACTCATTGTTCCACACTAAAATTTAAAAAAAAAAGTATTTTTCAACAAATATATAAAGTCATCTACTTATTGCTTTTTAAATAAATAATAAATACTTCCATTGCAAAGATAGTCTGTGTGCCTCAGGAATCAGGGACTTTGCCTGCCTGCTCACTCCAGTGCACTCATCAATATCTGGCTCACAGTTGGCACTGAATTGCAATTTATTGAATAAATTTATGTTAGTATTAATTGTATTGGTGGGCACTAAAACCAACAACTTTCTTGTCTCCCTCATTATAAATTCATACTTATTAAAGGCCAAGTATAGTGAAATGTATAAAACAAAATAAACTCCCTCATGAATGTAGCCTAAAGTAAATTTCATATTAGTTTTTATAATGTAACACTTGCTTAAAAGTATTTGATATCCAATCGCTATAAAAAAAGAAAATTATCCTAAATAACAAAGGTCAGAATCGAAACTTATTGGGTATTAATATTAATTTACTTCTTTAAAATTGTTCTGTGAATTAGTTATTTCCTTAATTTAATTTCATTGCATTTAGTTTATTTGGCCTTTCCAAATTTAAGTTTCTTGAATGTAAGAATAATGTCTTTATTTTTTTATTTTTTTAGATGCCATAGTTCCAAGTGTATTACTAAAGACACAGGGTATTGCCAATAATAGCTTCCTGTTTAACTGAATCTTTTGTTTCTAACTTACATTTGTTCAGCAGGTGTTTATGAGTCCTTTGTGATAATAAGAGTAGCTGAATGAACCCATTTCTGCGCTTGATTTTAAGAAAACCATATGCCCAATGGGAGAACATGAATAGTACCACAGACTAGTTATTGGAATATGCTACTTCTTCTACTCTGTTGTGAATTTTGATGAAGCCTGAATCCATTACATTAACTTCACACCACCCTAAGCTTTAGAAAACTATCCAGGATATTTAAGTGTGTGTATGTACAGATAGATATAGAGAGGGGGGAGAGGAAGAGGTAGAGATAGAGGTAGATATAGATATAGATAGATATAGATATAGATTTTTTTTATATAATATGTGTTTTGGATAATGTTTTCATGTATTATGTCTTTCTTCTCTGGTATCTTCTCCTATCACAAATAAAATGGATGAGTAAAGGAAAAATTAAAAGGTGTGGTAATGGTCTAATTTTTCAAATACGAAAGCAATGGCAGAAGGCTACCTGTGACAGGTTGATAAAGCATATTTTACTATTTTAGATTAATCTCTTAAGTTAAGGAATGCCTTTTTTCCTTCCTTTTCATTTTCTTTTTCAAATTGCAGCTTTCTTCAATATTTAGGATCTTTAGTTAGTCATCTAGAATCAGATTTTGGGGAATGGGGACTCTTTAATTACAAGACATATGTAAAATGCCTCAAGAACTAGATGGCAAGCCTGGATGTTAATTGATCACCTTAAAATACAAATATTTCTACTGAATGAATATGATTCCTTCATGAAGCTCCAGCACCTGGTTCTACATATATGATGCATGTTCTAGTTGATTATCTTTGATGTCATGAGAAATATACTCTCCTATGCTGAAATAAATGCCTATTTCTTCATAAAGTCTCTTTGTAAGCAATTATATTTGCTATCAGTAACCAAGTTTCTCTAGTGATTTTAAATAGTTTCAGAGAACCTAATACTACAAACCAAGTATAGAATTTTAGATACCTTCTTTTACTGCAATCCCTGTCTTTTACAGGCTAGGCATTATTATAATTCCCTATGGTGAGGGTTTTGCAAATTTTTCTGGTTTCTTGGATGAAAGGGTTAGAATATGAGTGTGGCCTTACTATTTTTTTGTTAATAATACAGTTTGTTGCCTTTTCATTGATATTATTTTATTGGCTCTTTTAATAATGTACTAATATCTATTTATTTTTTCATAGTTTAATAAAATGAAGTCAACAAATACTAGGTTTTAATAATCAGAGCCAGACTGGGGTAAAAAGAACAGATGTAGAGTATGAATGAAGGTATATTTGTATCTGCTCAAAGTTTTTGACTTCTAGGTTGAAAATGTAAAATATTTTGGTTCTGATGAAGTTACATAATAATGAAGCTTTTAAATAGCATAGAGGGAGGAATTGAGTTAAGATTAAGGTTTGGAAAAAGATGTTGCATTTAAATCAGAGGTTGACAAAATTATATATATGTATATATAAAATATGTATTTGTTATATACATATAATATATATATACACAGAGAGAGAAACATTTTTGCTGTAGCATACCTTTGCAATTTAGGTAGACTGAATGAGAAGACCATGCAAACTGAGCTTTAGCAGTAACTTATTAGAAAGTAAGGTTTCTTTTAATCAAGAAGAATAAAGCTCTATTTTGTTTTAGTGGATTTAGAGGATTTTAATGGAGTTTGAAAAGGAGATTAACTTTCCTTAACATTGAACTGGTAAAATACAGTCAGAAATATATTTAGGAATGTAAATTCTGAGTAGATTTCTTCATATAAGAGATCTGGCAACTGATTGGTCCTTACATGTAGAAATGTGTATAATCTGAGTTACACTAACTTCATCATATGTTTGTCTTTGTTTTTTTTTCAATAATGGTTGTAAATGTCGTATTTCTTAAGTGAATATATGGTAACCTCCTTTTCCCATATCCTCCCTCTCTCATGGAAGAGGAGGTCTGTGGCCTATCAGTAATGGTGTTGATGTTTTCTCATGAATCAAACTGGTCTCTTCAGTGATCCAGTGTCCAGAGTAAATCCTAGGGCTCATTTGGGTCAGAGAGTCATCTGGGAAGAGAAAAGATATAACCTGATAATTTGGCCATTACTTTCCTACCTAGCTTGGTTCTACATGAACCACTGGACAAATGTGAGTCATACCCAAGATCATTTTAATCTCCCTTTCGTTTTGTCCAAAGGAAAAATAGTTCAAAATGTGATCTATGAAAAGTCTTAGAGATGAATATTTTAATTGAAGTGCACAAATCAGAACATTATATATAAGTCTGTATGTATACATATATATATTTACATTAAAATTAACTCTCAAAATGAACTATTTTTAAAATTTAACAAATACAATTTAAAGGATACAGTTAGTCTCAAGAGCATAATTTCTAATAAATCAATTTACAAAAAGGAACCTTCAGGAAGCATCTTAGTTATTTAATGACTACTTTAAGAAGAACACACTGAAAATAAAGTGAAAATTAATAATTAAGATGTTGATAATACAAACACTTTAGTTATATTCCAACTATTAAATATAAAAATTGGTGATGCTTTGGTCCTCTCTCCCTCCCTCCCTCCCTTACTCCTCTCCTCCCTTCCTTCCTTCCTTAACCCTGTTTCATATGATAGTAGCTGCAAATGGAATAATTAGAGAACTGCATGAAGATATGTTTCATCTTATCATGGGACTCTTCTAATTCCCATTGATATATAGTCTTTCACTTTGAATTAAATGAAATATACATGCCAAGAAAATAATAGCCCTGTGAATTAGCTAACTTTTTAGAAAATGTGTAAATAAGCCAAAGTCACACATTCAGCCCTACATTTCTCAAATCATGTATTTTTGTGTGTGCCTTAGCCTACACACATACCTTGATTCCATGTTTTAAAAAATGCATCATTTTGTTTAAAAAAACACAATTGTTTTATTTGAAACTAATAAGAGGAAAATACTAAATGGAATGTCTGACCATGATAGGAAGCACTATCTTTGCTTAAAAAATGACAGAACGTATTAATACCTATTTACTTTAGGACTGTGTGTTTTCAATGTGTGATCAAATTAGTTTTTTTTAGAATTTACTCTGTGCTGTAAATTCTACTTCAGAAAATATAATTTATGCAGAATATTAATAACAGTACCCAGCACACATTACGTTGCCTAGCACATATTAAGTGCTACATGTATTTTCTATTTATATTCATAGAATAATATTCTATGATCATATTCAAGGAATACAGGAAAGCAAAGAGTGATAATGGGACTGGTGTTGGGAATGGTCATGCTTATTCTACTTTTTTGAACTCATGGGAAACAATCTAGTGATTTTGAGTAGGAAAATTTTTACTCAAAATTTGAGTTAGCTAATTGAACATTGATAGATATACATATAAACGCTTAGTCTCCACATGGAAGATGTAATATCCATTAATTTTTAAATTTTATGTTTTCTTTGTCTTTTGTCTATATTTAGATTAAACATTCCTTAAAAACAGAAATTGTGAGTTTCATTGAATTAGGTATAATACTTAGAAAATGTTGGTAGTAGAGTAGCCATCTATTCGTTAAACCTGCATGTTTTATATAGACTTTATTACCATAATTTCAAGGTGCCAGATAGAAATTTATAAACATAATTATCATTTCTAATAAATATCCTCTAAATATTATAGCAAGACATTTAAATTCCCAATTATTAAACAAGCATTTAATAAACATTTACTATGTCTTGTCAGACACTGAGCTTATAAAGATAACTAAGGCATAGTTTCCTGCCTAAAGAACTCATGAGAGTACAGTGCTCCAGCATAAAGGAGTGACTCAAAATCTTTGGGATGAAGAAAGACTCAAGGTGAAAATGAAGACTTTTACACAGAAAAACTATCACTTCCATCAAGTGTGCTTTAGAAAAATCTACTAACCAAGGGCTTTTTGTAATGTTTGCTGATTTTCTATAAGGTTTAGACTTGATCAGCTACAAAATTTGCAGGGCTGTGTACAATGTAAAAATATGGATCACTTGTTAAAAAAATAATTAATTTCAAGGTAGTGACAGCCAAGCATCAAACCAAATGTAGGGCCCTTCTAAGCAGAGTGTCCTTGCCCAACTGCAAAGGTTGCGTGTTCATGAAGCAGATCCCGAGGTTAAGTCTGTACTTGCTAATTGTTTATTTCCTGTTCAGATGTTTTCATTGCTTGATGCTTTAACTTGATAAGAATGGTTAGGTGTTTCTGGGGTGTAAGTGGCCATAGATCATGTCAGCATGGTGTCCTGTCAATCTTTTAGCAATATGTGGCATTACTTGGAAGAAGCATGAAATATAATTGAAAATACACAGCTCCTTCTATTTGACTTTCTTGTAAGGATGCATCAGACATAGAGAGCTATAAACAACTGACGTGTTTATTTCACTTTATAATTCTGTCATTTGATAAGGAGTGACGTATAGCATGCTAGCCCATATATCAGGAATAAATTGGGATACCAAAGATTTCAGATATTCTTCCTATAGCAGTCCTGTCAGTAGTAACCCTAACTGGTCAAATAATATTGAAAAATATTTCTCCTACACTTAACAATATTATGTATGACTGTATTTTATCATTTAATACAGTCATCTGATTATATCACAATAATGAAATATTGCTTTTTACACTTGCCTAAAACCAAGATTTTCCCATAGCTATTAAGAAGAGCGAGAAGAGATATTCTCTCTTCCTTGGTGATTTGTGATTGTGTATGTATATGTGTACATATGTATACTTAGGGATATACAAGGTATCTACGTATATAGTGGATATTAAAAAATATGCAATACCTTTTATGTTTTATGACTTAGGGATAACTGTAAAATCAACATAAAGTGAAACCATTTAATAATAAACAGGCAACTGATAAGATGTTAGCCAGCAGTGATGATCATATGCATTGCACAGTGAGGAAGTTTCTAGATTCCAGCAAGTAAAATTAGTTGATATTTAATTTCTAATCCCCTTTTGAATTAAAAGAAATAGTCTTAAGATAAACCATTTTATATAAATTTTGCTGAAAGGCTAATGATTTGTGAAATTGTAAAATATACTTCATTTATGAATTGTATACATATTTTTTAATCTAAGCACAGGCATGTGTAATCAGGATAATGTGCATATGAAATAATAATTAATACATATATTTCTAATCATAAATTAAAGCTGTGAATCTTACTTTATTGCTGAAACAGATCGTTTCCACTCCAATGTCAGAAATGTATTGCACAGCACTAATAAAGTGCAACACATACGGCAGATAAAGTTCCTCCATATTGAACACTTTGAGATTTATTATGATCTAACATCCCCAGATCTGTTGAGAGTTGTATAATAAAAATGAACAATTTATGGTTGGGAGATAAAATGTGGATAAAAAATAGGTTTACCAATGCAATTTTAAATTCAGCATCTAATTTACACACCCACACGCATACATACACAATTTATTTAAATCCAGTGTGTATTGCCTGTGTTATGCTAATATGACTAAGGATAACATTTCTGAAGACAAGGTTGCCCTTTCTACTGGTAGAAACACACACACACACACACACATACGCACATGTCTGAACAAATCTGATAAACTGTCAACTGTCATGTGGTCTCTTATTTCACTTACTGAGGGCAAACCAATTCTGCATATATAATGAAAACAGTTATAATTTTTTAAGGTAGTTTTCTTAAGCCACTGATACATTCTTTTCCTCTTCTCCTGGTTCTGGTCTACAGACAATCTGTTTCATAATTACCATTAGAGAAACAAGTTGAAAAAATTGAATGAAGGAAATAGTACTAAATAATAATCAATTTATGATAAAAGTGTAGTTAAATGACAGCCCTGAGGAGTCCTTTCCCATATTTTCCTGAGTTTGCAGGAGAGTGAACAATAATGGAGCAAGAGTAAAAGGAGACAATTATGACTCTTTTTTATTAGGTGACATCTTTTGTCCTGGAGTATATAATTAAGTAAAACATGAATGAAGAGTGACTGGAAGAAATGTGCTGCTAAAACCAACTTTTGGTCATAAAACGACAACTACAAGCAAACAGTACCCCCTTGTATTCTGAGCTCACAGTTATTACATTTATGACAATGTGTTTTGAAACATATTTTTCTCTTGTGAAAAGGTCAAACCTTTAAAAATGCAAAACATTATCCCATTTGGAAGGGAAATTTCTACTCAGTGCTTTAAAATGAGGGTATTTACAGAATGCTAAAATTAGAATTTCCTAATTACCATATCTGCAAATATTCTTTGCATTTCATGGGCAAAACATTTTGTTTTTAGTTGGTTTCAGTTATTTCATAATGCTAACTATATGCAAAATGTAAATATAATAATTGCAATTTTGGTTACAATAAAACCTTATGCATTTGAAATTGCTTTCTAAAAATACCTTGCTATGATATTTTTGTATTTCAAAAATATTTAAGACGTATTTTCTTATAATCTTATTGCGATATTTTAGAGCATTGCCTAAACATAAAATCATATATATTTAAATATATTCATATATACTTGTGTATATAAATATATATAATGACATATTGAGTCCATGTTTTTTAAATTATTTTTATTAAAATATTGTAGGTTTACAGCAAAAATCATGAAGAAAACACAGAATCCAAAATACCACCACCACCCATGCCCATAATTAACACTTTACATTAGTGCGATACGATAATTTTGGGATTGTCATAATGCATATAATGGTACATTTAATGGTGTTCCACAGGTTTCTTTGTCTCTTTTTTTAAAATTATTATTTCTTTTTGTTCTTCAACCTGAATCATTTCAATTGTCTTCTCTAGAGTTCACTCATTCTTTATTTTTCCAGCTCCAAACAGCTTTTGAAGACCTCTAAGGAATTTTTCATTTCAGTTGTTGTGGTCTTCAACTCCAGTATTTCTGTTTGGTTACTTTTACAAGTTTCTGTCTCATTACTAAGATTCTTGTATTGTTCATTCATTGTTTTCCTGATAGTCTTCATTTCTTTTTTTTGTTTTCCTTTATCTCCTTGTGTATATTGAGTATCATTTTTTAAAAGTCTTTGTCTGGTAGGTCCAAAGCCTTGTTTTCTTTGTTGATGGTTTCTGGATTTTTGTCTTGTTCCTTTAGATGGGCTATCATTTCCTGTTTCCTTGTTTGTCTTGTACTTTTTTATTGCACAGTGTATACTTTAGTATTTTAAAGTTGATAACTCTGTGATAGAGCTGCTGAACTGCTTGTTTCTTAAGTTTCCAGTGATATGACAGAGACTTTCCTAGAGTGTCAGAAGCTAACAAAAACAAACAAATCATTGTAAACACTCACTTTCACAGTCTTTGTAAATTGGCTCTATGAAGGCTGGTGTTCTCCTTCAGTGTTTAGCTCTGCCTTCAAGAAGATCAGCCAAAGGAAAATGAAGAGCAGGGTTTTCTCCATCCTTACTGATCCTTTATGTTGTCCTAGGCTTGTGTATGCTCGTTGCTTTAGGAATTCCCCCATTAGAGAAGTTCAAATGTCCCCATTACTCTCTATTAAATAGACTGTCTCCCCCTCCTGGGTGCTCTATTATATGACTCTAAGAAAGTAATTCTTTGCCCCAGGCCTCTTTGATTTAAATATTTTTATTCTGCTTTAGCTGCCTGCAAGCTGCTTTTGCCTGCAGTGAAAGTTTTGGGAAGGCAAGCCTGTGATGTGTTTCCAGTTATAGTCATTCTGGCTGCCACTAGATAGATTGGCACAATGTACAGATTCCCCAATATGCACATAGAAGTTACTCTACTCCCTCCTGGTCCAGAGCCATGGAAGCACTATGGAAGCACAGACTGTCTTACTCTGAATCATGGAGGGCATGGAGGAGGGGTCAGCACGGATACCATGAGGTTCTTCTATCATTTTAAAAGCTGCATTTTCATCATTCAGCACTCGCTCAGTTAATGCAATCCTTTAACTCTTTTCTGGTGTTCTGAGGAAGATGGCTTTGCCAGTTTTTGCTAGGTGCTCAGAGATTATGAAGGGGAACAGCACACTACAGCATCTTACCCTGCCGTCTTCCACTGGTTGAGCAGAAGCCCCCATGTTCTTTAAGTATTAGAATAACAGAAGATAAGTAGTGTAATTGTTGTAATGGCATTCTCCATTCTTTTGTGCTGTACAAGTGAATACACCTCCATTTGGGGAAAATCCTTAATTTATGATGCAAAACAATCTCCCACTATCAAAGATAAAATTGTGAAATTGTAAAATTGTAAAATTATAAAATTGTCACTCTTGCAGATAAGACATGTATCTTAGGTTCATCAATCAGATGCAACACCCCAAAAATTGAATCAGAATACCATGAATAGCCATTTAGGCAATGGGTAGCAGCAGTGCTTCCCTACACAATCAGTTTCCAGAGGCATCAGTGACATTGTTTCTAGGGACAGCTGCCAGTGGCATTGTGAGTGAAACCAGCAGAACAAGCTGTAATATCTCTCCCCAAGTGCATTGGTGGAGAAGTCTTCACTGAATAAATATGCATGATTTGGAAATTGTTCCTGGTTACTTTGCTTCCAAGACTGGCTTGCTGATATTTTTTAAAAATTATGTGGATTTTCCATTACCACTATCATTCTAATAGACCAAATCTTGCTTGCAATAGGTTGTTTGTTCTTGCTTTAAAATGAAGAAACCTCACTGATATAAAAATTGCCATCAGTGGTTGTTAACACAACAGATTACCAGAGCTTGGAGTAACTCTCCATTTCTTTAGAGATAAAGCCAATAAACAGCCAACTACTATTAAGGTATGGGATTCTGTAAACAGAACAATATGAAAGACATGAAAAAAATGTGAGGTCTGTGACTCCTTAATAGTGATGTTCAACAACTTAAAGAGAAAGACAGTGGGAAGCAAAGTTTATAAATTATTGCATGACACAAGACACAGTAACTTTCTCTGTTTGTGAGGGACAAATCTTATTTCTTTCAACCGCAAGCTTCTGATAGTTTTTTAAAAAAGTTTTATTGTAGATGGCAGGATCATTGCAGCAGCAAAATTTTGAACCTCCCCCAAACTCCTTGTAAAAACCAAAGAGATTGACCTGGCTTGCCAAATAGAAATTAAATTCCACAGATCAATGCAAACTAGATAACAAAGAATCTCCATAAACCACAGAATATAGAGAGGGGGTTGTATGGACAAACCCTCAACAGCAGGACCAGCACAGTATCAGAAGTTTGTTGGCAAGAGTGGTGGAATTTATGGGCAAGAGATTGGTTCTGTCAGGTATGGACCCTATAGTTGCCAAACAAATAGACAGTAAACAAAAAACCTTCAATGGGGGAAAATTAAACTTCAAATAGTAATCTGATTGAGGTAGTCCAAGGGCATTAGACAAATCTAGGTTGCTTCCACATGAGTCATAAGTTACAAGTAAGACAAAGAAAGCTTTAATTATTTAATGTAAGATCAAATTGAGCTTTGGTTACCAGGAATATCCACCAATATTCTCTCCCAGAAGGGCAGACGACTGACCTTTGTTTTGAAAGGAAAATGGAAAAGGAATTAAGTTGAACAGAGCAAAAACACTACAGCTCAGAGAGAGAGTAGGTTCGGATTTTAAGGTGTGAGGAACCCAAAGGAGTGAAAGCCCAGAAATTACTGTACTAGGAAAATAAAAATTATGAAGGTGAGAGAATTGGAAAACAGACTGAATGAACCTTGAAAAAGAGATCTGGAAGCATGAAAAGCATTCTTAAATGTGATTTAGCTGTGAGAGACAAAAGGTTATGCAAAGATTTCTTGTTTTGAGTTCATCACAATAACAACCACAAGAGAATCTTAAGATGAAAAGTTGAGAAGCTACCCTGGCCTGTTCCCACCCCTTACAGAGGGACCCTCTCATAAGCTCATTTCAACACAGGGAATTAAATAGACTATGATCTTATGCTTTACAAAGTTAGTACAAAAAACATGAAATTAATTGACTAAAGTGTGATCAAAAATCCAAAAATTGGTTAACAAGTAAAATGATGGTTGAAATTCTGAAAGAACATCACACATCAGAAATGAAGTGGCTAGTTGACAGGAGGATGTAAATGACAACTGACAAAACTAAGGAAAGCTTTTTAAAAAATTAATTAATGAAACCTAGATTAGAATAATTTAAGAATGAATTAAAAACCAAAGGAAAAACAGTAAACAGAGGATAAAAAGAAGACAAGATAAAGGAAATAAAATTGAAAGAAAAAAGAAAATGATTTGAGAAAAACTTATAAAGAATAGGCAGGAATGATCCAAAATGCATATAATTGAAGCTCTCAAAGATGGAAAGTAAAGCAATGGAACAGAGCTATTTTTTCATAATTCATAATTTTAAAAAAACTTTCTGGAAATAAATGCTTAATTTGGTGTATTTATAGGACTCAGCAAAAATTGGGAAAAGATACCCAGAATGGTATTTTGGGTATTTAAAATTATTGGTTTATGGGAGGGAGATGGTGAGAAGTTTGGACATCCAGACTAAAAATCTCTGTCACCTACAAAGTAAAAAATACTAGGTTGCTATTAGACTTTGATAATAAATAAAACACTAACAATATGTTTTAGTTTCTCAAGGCAAGAAAATGTATGCCAAAAGTTTTATAAGGCAAACTGCCCTTCAGGTATAAAGGTTCTAATGAATTTAAACACCCATGAGTCCTTTTAAAAAAAAATCAGCTAAAGAATGAGTTTGAGAAAACCAAGACATTATTAAAGCCATTTTGGCATAAGATCTGTGAGTTAGATTAAAAATATTTAACTGCAGGGCTAAAACTTAAATAGAGATCTGAATGACAAAATAATATGTTTGCATACTGAGCTCTGACAATGTAGAATTAGTATATATAACAAAAAAATAGGTCAAGATAATGAAAAGTAAGGAAAACGTAGAAAAAGCTTGATGCTTTAGCATTATGAGTATTAGCTGGAAGTAAAAGCTTATTATTATAAGCTGACAAATCTAAAGAGCAAAATGATTAAGATAATAAAAAAGTAGGAAGTGGGAAAGGGAGGGTACAGAGTAAAGAACACTTACTAGCTACTTTTTGTATTTCCTATAATAAAAATCTAAAGACAGTGGGAACTAAGTGTATTTTGTAAATATAATAATATGAAAGTGGATGCAAGAAGAATAAAATTCCAACTTTCTTAACACTTCAACAAATATCAAGAAAAGAATAATGATAAGAGATCATAGGGAAATATTTTATATTTATATATTTAAATATGTGTATATATACATAAAATAAATAAAAAACAGTATGACAGAAAATAGGTTATATTTATTGGTCATATTAATACATATCAAAGAGTTTTATTTGCATAAATAAAGAAAATACAAATTTCAATTTGGCTAAGAAAGAAAAATTGGACTCTACTGTATGTAATAGAAAAAGATAAACAATTCAGAAGATTAAAAAAAAGATGGGAAAGAGATATCAAAAAGATTCAAAATAACAGAAGGAAGAGTGTATCCTTTGCACATCAGACAAGAAGAGCTTTAAATAGGACAAAAGTCATCAAATAAGATGAATAAATAATTATAATAATAAAGGCTATGATACTGAATGTAATATAATAATTACTAATCTCTGTTCACCAAATAAATTAGCAGTATATATTAAAAAAATGAATACCAAGGAGATAAAATGTAAAATGGACAAAAAATCAGAATTTAATGCATTTTTCTCACACCTAGACATGAATAATTAAGTAGTTTTGTAGGTACATATCAAACTCTGTACCCCAATATGAGGAACAAACCATTTCAAGTGCATAAAAGTTGACCATATGTTAGGGCACAAAGACACTTCAACAAATTGAAATAACAAATATTATATTACAAACAGCTATCTCTGACCATAGTGCAACTAATTAGAATATCGTCTAGATGGCCGTGGTGACTCATTTCCTTCCTCTTTTTAGCAGAGAGTTGGCTCAGCTGAACTAAGACTCTCTGTGGACAGGCAAGGCCTTTGGCTGATTTCAGCATTACTGGCACACAAGGCTATTGCCAGGAACCTTGTTATGAAGAACTTGGCCCCAGGAATGCAGAGTCCCTAGCATTGCCTTTGAGCTTGGAGAGTCCTTGATCTATTCTTTGTTACTTGGAGAAATTGCGTGTCCCAGGCCCTCTTAGGTTATACCTATGTACTCTTGGTATTGGGGTGGGGCTCATACATCTTTCTGATGCCCTAGATGTCCAGGCTACTGTAGGTCAAAGCAGGACCCTCTCTACTGGAATTGTGTCCATGATACATTCAGAACATCTATGCCCAGACTGTTCTGTGAAATAATGACAGTTCATAGGACTGTGTGTTCTCTGCTGCTCTCTGCTTGGACATTTTTCTCCAAGATTCCCTACCTTTCATCTTCACTATGTATCACTAATGCTTAGTGTCTATGGACCCCTCAAGGAAGCAAGAAAATTAGAAATTAATAAAATTTAGGAAAAATAAAAATGAAAAGAAAAGAAAAGAAAAAAGAGAAGGGAAAGGAAAGAAAGGGAAGGGAAGGGGAAAAGAGAGGGGGAGAGGGAAGGGGAGGAGAGGGGAGGGAAGGGAGACAAACAAGTCCCTCTACTGGGTGGGAGGAGTAGTCTAAGTAAGGAATTAATAAAGCAAAAAAATTCTTAACTTGGAAAACAAGGAAAAATTGTAAAACTAGTACATAAATTAATCAGCTCTTTAATGGGCAAAATTAACAAAATGGCAAACTATTTGTGACCTAATTAAAGAGAAAGGAGATAAATCAAAGACACATAAATTAAGAAATGGCAAGGAGAATATAACCCAAGTGGAATAAATTTTTAAAAATCATAAAAGACTTCTTCACACATGACTATGCAAACACAGTTGAAAACTTATTTGAAATGGAAAGTTTTTTAGGAAAATACAATTTTGCCAAATGGACCCATTAAAGATAGAAAGTCAAAAAAGGAAATTATCATAAAAGTAATGAAGTTTTACATGATCTTCTTTAAAACAAAGCATCTGGCTCTGGTAGTTTCATATTTAAATTTGACCTAGCTTTTAAAGTAGAGGTAAACTCAATGTTCTTAAAAAGGTCCTGCACATAAAGAAAGAAAGAAAACTATAAAATCATTTTTGAGACAAGTATAATATAAATGCAAAACCTTCATAGATGTTCTACGAAAAATAAAACTAAACTCCAGTACCATGTATGACTATTATTGCAAAAATCTCAAATAAAATATTAATAAATAGAACAAAATATACTTTCAAAAATAACCCATGAAGATAATGTGAGATTAATTCAGAAATATGAATGGTTTGGAATTAGGAAATCTATTAATAATGGGTTACATAAATAGATATAAGAAAGAAAAAATATATGATTATTTTATGCCTGTTGAAAAGGCATTGGAGAACAACCAGCAAGGTGGCGGCAGAGTAAGATGCTCCTAGAATCAGCTCCTGCTACAGGACAGTTAGTAATCACCCAGAGCTATCTAAAGGACTTGTTTGGGGGCTCCAGGAGACCTGAAGTGCATCCTGCAGCATCCGTGAAAGAGTGGAAGGAAGAGACTGCTCACCTGCAGAGAAGATTCCTAAGTAGAGCACGCCACACCACAGAGGCCAGTGCCCATCCTCCACTGGAGGCACAAGCCGACTCGGGAGCTGTTCCGCAGCTGGATTTGGAAGCTCCACTTCCCCAAAACGAGGGAAGAAGAGATGGTTGGGTACCAACTTCAGCCACTGATTAGTAAATTTGGCAGGCTAACATCTAACCCTAAGAACAGCTAAAGTTTGAACCTGTCCAAGTCAGAAGGAGGCCAGAAGCCGCCATCTTAACTCGCACATGACACGAGGGGAAGCAGAGCTGACTGAAAATCACAGTGCTGGGAGGGATCGGCTTCTTTCCATCTAGATCATATTGCTCTAGCCTAAGCCCAGGCCCACCTCGGACAGGGAGGAAGCTGGGGGTAGCTTAGCTGCGCCAGCCTCTCCAGGAAATAACAGGCCATGCTGAGGGAGCCAGTGATCATCCTACTTGGGGTGCAAGCAACCCCAGGAGCTATTCTGTGGCAAGAATTGGAAGCTTCATTTCTCAAAAACAGGGGATGAAGAGACAGCTGGCTATCGATGTCAGCTGCTGATTAGTCAGTTCCCTGGCTAAAATATAACCTTAGGAACAGCTGAACTTTGATCCTATCCAAGTCAGAAGGGGGCCAGTAGCTGCCATTTTGACTCCACCCCTAGCATGAGGGGAAGCTGGGCTGACTGAAAATCACAGTGATGATAGAGACCTATTTCTTTCACCCAGACTCGCCTACAGCTCTAGCCTAGGCTTCAACTCCACTTCTAGCAGGGAGAAAGCTGGTGGACCTTGCACCAGCCTATCCAGGTAACTGCAGGTACATTTGGCTAGCACAGACTGAATAATCAGAAGTCTACCAGGGCAACAGTGGTCATCTTGGACCTGCACTGCATAGATTGCTGCCCACATCTGCAGCTCCATCCCCACCCCAGGTAGGCGAGAAAGGGGCAAGAAGCTTCATCAGTCTCTCTGGACAACTATAGTCTAGACCTGCATGACTTGGATTATTCCACACAAATGTGTCTCTGTCTCTATCCCTGGCAAAGGAGAAAGTTGGGAGAAGCTTCATTGGTCCTTGGGGGGCTGAGGGCAGCTTGAGCCTCCACAGCTTATAGCACCAACTACATCCTTGGCTCCTACTACACAACCAGCAAGGAGGAAGGGCAGGAAGCCCTAAACAAAAGAGAAAAACTGAATCCATAATAAATACTCTAGTAAGCCAGATGCCAAGACACCAACAAAAAATTACAATCCACACCAAGAAACTAGAAGAGATGGCCCAGTTAAAGGAACAAGATAAGCCTCCAGATGACATAAAGGAGTTGAGGCATCTATTCATAGATGATCAAACAAATCTCCTTAATAAATTGAATGAGAAGGATAAAGAAATTAAGGATATTAAGAAGACATTGGGTAAGCACAAAGAAGAATTTGAAAGCATACATAGAAAAACAGTAGATCTTATGGGAATGAAAGGTACAATAAATGAAATTAAAAATACACTGGAATCATATAATAGCAGATTTGAGGAGGCAGAGGAAAGGATTGGTGAGCTTGAAGAAATGGCGTCTGAAAGTGAACATACAAAAGAACAGATGAAGAAAATATTGGAAAAACTTGAACAAGGTCTTGGGGAACTAAATGACAGCAAGAGATGTGCAAACACACATGCCATGGGTGTCCCAGAAGGAGAAGAGAAGGGAAAGGGGGCAGAAGAAATATTTGCAGAAATAATGGTAGAAAATTTCCCAACCTTATTAAAGATATCCATGTCCAAGAAGCACGATGTAATCCCATCCAAAAAAATCTGAATAGAACAGTTCCAAGACACATACTAATCAGAATGTCAAATGTCAAAGACAAAGAGGGATATCTGAGATCAGCAAGAGAAAAGCAATGCATAATGTATAAGAGATACCCAATAAGATTAAGTGCTGATCTCTCACCAGAAACCATGGAGGCAAGACAGTGGTATGACATATTTAAGACACTGCAAGAGAAAAACTTTTAGCCAAGGATCTTATATCCAGCAAGATTGTCATTCAAAAATGAGGGCAACTTTAGAATATTCACAGAAAAACAGAAACTGAGAGAGTTTGTAACCAAGAGAACTGCTTTGCAGGAAATACTAAAGGATATGCTACAGCCTGAAAAGAAAAAACAGGAGAGGGAGGCCTAGAAGAGAGTCTAGAAATGAATATTATATCAATAAAAGTAACTAAAAGTGTCAAAAAGAGTGGTGAAAATAAAATAAGACAAATAAAGCCCAAATATTTAGGAATAAACTTAACCAAGGTGTAAAGCACTTGTATTCAGAAAACTACAACTAATTGTTAAAGGAAATTTTTTAAAAGTCCTAAATAATTTGAAGACCATTCTATGCTCACAGATTATAAGAATAAATATCATTAAGATGCCAATTCTACTCAAATTGATGCACAGATTCAATGCAATCCTGATAAAAATTCCACCAGCATTTTTTAAATAAATGGAAAACATGATTATCAAATTTATTTGGAAGGGTAAGCAGTCCTGAATAGCCCAAAACATCTTAAAGAAGGAAAGCAAAGTTGGAGGACTAGCATTTCTGGGCTTTCAATCATATTACCTAGCTACAGTGGTAAAAACAGCATGGTACTCGCATAAAGACAGATGCATAGACCAGTGGAACCAAACTGATGGTTCAGAAACAGACCCTCACATCTATGGTCAAGTGATTTGTGACTAGCCTGTCAAACCTACCTAGCTCAAGCAGAACAGTCCATTCAACAAATGGTGCTGAGAAAACTGGATATCCATAGCAAAAGAAGGAAAAAGGACCCCTATCTCACACCTTGTAAAAAAAAATTAACTCAAAATGAATAAAAAACCTAAATATAAAAGCAAGAACCATAAAGCTTCTAGAAGAAAATGTAGGAAAATAGCTTCAAGACCTGGTGGTAGGTGGTGGATTCTTAAAGGAGGTAAGAAGAGGACTGAGATGGACTACTGATATTGTATGTAGATGTTTTAATTAGCTTCACTGTAAAAGTGTGGAAATGTACAGAGTTGATGGCAACACATTATAGAGAGTAACATCTGGTTTATAAATGGGGATATGGCTAAAAATGGTAGTCTAAGGATGTAAATGCCAATTGACAGAAAACTATAGAATAATCTAGGGACTGAATAGCACAGTAAACCTAGAGGTGGATGAGAATTGTGGTTCATAGTACCGATGCAAGAGTGTCCTTTGTGAGCTAGAGCAGATGTACATCACTATTGCAGGGTGGTGAGAATGTGGAGAGGCATGGGAAAAATACAACTGGAGTGACCTCTGGACTGTGGTTAACAGTAATAATGTAATATTCTCGTATCTATACTGTGTTGATATTGGCAGAGTATGAAAAATATGTGTGAAATGTACGCTATGGACCTGATAATAATCAGATGATATTATCTTATATTCTGTAACAAATATTCCACCATGGTGTGTTGTATTGATAGAGGGGTGTTGTTTGGGAATTCTGTACATATGCATGATTGTTTTGTAAGTTTACAACTTCTGTCATAAAAATATATTTAAAAAACAATAATAGGGTGGGTTGGAGGAAAAATACACCAAATGTAAGATAAGGATTATAATTAGCAGGAAGAGTTTGACAAATATTCTTCCATAACTTGTAACAAATGTCTCATGACAATGCAAGGTGTTGTTGGAGGGTGGTTGTATGGGACCCCTGTATATTATGAATGTTTGCTGATTAAGTTACAACTTTTGCTATACACTTATTGTTTATGTATGTTCACGTATAAATGATATAATAATAATAATAATAGGGTGGATTGGGGGGAAATATTTTGGTTAGTAGTAATACTTTGAGGATTCTCTTTAATCATTAGTTAAAAATGTTTAACAACAATGCAAGCTATTGGTGGTAGGTTGAGGTATGAGAGCCCTGTATGATATTATGTATGTTTGTTTTGTAAGGTCACAACTATTGTTACACACAAAAAAAGGCATTGGAGAAATCCAATATCCATTTCTGATTAAAAATACTGAAAAAATTGGAATTAATAGATATTTTTAAAAATATCAAAAACTTATATGTTAGCTGAAAGGTAACAATGTACATTATAGAGGAAAGAATAGAGGAGTTCTGCTAAATCAGGAACAAGGTAAAGATGCCCATTACTGCCACAACTATTTACTGTTTGTTGGAGGTAATAGGCAACACAATCAGACAAGAGAATCCTAATAAAGGAACCAGAATTAGAAAGGAAACCATAACAATCTGTTCTGCAATTGAACATTATTTATAAATTGAAAACACCAAAGAAAAAAAGAAAACCTACTTAAAGTAAGATAACTTAAGCCATTAGCAAGATATGAAATCAATATACAAAATAAAACATTTGAGTTTATGTATATAATTACTAGAAAAAGAAAATTAGAAAGACCTAATTTATCATACCCAATACACTTGCATATATATGCATATTTTTATTTCTCTTTCCTGTGATCCATATATCTAGTCATAAACCTAAGAATTTGTAAAACCTATGTAAGGAATACTTTAAAACACTTTAGAAAAACAGAAAAGTAAAATTGAACAAATGGAAAACCTTATATGCTCATGTGATAAAAAAAATTCAACACCTTGAACATGTCAATTCACTCTGCCAATTTATACATTCATCATGATCTCAATAAAAATCCTGAGATAAGTACATTTTAGGGGAGCTACTGATACTAGGTATTAAATAATAAAGCCTCTATAATAAAAATATTGTACTACTGTTGCAGTAAGAAAGCAGTGAAAATGAATAGAATGCCCACAAATAGATACAAATTGTCTTGGAAGCTCAATACATAATCAAGGTGGGCATCTTAAATAAGTAGAAATGTTAGACTTTTTAAAATAAAATTTTATTGAAAGATATCATTCATACGTGAACATACATAAACAATAAGTGCATAGTAAAAGTTGTGAACTTACAAAGAAAAACATGCATGTCATCATACAGGGCTCCCATACATCACCAATGCATCAACACTTTGCATTGTGGTGAAACATTTGTTACTAACTATGAAAGAGCATCATCAAAATCTTAGTACTAACTATAGCCCATATCTTATTTTGGTGTATTTTCCCCCAACTCATTCAATTATTAAAACTCTGTATTAGTATTATACCTTTTTTTATAGTTCATGAAAGAATGTTCTCATATTTGTCCTGTTAACCACAGTCCATCTTCCACCACTGGAGTCCATATTTTATACAGTCCCATGCTTTGTACAGTCCATTCAAAGCATACACTCAGTGGCTCTCATTTTCATCATAGAGCTGTGCTGTCATCACCTCAGTCAATTTTTTTGTTGTTTCAAAAGAAATTTTATTTTATTTTATTTTTTAATATATATTTTAAAAGATGCTTAGATTACATAAATGTTACACAAAAGTTACAAGGATTCCCATGTTCCCCACCTCCCACACCTCCCATAACATCCCACAAAAACATCTTTCATTAGTGTGGCACATCACTTGCAATGGATATACACATCCTAGGGCTTTGCCATTAAGCGTGGACCATAGTTCACATTGTAGACCACACTCTCTCCCACACAGTTCTGCATGTTATATGCTAATGTAAAATGGCCTATATCTGTCTTGTAATGTCCCTTCCCTGCCCCAAAAGTGTCCAGTGGCCACTGGCTCCACCTCATTGTTTTAATTTCTTCCATTACTTGAATCACAATATGTCTACAACAGAATACCAGTGAGTCCACTCTAGTCCATAGCTCTTCTCCCAACCCTGAGGAGTTTTGGATGCTGATATCCACTCCACCTCCAAGTAAGAGGGGGCTTATATCCCATGGGTACGATGGATGGGATTATCCTGCCTGCAGATGCAGACTCTCTCCATTCACTGGGATGGCCGTTGTCCATCATTATCTCCTCACAAGGTGACTTGGGTGAGCCCATTGAGCTGTAGAATAAGAGTTGCAGCTCCACCGAGATTCCAGGCACAGCTGGCACATGGGCAAGCCAAAGGCTCTAGTCTCTGGAAATATACCTACAAACTCCAGCATTGTATATAGGTTTGAATAGAAGGGACTGATGGATCATGTGCAGGGAGGACTTATTTGAGTCCAATTCTGTCACTCTCAGGAGCACAGATTCCAAAGTGTAGTCCACTGATAAGGCATCAATCTCTGGGGCTATCCCCCCTTATATAGGACCTGGGTGTCTCCAGAGCCCTCAGGAGCCCTTCTGTGTGGGGTGATATCCACTTTGGTGTTCTATGAGATCCTACTGAGGTGTGCATAAGCGTTACCGCCGAGATGACCTCCCGACTCTCTTTGAAGTCTCTTAGCCACATGAACTCATTTGTCTTTACCTTTTCCCCCTTTTATTCAAGGTCTTTTTCCAGTCGTATTGCCAGTTGGTACTTGGTGTTAATCCCTCATTGCCAGGGAGGCTCATCCCTGTGAGTCATGTCTCACGCTGGGGAGAAGGTAATGCACTCATATGCTGAGTTTGGCTTAGAGAGAGGCCTCACATTTGAGCAACAAGGAGGCTCTCAGGTGGCAACCCTTAGGCACCCCATAACAGCAGGCTAAGTTTCAATTACAAGAGCAAAGACTCATAAGACTAGTCATCAATAACAAGAACCCATTAGTGGACCATCCTCCTTTGCCAGACACTGCCCCTGCACTCAGGAGACTGTTGCTGCTCCCTTGGAGAATGTGGCAGAGCTCTCCAGGCTGGGAATTCAGTATTCCTTAATTAATTGAGTGATTGTCCACCCACTGTGACAATGCCCCACCCCTTAACATTTGGACAACTTTATATAACTTTCATGTATATTCAGATGAACTTCCTCCCATGAATCCCCCATCCCAGACACCCCCTACCAATGACCCTCTGCAGCCCCTGTTGTAACCCTTCTGTGATCTAAACCTTCTTTGAAGATGAAGCCCATATAATAACCAGATACAATTAATAGGAAAATGAAATAATAATGATAAGCTTAAATGCAAGAAGTAAAATACATGGAAAATCAGGAAAAAAAACTAAAACTAAAATAAAATTAAAGGATTGGGACATTCAAAAAATGGGAAAAAACAAAACAAAATTTTAAATTATTTTTTTTCCTTTTATCACTTCATTATTGGGTGTCCAGTCTGTACCATGGCACTTTCCCCTCTCACTCCCCAGTGTCTCCCAAATTTTCATTTAATTTTCAAAGAAGTTTTAGGTCACAGCAAAGTCACACACAGAATACTAGAGACTCTCATATACCCAAACTCCTCCCCCTTTCTTCACCCCATATTAAAACCTTTTTGTTTGTAGGTGGTTGCATTGTTATAACTATTATACAGATAGTGAAACATAACTACTAAACATTGTCAATGGTTTACAGTATAGTTTACAATTTAGATGGTACAGTTTAATAATTTTTGATATTTACCATTTCCTGTGTCCATTACTGTAAGGTAGTGAAAAACATTTCCCCTGACCACTAAAAATCCCGTTTGATCTTTTCTGTTCCTTCCTCTCCATCCCCCTGGGTCACATGACACCCTCCTGTCTTGACTCATTGGATGACAAGATTCATAGTTACATGCAACAAGAGGTCTTGACACACTGATTATCCTCCCCTGTTAGGATCCACCCTAGCTCCTAAGAGACACCCACCTGTCTGTTTCTGGGTGAATCGGTTCTCCCAAAGATGGGGAGAACCTTCCCACTCACCGTGTGGATCTGCACTCACCGTGTGGATCTGCACTCCCTGACACAACACATTATGACAGGATGAACACTCACACACTCCCCAGAAACCTACTCCAGATGCGCCCCATCTTGAATACTTCCCCAGCTACATCCTAATCCAGTGACACTACCTTGTCATATTGTCATAAGAGCATTCCCACTCCTGCACTTTCAACCTCATACCCATAAATCCCATGTTCACCTAGTCCCTCTCCATTCTCTTCATCCAGTATCCTGGGTTTTCTAACCTGCCCTTCCTAATCTACCTACCTGTAGGCCCTGCATCACCAAACCCAGTAACAGCACTACACATTTGTCCTATCCTTCAATATGCAACTTTACTCTATCACTTTACCATAGATTATGACCGTATGAGTGATGACTCAGAACATTCTCTTCTCTTTCTCTCTCTTGTTAACCTATCTTTCAGACAATGGTCCTCAGAGACTGCTCACTTTTCCTCAATTCAAATCAGTGAGGTCATATACTGTTCATCCTTCAATGCCTGGCTTGCTTCACTCAACATAAGGTCTTCAAGATTCATCCATGTTATTCCGTGTGTTAGCACTTTATTCCTTCTTACAGCTGAGTAATATTCCATTGTATGTATGTACCACATTTTGTTTATCCATTCATCTGTTGATGGGCACCAGCGCTGATTCCAACTTTTGGCAATTGTGAACAATGCCACTATGAACATTGGGGTGCATATATCTGTTCATGTCTTTGCTTTCAATTCTTCTGGGTATATATACCCAACAGTGGAATCACTGGGTCATATGGAAGATCTTTTGTTAGTTTTCTGAGGAACCACCAAACTGTGCTCCACAGTGGCTGGACCATTTCACAATCCCACTAGCAGTGGATGAGGGTTCCTATTCCTCCACATCTTCTCCAACACTTATAGTCTGCTGTTTTTTTAATAGCTCCCATTCTTATGGGTGTAAGATGGTATCTCAATGTAGTTTTGATTTGCATTTCCCTAATAGCTAATGATGTTGAGCATTTTTTCATGTGCTTTTTAGCCATTTATATTTCTTCCTTGGAGAAGTATCTTTTCAGGTCACTTGCCCATTTTTTAAATGGGTTGTTTGTCTTTTTATTTTCAAGGTGTAGGGTTTCTTTATATATGCAGGATATTAGGTTCCTATCAGATATATGGTTGCCAAATATTTTCTCCCATTGGGTAGCCTGCCTTTTTATTTGCTTGATAACATCCTTTGGGGTGCAGAATTTTTTTAATTTTGAGGAGATCCCATTTATCTATTTTTTCTTTTGCTGCTCATGCTTTGGATGTGAACTTCATGAAACCATTTCTTATTACAAGGTCCTGTAGATGCTTCCCTAAATTATCTTCCAAGGTCTTTATGGTTTTGGCTCTTATATTTAAATCTTTGATCCATCTTGAGTTGATTTTTGTATAAGGTGTGGGATGGTATTTCTCTCTCATTCTTTTGGATATGGATATACAGTTCTCCAAGAACCACTTGTTAAAGAGGTCATTCTCTCCCAACTGAGTGGGCTTGGTGGCCTTGTCAAATATCAGATGACTGTCTATGTGAGGATCTATATCAGAACTCTCAATTCGGTTCCATTAGGCAGTATGTCTATCCCTGTGCCAATATCATGCAGTTTTTAGCACTGTAGCTTTGTAGTATGTTTCAGTGTCAGGTAATGTGGTACCTCCAGCTTCATTTTTCTTTTTCAATATGTCTTTGGTAATTCAGGGCCTCTTACCTTTCCAAATATATTTTGTAGTTAGTTTTTCCAGTTCCTTAAAAAATGCTGTGTTGATTTTTATTGGGATTGCATTAAATCTGTAGATTAGTTTGGGTAGGATAGACATCTTGATGATGTTTAGTCTTCCTGTCCACGAACAGGGATTATTCTTCCATTTATTTAAGTCTTCTTTGATTTCCTTTAACAGTGTTATGTAGTTTTCTGTATATAAGTCCTTTACATCTTTAGTCAAATTTATTCGTAGGTATTTGATTCCTTTAGTTACTATTGTAAATGGTATTTTTTCTTTATTTCCTCCTCAGATTGCTCATTATTGGTGTACAGAAATGCTACTGATTTTTGAGCATTGATCTTATAGCCTGCAACAGTACTGAAATCCTTTATAAGTTCTAGAATCTTTGTTATATATTTCTCAGGGCTTTCTATGTATAGTATGTCATCTGCAAATAATGAAATTTTTACTTCTTCTTTTCCAATTTGGATGCCTTTTATATCTTTTTCTTGCCTCAGTGCATGAGCAAGTACTTCTAAGACAATGTTAAATAGAAGTGGTGATAGTGGGCATCCTTGTCTTGTTCCCAATCTCAGAGGGAAAGCTTTTAGGATTTCGCCATTGAAGATGATGTTAGCTTTGGGTTTTTCATATATACTCTTTATCATATTCAGAAAGTTTCCTTCTATTCCTATCTTTTGTAGTGTTTTTATCAGGAAAGAGTGCTGTATTTTGTTGAATGCTTTTTCTGCATCTATAGAGATGATCATGTGATTTTTTTTTTCTTTCAAACTACTTATGTGGTGTATTACATTGATTGATTTTCTTATATTGAACCATCCTTGCATACCTGGCATGAAACCCACTTGGTCATGGTGTATAATCCTTTTGATATGTTGTTGAATGCAATTAGCAAGTATTTTCTTGAGGATTTTAGCATCTAGGTTCATTAGAGAAATTGGTCTGTAATTTTCCTTTCTTGTGGTATCTTTGTTTGGTTTTGGTATTAGGGTAATGTTGGCATCATAGAATGAATTAGGCAATATTCCTTCTACTTCTATTTTTTGGAAGAGCTTAAGCAGGACTGGTGTTAGCCCTTTCCAGAATGTTTGGTATAGTTCAGCTGTGAAGCCATCTGGTCCTGGGCTCTTCTTAGTTGGGAGGTTTTTGATGACTGAGTCTGTCTCTTTACTTGTAATTGGACTGTTGAGTTCATCAATGTAAGCTGTTTGTGAGTTTCTAGAAATTTGTCCATTTCCTATAAATTATCATTCTTGTTGGCATATAATTTTTCAAAGTATCCTCTTATGATACTCTTTATTTCTGTGGGGTCAGTAGTGATATCCCCTTGCTCATTCCTTATTTTATGTATTTGCATCTGTTCTCTCTCTTTTTTTTTATTAGTCTGGCTAAGGGTTTGTCAATTTTATTGATCTTCTCGAGGAACCAGCTTTGGTTTTGTTTATTTTTTCCAGGGCTTTCTTATTCTCTATTTCATTTAGTTCTGCTCTAATATTTGTTATTTCCTTCTTTCTACTTCCTTTAGGTTTAGTTGTTGTTTTTCCAATTCCTCCAAGTGTGCAGTTAGGTCTTCAATTTTAGTTCTTTCTTCTTTTTTAATATAAGAATTTATGGCTATGCACTTCCCTTTCAGGACAGCTTTTGCTGCATCCCATAGGTTTTGATATGTTTTGTTGCTGTTTTCATTAGTTTCAAGATAGTTATTGATTTCTTTTGAGATTTCCTCCTTGACCCACTGTTTGCCTAAGAGTGTGTTGTTAAACTTCCATATCTTTGTGCCTAATCTTTGTGCCTAATTTCTCTGGTCCTTAGTGATTTCCAATTTCATTCCATTGTGGTTAGAGAAATTACTTTGTATAATCTCAATCTTTCTGAATTCATTGAGTGTTGTTCTGTGGCCTAGCGTGTGGTCTATCTTGGAGTATGATCTATGTGCACTCAAGAAGAATATAAATCCTGCTGTATTTGGGCGTAGTGTTCTATATGTCTATTAGGTCCAGGTCCTCTAATGTATTGTTCGGAGTCTTTATTTCTTTATTGATTCTCTGAATAGATGTTATGTCTAATGATCATAATGGTGTATTAAAGTCCCCCACTATAATTGTAAAGGCATTTATTTCTCCACTTAGTTTTTCCAGAGTTTGCCTCATGTATTTTGAGGCACCCCGATTAGGTGCATAAATGTTTACGATTGTTCTTTCTTCTTGAGAGATTATTCCTTTTACTAATATATAGTGTCCATCTTTGTCTCTTACAATAGTTTTGCATTTAAAGTCTATTTTGTCTGATATTAGGATAGCTACTCCTGCCCTTTTTTGGCTATTGTTTGCTTGTAAAATGGTTTTCCAGCCATTCACTTTCAGCCTCCTTGAATCCCTGGGTCGAAAGTGGGTTTCTTGTAGACAACATATAGGTGGATCATATTTCCTTATCCATTCTGCCAATCTGTGTCTCTTGAGTGGTGAATTTAATCCATTAACATTCAGTGTTATTACTCGCAATGAATTTCTTACTTCAGCCATATTTTCTTTGGTTAATGTATGTCATATGTTGTTTTTATTTCTCTTTTTGTCTTTTTAGTTATTTTTACACTATCCTCCAACTTTCTCTCCCTTGATTTTTACTTTCAATGTGTAGACCTCCCTTTAGTATTTCTTGAAGTGCAGTTTCTTTTTGGTATACTCTCTTAATTTCTGTTTATCTGTGAATATTCAAAATATTCACAGATAAACAGAAATTAAGAGCGAGTCAGCGAGTGCCCTCATAAACCAACGCCATCTTGCCCGCCCTCAGTCAATTTTGATATCTCCAAAAGGAAAATTCCCATACTCCCTTATACACCCCTATAGTTTTCTCTTAGAATTTATATATCTTCTTTGCAATTGCTGCAAAAAATGTTGCAAAATTACTATCACCCATAAGTTAAAATAGTTGTAATTTTCCCATGTATAACCATATTCTTAACAGTTTTTAAAAGAATATTCTTATATTTATAGTATTAACTAGTGTTCATCACCACCAAAAATCAGTTATACATATCCTAGATTATTTTATAGTTTCCTTTCAATTGACATTTACATCCACAGAGTACTCCTTTCAGCCACAATAGCATTTATCGATCAGTAATGTTAATTATACTATCATGTGTATCATGTGTTACTATCAACTCTATTAATTTCCACACTTTTATAATTAGCCTTATTAATATTGCTACATACATTGAGTATGTGCTCCCATTCTGATCCCACATTCTATTTCCTAGTAATTTATACTCTAGAGTTTACCTCTGTGAGTTTGTATTTAGTTCATATTAGTGGGACCATGTCCTTTTGTGTCTGGCTTATTTCACTCAACATAATATCCTCTAGGTTCATCCATGTTGTCATATGCATCCCGATTTCATTTCTTCTTAAAGCTAAATAACATCCCATTGTATGTATATACAACATTTTGTTTATCATTCATCCTTTGATGGGCACTTGAGCTGGTTCCATGTTTTAGCAGTTGGCAATAATGCTGCTATGAATTTTGCTGTGCAAATGTCAGTTTGCATCCTTGCTTTCAGTTCTTCTGAATATATTCTTAGTAACAGTATTGCTAGATCATACGGTAGATCTGTACTCAGCTTCTTGAGGTACTGCCAAGTTGTCTTCAACAGAGGCAGCACCATTCTACACTACCACCAACAGTGAAAGAGGATCCTGTCTCTCCACACACTTTCCAGCACTTGCTGTTTTGTTTTTTAAATATTGGCCATTCTATGAGGTGTGAAATGATATCTCATTGTGGTTTAGATCTGCATTTCCATAATAGTTAGTGATGTTGAACATTTTTTTAATGTGTTCTTTTGGCCAATTGTATTTTCTCTTTGGAGAAATGTCTATTCAAGTCTTTTGCCCATTTTTTAATTGTGTTCCTTGTCTTTTTATCCTCAAGTTGTATGATCTCTACATATAACATAGATGTCAAGCCCTTATCATATATGTGGTTTACAAATATTTTCTCCCTTTGTGTAGGCTGCCTTTTTACTTTCTTGACAAAGTCTTTTGAAGAACAAAAATGTTTAATTTTGAAGAGGTCTCATTTATCTATTTTATATTTTGTTGCTCCTGCTTTGAGTGTAAGTTGTAAGAAACTATCGCTTGCCTCAAGATCTTGGAAATTTTTCCCTACATTTTCATGTAGGAGTTTATGGTTGTAGCTTTTATATTTAGGTCATTGATCCATTTTTAGTTGTTTCTTTTATAGGAAGTGATAAAGAGGTCATCTTTTGTTCTTTTGGATATGGATATCTAGTTTTCCCAGCCCCATTTGTTGAATAGTCTGTTCTGGCCCAGGGGAGTGGACTTGACAACCTTGTCAAAATTCACTTGACCATAGATGTGAGGCTCTATTTCCTGGTTCTCTATTTGATTCCACTCGTCAATCTATCTTTATGCCAGTACCATACTTTTTATTTCTTTTTAGGAGGTATGGGGGAATGATTTCAGGATCTTGTACATGGGAAGCAGGTATTCAACCACTTGAGCAACATCTGCTCCCGAATACAAATTTTTTTTTATCACTGTAGCTAAATAATATGCTATATTATTTATTTATTTTTGTATGTAACCTTTATTTATTTATATTCATTTTTGCATTTATTTTTTATTTTTAAAGAAGCTTTAAATTACATAAATGTTACATTGAAAATATAGGGGATTCCTATATACCCTACCCTCTCCCCCTCCCACACATTTCCCAATTAACAACATCTTTCATAGTGTGGTACATTTGTTACAATTCAAAAACACATATTGAAACATTGCTACTAACCATGGTCTATAGTTAACATTATGGTTTACGTTTTGCCCAGCACAATTTTATAGGTTCTGACAAAATGTATAATGGCCTTTATCTGTCATTGCAATGTCTTGCAGAACAATTCTGATGTCCTTAAAATGCCCCATGTTACATGGATTCTTACCTCTCCTTTCCCTCAGAAATTCTGGTGACCACTGCCCCTATATAAATGTTACAAGTTCTTTCATTACTAGAATAATAATAAGTCTATTTTAGTCCTTAGTTACAGTTCCTCCATATGTTTGTTCATTCCTCAATCTTGAGGATTTGGGGATGGTGATGCCCACTCTGCTTCCAATTGAGAGGGGGTTTAGATCCCATGGAACAGATGGATGGAGCTGTCTTGCTTGCAGTTGTAGATACTCTGTTTTTTTTCAGATGGGATTTTCCTTCATCATATTTTTTTTTAGCTGTCTTGGGTGAGTCCGATGAATTGGAGAGTAAGTATTGCTGCAACTCTACTGAGATTTAGGGCTCAACCAGCATTTGAACTGCTGAAAGATTTAAATCTCTGGGACACATACCTAACAGGGATAGTGCTAAATATAGGTTCAAATAAAAGGGGCAGAAGAACCATATTTAGGAAAATTATAAATGAGTCCAACTCTGATACATTAAAAGGATAGGTTATCATATACTCTAAAGTAAGTTCCACTGACAGGGTGCCAAATTCCTGGGCTTATCTGCCCTGCCTGTAGTGTCCAGATATCTCTAGAGCTCTCAGGAGCCTGCCTCTTGAGGCACTGTTTACTGTGGCAATCAGTGAGATCCTTTTGAGATGAGCAAAAGTATAACCTCTGGAATGACCTCCCAACTCACCTTGAAATCATTTTTATTTAATATTTCCTTCTTTTGGTCAAGATCTTTTTCCAAATGCATCACTAGTTGCTGGTTGGTAATAATCTCTCTATGCCAGGGAAACTGATCCCTGTGAGTTATGTCCCATGTTGGGGGGTAAGGTAGTGAATTTATATGCTAAGTTTGGCTTAGAGAGAGACCACATTTGAACAACATGAAGGCTTTCAAGAGGTAATGCTTAGGCAATATATCATACTAGGCTAAGTTTCAATTTCACAAGAACAAGGTTCGTAGAACAAGCATTAATATCCAGGGCCCATGTACTAAGCTGTCTCCCTTTGCTGGGAACTGCCCATGTGCTTAGGGAATTCTTGCCACTATTAGAGAATATACCAGGACTCCCCAGGATGGGAATTAAATATTCTTTTGGATATTGTGTGGGTCACCATCCCATGATCACTTGACCACATTCAGATTCCATAAAAGCATGCCCCAGGTGCACCCCTCCCCACACATCCCCCACCACTGGCACCCAACACTAGTGTTCCTCACCTGCCTCAGTTGTGACTATTCTGCATTCCAAAACCTCCCCAAAATCAAAGCCAAAAAATAGATAAATAAAAGTAAATAAAAAATAAATGAATAAAAATATTTTTTTTTTGCATTATATCTTTCATCACCATAAGGTCTGTTAGCTTTTGTGTACAGTGAAAATTTCTTCTGTATGTTTCCCAAGTGTCTTTTTTTTTTCTTTCTGGGTTTTCATTTTGTCTCTTTGTCTCTCTGTCTCTCCTTCCTGGATGACACACAGCACTGTCCTTGTCTGCAGTCCCCAAAGCAGCTTTTTGCCTTTTCTCCATTGTTTTTGTGAGAGGGTTGAGCCCTGTCTACCTACTCTGACACCATCTTCCCAGAAGTCCTTTAGCAATATGCATTAAAGTCAGGAAGTGTGAGACCTCCAACTTTGTTCTTCTTTTTAAAGACAGTTTTGGTTATTTGGGGCCCCTTTTCCTTCCAAATAAACGTGATAATTTGCTTTTCCACTTCTGCATAAGTCTGTTGGGATTTTTATTGGAATTGCACTGAATCTGAAAATCATTTTGGGTAGAATTGACATCTTAATAATATTTAGTCTTCCAATCCATGAACATAGAATGCTTTTCCATTTATTATTCTTCTTTGGTTTCTTTTAGCAATGTTTTGTAGATTTCTGAATACAGGTCCTTTAGGCCCTTGGTTAAGTTTATTCTTAAATATTTGATTCTTCTGGTTATCACTATAAATGGAATTTTTTCCTGGTTTCTTCCTCAGATTGCTCATCAGTAGTGTATAGAAATACTACTGATTTTTGCATATTTATCTTGTACCCCGCCATTTTGCTGAACTTGTCTATTAGTTCTAGCTGCCTTATTGTGGAATTTTTAGTTTTTTTTCTTGATATGGGATCATATCATCATCAAATAGTGAAAGTTTTACTTCTTCCTTTCCTATTAGGGTGCCTTTTATTTCTTTATCTAGCCTAATTGCTCTAGCTAAATCTTCTAGTACAATATTCAAAAATAGTGGTGACAGTGGGCATCCTTGTATTGCTCCTGATCTTAGTGGGAAAGCTTTCAGCTTTCACCATTGAAACAATGCTAGCTGTTTGTTTGTTATATATGCACTTTGCCATGTTGACAAAGCTTTCTTCTATTCCTATCTCTTGGAGTATTTTTATCAAAAAAGGGTGCTGTATTTTGTCAAATGCCTTTTCTGCGTCAATCAAGAGCATGTGATTTTTCTTCTTTAATTTATTGATGTGATATATTACACTAATTGATTTTCTTGTGTTGAAAATCCCTTGCATTCCTTGAATAAAACCCACTTGATCATGGTGTATAATTCTTTTATTGTGCATGTGGATTTGTTTTGCAAGTATTTTGTTGAGGATTTTTGCATCTATATTCATTAGAGAAATTGGTGTGCAATATTTCTTTTTTTAAAATTTTTTTTTATTTTAGTATCTTTATCTAGTTTTGGTATTATGGTGATTTTTGGCTTCATAGAATGAATTTGGTAGTGTTCCTTACTGTTAAATTATTTTGGAAGAACTTGAGAAAGATTGGTATTAGAGTCTTTGAATGGTTGATTTAATTTACCTTTGAAGCCATCTGGTCCTGGACTTTTCATCTTTGGTAGGTTTTTGATGACTCTTTTGATCTCTTTTCTTGTGAATGATTTGTTGAGGTCTTTTATTTTTTCTAGAGTCAGTGTAGGTGGTTAGTGTGCTTCTAGGAATTTGCCCATTTTGTCTACATTGTCTAGTGTTTTGGCATATAGTTATTCATAGTATCCTCATTTTTTATGAGTAGGCAAGGGAGTGAAGAGTTTATTAAGAAACAAGAAAAGAAAAACAGTGTGCAACCCTAGACCCAGTTGTAAGCATGCTATAGGGTGAGACTTGTACGTGGGATCCCAGATTAGGCCTTTTAAAGCCTTCCCCATCCCCATTTCCTAATGCTGGGGAGGGGCCCCAGCTGTTTGCTGTTCTGATTGGTTGTCCCACCTGTTAGCTCTCAGGGGGCCAATGTAGAGACCTGTTGTTTGGAGTTATCCAGGGCTTCCCTTTGACCCCAGAAAGAATTCCCAATGGGACCTTGTGACCAGTGTCTAGGTGGGATCTTTCTGGCTTTGTTCTTAGTAGCAGGGGATTTCTGAGTGGGGTCTCATGGCCAAATTCTTTGATGGGTCCCAGCCAATTTCCCTCTTTCCTTATACTAACCTGCCTCAACTGCCCCCTCAGAGAGTTTACACCCTCATTCTTAAGGGGGAGCTGAAGGTCATTCTTCTGTAGCTGCTTCCTGCTGGTTGGGGAGAGTAGTCCCTACCTGACAAGGTGTAAAGCTTTCAGGCTATTCTTTTGAGGTTGAGGGAAGATGGGCCCAGCACCGTGGTTGAGCTAGATGAAATCCCTGCATGACTAATATCTTGTTCTGGAAGGTGTTGATTCTGGAAGAAATAAACTTGGTTAGAATTTAAGATACGTGGTTCTACTAAAAGGATAAAGAAAATGGTGGTAAGCAGGCCCAAAAAGCGGCCGGCCATGACATACTGGACCACAAGAGTGAGAAACACCTGGTGCCTTCAGAGGCTGCTTACTCCCAAAGTTCTTTCTTGAGTTCTTTTATGCTGTTAGTTAACTCTAGAGAGAGAATGTGGTAGACCTGCTGGGTTTGATATAAACTGCCAGCCCCAGTTTCCATGTTGGTGTTGTGCCTAGGACGTTTAGGAGAGGTATGAAGAGACTCAAAGAGGAATTTGTGCATTAACTAATATTCAGTGCTGTACCTATATACCTGAAGCGTATGGTATCTCTTCTAAACCGTATGCTGAGTTATATTGAACACGTTAAAAGTCCTGGTAAACTTAAATCATTTTCTAAGTAGATAAAGAATGTGCCAATAAGATAAAGGAATGGCTCTCTTAAGTACTTGTTCATTTTGCTTGCCATATACTTGTCTTGTTTTTGCTTATATTGTCTTTGTGATTTTATGTCTAAGACAGTGCCTCTCTTCATAGTATGCTCTTATGATCTCTCTTATTTCTTTAAGGTCAATGGTAAGATTGCCCCTCTCATTTCTTATTTTACTTACTCGTATCTCTTCTTTGTTTTCTTTGTCAGTCTAGCTAAGGGTTTGTTGATTTTGTTGATCTTCTCAAAGAACCAACTTTTGGTTTTGTTGATTCTATTATTTTTTGTTGTTATTCTAAATTTCATTTATTTCTGCTCTGCTCATTAGTATTTCTTTCCTACTGCTTGGTTTGGGATTAGTTTGCTATTCTTTTTTCCTAGTTTTTCCATGTGTGCAGTTAGGTCTTCAATTTTAGCTTTTTCTTTTTATTTAATGTAAACATTGAGGGCTATAAATTTCCCTCTCAGAACTGCCTTTGCTATGTACCATAGGTTTGTCTTTTTAAACAGTTTTATTGAGAGATATTCACATACCACACAATCCATCCAAAGTGTACAATCAATGACTTTTAGTATAGTCACAGTGTTGTGCATTCACCATGACAAAAAATTTTAGAATAATTTCATTGCTTCAAAAAGAAAACTCCACAACCCTTAGCAGTCACCTCTCAATCCATCTATCCTTATGCAGCCTTACATAACCACTAATCAAAGTCCAACTTTATAAGTTGATTTATATTAACATTTTATATAAATGTGATCATACAATATGTAGTATCTATACTCTGGTTTCTTTCACTTAGCATAATGATATTTTTAAAATCTGATAGTAACATCTTGTAACATTTATTTGGTTTCAAAGAAAAACAGTCTTATATATGCAATATTACCCATATTCATATTTCACATGAGGTTTCACTATGCTATACAGTTCCATGTTACATTTTTTAGCTTTCCTTCTAGGAATATAATGACCTTAGACTTTCCCTTTCAACCACTCTCATGCCCATAAAATAGCATTGCTAGTTACAAATACTATGATGTGCTTTCAGCTTTTCTGTTCATTTCCAAAGATTAACACACAACCTTTTTTTGCCAGTTCCACATAAATTAACCTCAGCTTTCCATTCTCTAACCTCATCCTATTTTCTGGTTTGGAATATTAACCATTCATGGGTTGATGGACACCTGGATTGTTTCTATCTTTTGGCATTTGTGAATAACATCACTATGAACATTGATGTGCAGATTCCTGTTCATGTCTGTGCTCTCAGATTTTCTTGGTATATACCTAATAATGGTATTGCTGGATCACATAGCAAATCTATATTCAACTTCTTTAGAAACTGCCAAACAATTTTCCACAGTGGCTGTACCATTCTACATTCCCACCAACAATGAATAAGCACTCTTATCTCTCCACATCCTCTCCAACACTTGTATTTTCCAACTTTTTAATAGAGGCCATTCTAATAGGTATGAAATAGGTATGAAATGATATCTCATTGTAGTTTTGATTTGCATTTCCCTATTTGCTAGTGATGTTGCACATTTTTTCATGTTTTTTTTTTTTTTTGCCATTTGTATTTCTTCTTTGGACAAATGTCTATTCAAGTCCTTTCCATATGTTAGTTGGGACATCTGTCTTTATTATTGAGTTATAGCATATCTTTATGTACCATGGATATTAAATCTTTATTGGATATGTGATTTCCAAATATTTTCTACCATTGAGTTGGCTGCCTTTTCACCCTTTTGACAAAGTCCTTTGAGATGCAAAAGTGTTTAATTTGGGGAGGTCCCATTTATCTATTTTTTCTTTTGTTGCTTGTGCTTTGGGTGTAAAATCCAAGAAACCACCATCAACCACAATATCTTGAAAATGTTTCCCTACATTTTTTTCTAGTACTTTTATCATCCTGACTTTTATATTTACGTCTTTGATCCATTTTGAGTTGATTCTTGTATAGGGAGTGATATAGGGGTCCTCTTTCATTCTTTTGGTTATGGATATGTAGTTCTCTCAGCACTATTTGCCTAGTTAAATTTATTAAAACAGGGCCACAGCCTCACTAATTGGATGCTGACCAGATCAAAAGGACTGAGACAAGAAACACCTAAAAGCAGTTCTACTTCTTTCAATTTTCTGGCTCACCAGCAGATGGCACATGTCTACAAATCTTTCCATGGAGGTGTTTCTTTCCACCTCTACTTGCCTGTGATTTTGGTCTGGCCAGTGCCAAGACTCAAAGTAGGCTCTACTGTCCAAACGCTCTGCAGAAAAAACACTCTCCACCCTTCTTCACCTTCTCCCTTTTATCAGGGAGAAAGACATTTGTTCTCCTCTCAGTTGGCTGCAGTGAGCCATGGGTTTTCATTTAGGCTTCTTTGTTTCTCTGTCCCTTGCTCTCTGGTGGAGGGGGGTGAGGTGTTGCACAGCACTCTCCTGGTCTGCAGAGCCCAAAAACAGGCCCCTCAGATAACTTTTTGCCCTTCCTCCATTGTTTCTGTGAGAGAATTGAGCCCTGTCTAACTATTCCAACACCATCTTCCCAGAAGTCCAAAAAAGTTATACTTTTTAATAAATTGTGATTTATTCAACTGGATAGCCATTTCACTTAGACTTATTCACCTATATAGCTATTTTATTCTAGAAAACCAAAGAGATTAGAGTTAGAAAAGAAAAAGAAAATTAAATCAATTCAGTCAGAAAACTTAGCAAAGGTCTGCATACAAGCTAAACATAGAAAAACAAAAGTTTTGTTGTAAATTGAACACTAAAAATTTAAATGGGCAAATATTGTTCTCTAAATGATGGAAAAATATAAACTTTACAGATTTAACTTAAGTAGAAAGGTCTAGAACCTTTATAAGAAAGCTATAAATGCTATTGACATGTAAACCTAGTGAAAGAAACTAGTGAAAATACATAGTGTGTTTACCATTTCCTTGGATATGAAGACAATATCATTACTATTGTGATTTAACTAAATTTTACATACTGTATAAACTTAGAACAATTCTAATTAAAATGCCAACTATTTTTTCATCTTAAAAACCACGTGGAAGGAGAAATGCTAGTGAATAGTAAAGAAATAGAATAATGAATGATGAGTGTTCTTTATCAGTTATCAGAACATATCCCTAAAGCCAGTGACCTGTGAAACTGACTATCAATCCAGAAATAGGCCCCCAAATATGAGTTTTTAGTATATGAGGAAATTAGTATTTCGGTTTGCTGGGGAAAGGATGATTTATTTGGGTATAAAATGGTATAAGCTATCCATCTCAAAGACTATAAACTCAGAACCCATTTTAAATAATTTCCACAATCATTTCCAGATGGTTTAAGATTTAACTATAAAAACAGAAAACAAATATCAGTGGTACATACTGCATGGTATAGAATGCTAAAAACCCCAAAACCATAAAAGAAAAATGAACATATTTCACCTTGTAAAAATGGAAAGTATTTATGTGGTACAACATAACATTCAAGTCAATAAAATATGATAGATATGGAAAAATGGGCACCAAGATGACATCCATAATATAAAATGAGAACTTACAGTCTAGAAATAGCTAATGTAAAATTTTCAAAATACATGAACATCAAATCACAGAGGAGCAAATGGCCAAGAAACATTAAAAAATCACATAAACACAGTAAAATTGAGGAAACTGCAAGTAAAACTAATAATCAGGTATTTCTTTATATCTTTTCAATTGGAGAAAGTTAAAAATACACACTGTTAGTGATGTAGGAAAAGTACGCTATCATATACACTTGATAAAAATAAAAAATGTATATCCTTCTAGGAAAACATTCTTGCCACATACTTTAAGGGGAAAAAAATTTCATTCCTTTAATACAGGAATCCCCACTCCTGGGAATCATTACATCAGAAATCAATAAAACACCCGGAGAGGATTTCAAGGATGTTTGTCTATTATGTCAAAAAGCTGGAATGGCATGAATGATCCATAACAGGGAAATCGTAAAATAAATTGTGTTTTATGCACACCAGTGCAAGAAGGAATTAGAACTATATTGGTGACAGGCTGGGGTCTGTAAAGATCATATGAAGAAAGAAAAGTAAATTGCAGAAAATTGCTTACAATATAACACCATTTTAAAAAGATTAAATAATAGCAAAAACCTATGTAGTCATATTTTATATAGATATCTCATCTCTAGCCATAAATACATCTATATCTATATTGATTGATATCTACTTCTATATGTTATATCTATCTATACCAAATTATTATGAGCATGGAGAATTCTAAAGAAAAGATACCCCCTGAGGTATCTGATAGAAAACCACTGGGTTTTCTATAAGAATTGGTGGTGAGCTCATGCATGTGAATGGGAAAATTATCAGGTTAGTCATACTCTCAGACAGTCATTTTGAGGGCAACATTTATGTGCCATGCACACCAAAAAATAAAAGTGAATATAAAGTCAGAATTTGCTCAGTAACATATATCAGTCTGGTTTCTGATCAAACCTCCTGTTTTTTCTACTTCTTTTTTCTTTTTTTCTTTTTTGTTTCTCAGAGAAATTATGGTACTTTCTACTTAGCATCTGGAAACAACCACATATAGTTTAGAGTTATTTATTCTGAAATATCCTGCTACAACAAACTTGGTTTCTTTTTTGCTTCAGTATAGAATCTCAATTATTATTATCAGTGTAAAATCTAACTATTCGTTTGTAGTGATAACAGCCAACATTTCTTCTATATAGATAAATCAACTACAAATTTATGCTAATATTTTAAACCCTTATTTTTTATTCCCAATTTGCAGCTGTTTTCTTGCTGCCTCACATGGCAATTTGTTAATGCTATAAGTATCTTAAAATTTGTGGATAAAAACTATAAGTGTATTCAGCTGAAATGTAAAGAATCCTCATATTCATTAGGCAATGTCAGTATGAATGGACTTGGATATTACTTTAATCTCAATGCTTTGAAAGTGTATGGAACTTCTAGGGACTGATAACCAACTCATTATAAGACTGGCTGCGTTTCTCAAGGTCAGTAATGTAAAGAAAAAAAAAGTTCATACAGAAGCTATAATGTACTATGTGCTAATGTGAAGTGAGATAGTTAACCAGATGCTTAATAAAATACTGGGTGTTATATCCACATTAGTGTAGCTGGAAAAAAAAAATGTGTTGTTATTTTAACAGCTGATGCTACAATTCCTCATAGGCAGGGAAGTATTTTAGTTTAGGAAAAGAAATTGATAAGGACTATTGAGTGTGGGAACTAAGTTGCTGACCTCTCGAAAGAAATAGGGAAACAAAGAAGTAACTAAATTCCCTATATAATTAATCAACAGAAACTTACAAGGTTGGTGAGAGAAGAGAATAGAAAGAGGTGAGTGGACATTAATGGAAGGAGTAGAGAACAAAGTACAGCAGGACTTTTGGTCACTTTGGGAAAAGTCAACCAGTGAAAAATTCCAAGTGGTGGCAAAATCAGAGGACATATACAAAGAGCTTGTAACAAAAAGCATATTTCATATCCTAGCATCTCAACTGTTATTTACGACCTCTGATTTAACTTTGTGTGCTTCAGTTCCTACATGTAAAAAAACAGGACTCATTATAGCATCTACCTGTGGTCTTGTGAAAATCTAATGATCTAACCTGTATAAATTAAACTTAGGCTGTTGCATAGTAGGTGTTGTATGGGTTGAGTATTGCAATTTGTCTTTGCTGTTTATTTCAAGTTGATGTTGTTGCCTGTGAAATTTTTGCACTACTGTAAAGCTTCTATAAAAATCTTCACAAATGAATTATTGGGATTGGTGACAAATCATTAAAAGAAGTTGAGTTCCTGACTTTATTAGCATAAAGCAGAGATAATAGCAATGATAAGTGAAACATGAATGGAAATACTTCATGAGTCAAAAATCCATAGCTAGTATTGACCCTGCTATTATAAGCAACTGGAAATTCACTGAGGGCTTTGGAAGGAATATTCACTATGTGAGATGGGGATGCAAGCCTTTTTTCTTTTCTTTTTTTTTTTAATCGCAAAGGGTGTTTTTGCATAACATTTAGACATTTTCTTCATTGTTTACTCATTCTCTTCATTTAAGAAACATACTGAGAATTTACGATGCTTAGATACTGTGCTAAGCACTGGACATACAAATATTTACTTCTTGCCTTAAAAGACTCAAATTTAATGGGAAAGAAAGATTAAAATATAATAAAATATGACAGCTTTTAATAGAGATATTCACCTAGTAGCATCTTTCCAACAATATCAAGTAAGATTTTAAGGCCAAATTACAAGGTAATATAGTCATCAATGTGTTGCATGGTTTTGATACATGTTTTTATTACAAAATATTTAACAGAAGAGCAAAATAGAAAAAGAAATAGTTATAATCAACAAGAGCAAGTGCTGGGTTTTTTTCTATAAACACTTTCTAATGTCCACTGAAAAAGCAGGAAGTAGAGTATTATGATTTTTAAAAAGGAAAATAATTATAGCTACACTACTGATTTTAAAATTGTATTGAATTATATGGACAAGTTAGAACAACAAATTAGAAAACTCAGAAAATTTTATAAATCTTCAAATTACCAGAATAAAGAGAAAATTTACTGAACTAAAATTGTTTAAAGAAATTAAATTGATATTATAAAATCTCCTCTTCCTTAACCGCACACTCACAAATTAAACAAGCATAAAGAAAGACATCTGGACCAGTTTTAGAGTCAAGTTTAACCAAACTCTCAAGGAGTAGATCATCTTCATGCTGTACACCTTGTTACTGAGAATTAATGGAAGCTACTCAACTCATTTTACAAGGCTCATATGTCCTCAATACCCAAACTAGATAAGGTCAGTTTAAAAAAATAAAAATACAGGCTAATCTCACTTACAAACTTAAATACAAAAATGAATAAAGTATTGTCAAATAAAATATTTTGATGATGACAAAGCAAATTAATTCTCAAGTATGGCTGCATGTGTGTATAAAATTTACAAATAGGGAAGCGGCTGTGGCTCAATCAGTGGGGCTCCCGTTTACCATATGGGAGGCCCCGGGTTCGGTTTCTGGGGCCTCCTGGTGAAGGCGGGCCTGCCCGCACGGCGTGGTTGGCTGACCCAGCGAGCAGAAGCAGCAGGGGGGGGATAAATGAATAAATAAATAAAATTAAAAAAAAAAAAAATTTACAAATACATTAATGAAATAATATATAGAGGCTATGTCTATAAATTTGAAATAAGGAAGTCCATTTTTGACAAGTTACAAAAAAGGAAAGACATAAAGAATTTTTTTTACAATTTAAAATAGATTTAAAATTTTAAAAATCATCATAAATAATCTTGAAAGAAAAAAAATTACAGTCTAGGAGATACAGGAGAAAAAAGAAGAATATCCTTAATGTATAACAAACCACAAACCCTTAAGACAAAAAGAGGACATAGGACGATTATTAATAGATAGTTTAAAAATAGTCAATAGACATTTTAAATAATTTAAACAAATATTTTACCTTAATGGTAATTGAAACAGGATAACATTTTAACCCACTATGTTGGCACAAGTTAATTTAAAATTTGATTAAATTTAATGGTCAGCAAGAGTAGGAAAACTGTTACCCTTAAATAGTGAGAAAGTAAGGTGAGACGGCCTCCTTGGAGGATAATTTGAGGGTATAATTATAATTGAAAATGCATATAGACTCAAAGAATAACAATGCTAATTTTCAGGACTTTTCCTTACCTACAGAAATTTATGCACACAACGTTGTATGAAAGTATGTTCATTATTATAATTCTTTGCATTCATACAATATTGGAGATGGCATCAATGTGCAGCTGTATTAGGGAAGAGCAATACAAAATGACACGCACATACCATGTGGAATTTTTAATGTGGTACATCTAGATGTACAATCATGAAAACGTCTCCAGGACGTATTGTTGGGGGCAAAAGGAAGTGGCAGAGTGATATAAATATTATGAAATATTTAATGTAAAAGAAACACTCTGCCAAGTCCTATAAAATTTTATATTTGATTTATTATCCACAATTTATTTTGTATTGAGCATATCAAAGTTTCTAAATGAATGGAGAAAGGCTGGGGAGGTGACATCAAATTGATATCAGTGGCTTTCACTCATAAATATTATATAGGGCCTATGTTTATAAATTTGAAATAATGAAGTCTACATTGTTGTAGTATTCCATACGATTGAGATGAAATATATGTATATATTTATTCAGCAGGCATTATTAAATGCATACTATGTGCCAGACAATATTCTTGGTACTGTGGATAAACTATGAAAGATGGAAGGAAGGAAGGAGAGAGGGAAGGAAAGAGGGGCCCTGTACTCATGGACCTTACTTTCTAATATTAATATAAATGTATGTGTGCACGAGTGTACGTGTGTGCATGAGTATGTGCATAGGTGTGTGTGTTTGTGTGCAGGGAGTCTGATCTATGGAGAGTCTATTAGTTTGGAGTTCAGTTAGAGGCATAATTGAATATATTGCTAATGAGTAAATATTACAGCTGGTACTTTTCCTTATTTAGTTTCAGAACGTAATTTGAAAGAGAAATGAAAAAAAAAATAAGCAGGATATTTTTACATCTAGGTCTGGAAGTTTTGTTTGCATTACTCCACTCATTTCTGCTTCTCTCATCTTATAAAATCATTTTAACATTCAGATTTTGTAGAGAAACTAAGATCGTCTAATGCTTCCTATTTAAATACAGATAAATAGGTATAGATATATACATAAACCCACATACAAACACGTATATATCGTCAGGTGAAATTCCATGGCTGAGAATCATTAATTTAGATTCTACTTTCAAAATAATAATGAATCCAAATATGGTTATAATAATTCCTGTGAGTGCTGAGTTCCCAACTTGCAGCCTACCCAAAGGAATTTGGATTCATGCACTCTCATAGTTGCGTGAGATAATTTTGTAAAATCTCATATTTACAGATATCTCCTGTCAGTTCTGTTTCCCTTGAAAATCCTGACTAATCCATCGAGCAAAACAGTTCTGAAACTCAATTCATCCTGCCCACTGTCCCCACAACTTGTGATCTTCATGCTCTCCAATCTTCTTTCCCCTGGTGTTCCTTTTTCTCTTCCAGTGCAGGCAGATCATCAGGACTGGGGTCTGTGTTCTTGCCTAGGGGAAGGGACATTGTATTGAATATTTCTCTTTGATTTTTATTTTCATGTGCTATTACTGAAACTAAAAGGATTCAAGTTATAGAAAAAAAAATGAAAGAAGCAAGAGAATGTGATGGGGCAACATACCTGCAAATCCCATTATAGATAAAGATTTTCTATTCAAGGGGCAGGAGAAGTATATGTGTAAGGAGAGCTGGGTGAGATGATCAGGGGTACCTGTACTCCCTGCCCCATGCAGGTTTATCTAGTAGTCAAATGTACATTTGGGCAGATATTAACAGAGACAACCTCACAGAATTTTCCATACATCAGGTATGAAAATAAAGCAGCAGAAATTTGCTTATGGTCCCAAAAGTTTGTGGTGGAATTACTATAAATATTATTCTCCGGCAAAAGCACAGTCCCTGAAATATCCATTAGTTCTGAAGGGACCATAAAAACAAGCACGAAATATGTCTTATATTCATATACAGTGACAACCTAATACCAGATATGCCTTCAAATAATTAATTGACTCCATATGTATCTCCAGGAATCTAGCCACAATCATGAGAAAGGTATATGTTCTGGGTGGGGCTGTAAAATCTGACCTTAATGTTTTTTGGCAGTGTGACAGAATGGGATTTGAAATTGCACAACAGAATTTATAAAGTGAGGGATCACCTTGCATCAGAAATCCCATCTATTTTTAAGAGCATAACAGTCAGAATTCATTCATTCTTAACTTTAAAAGTTATTAAAATAAATTTTAATAAAAGTTTACATACTTCAGTATATGCTCTAATATATGCCTTTAATTTTAGTTTTTTTTAAGTTCATACATTACTCAATATTGACTATAACATTTTTCATAAATTAAGTTTTGACTTAAATATTAAAAATCATACTTATTTTCCACATGTTTTAGGAATGATTTAGGAATTTAAAAGGAGATTTTAATAAAATATATATACCATGGCAATTAAACAAGAAACTTGTGGATGTAGTTTTAGTAACACTCCACTTATCTGAAGACCCTCAAATTCATGGCAAAACAAAATGGAAGTACAAAGTATATTTGAATGACCAAACAACAGTATAAAGTCTATGCTTTAAAATTTCATATTCTTTCTTCATTCAAGTGTTCTCAGTACTAAAAGACTATTAACATTAATTATATACACATCTGATAAATTTGATTATTGGAATTACCTTCCCAGAACAGATACTGCTTTAAGAGAAACTGTAAGGAACAAGCTAAAGAACATAAAAATTTTAAGTGACTGTATCCATTTAGTGTAAAGCATTATATCTGTTTCATCTATCTCCATCTTCCCTTTGAAGCCCCGCAGGGTGGAACTACTTTTCAGGAAAATAACAAATTCAGTGGCTTCAAATCTCTGTGGAGATAGCAACCAATGAATGCAATGAAATAATCCTGGCAAAACTATAGTCTTCTGTGCCAATTATGCAAATGAATTCATGTTAATTTTTTTCAGTCCAATTTACTTAATGGGATTGTTTCTTTTTAGGTTTTTATAAGACAAAGGAATAATTGGTTCTAAATAAATACTATATCTGAATTTCAAGAGTTTTCTTGCAGCTATTTTTTTCATTTATTACAATATCATTGATTGAATTAGAGTTAATAAGGACTTTTGAGGTAATTTACAGTTCTTCCAATTAAGCTGATTTCAACATATGTTTTCTTTAACTCAGTTGTTTTTCCCTGAATACTTTTGCATTTATTATTTATTTAATCTTTTATTGGATGCATAGTTATTGAGCACTTAATATGTGCTAGATCTTATGCCCACTTTTGGGAAAGAATTAGAAATAAGACAGACATGGTCCTGCCTTTTCCATTTAGCTCTCTAGAGCTGAATGCAGGTAAGCTGACAGGATACAATGTGTTGGGATGAGAGAAATTACTGAAGTGTGTTCAGCAAGACATGATTGCATTATGCATTATGTAAAAATTACCCTGGATTCCTGTGTGAACAATGGATTAAAGAAAAGCTAATAAGAAAGTCAGTGAGACCAATTAAGAAATAGAAGGATGTGGCAAAAGAGACAAGGAATTATATGTGATAAATAGTGTCAGTTAGATTAGATGATAAATTGAATGTGATCTGAGAGATACGAGGTGAGCGAAAGAGGAAACAATCGGAAAACTCAGAGTCTCGGAAGATTTCTAAGTTGGTGCACAGAACATGGTGCTAAGAAAAAAAAGACATAAACGAGCAAACTTTTTAAAATACTGAGCTTGAGATACCGATGGAATATTTTAAAAATGGATATTTAAGTTAGATATAAAGCTCTGAATTCCCAAAGTGAGCATAAAAATTTTGGTATCACTGGTATGAAGGAATTTATTGTGGTGAATGCTTACACATGGACATTAGGTAGAGAAAGAAGATAAATGGGTTTAAGGTAAAGGATTCAAAATTTTTAAGAATTTATTATTTTTTAAATTCTTTACTCAATATGACAATGCATAAGTTTTTCCCTGTGTTCAGAGATTTTTGTTATACTTAATTGGGTTTTCATACTCTTCTGGATGTTATAATAGGAACTATCTGGAAACGTTGAAAATAATTTGATTGAAGAAATGCTACAAAAATATTATATATAATGTGCTGTGCCTCATATCTATATTCCTTTCCTGAAATGGAATTTTTAAATGAAATTTCCCACTTGAATTTCATCTGTCACAGGGAACTCAACTCAACATTTCCAAATTTGAACTCACCAACACATCTTCTCTTCCTCCTTCTTAGAGTAACTCATGTTTTCCAGCTCTATCAACATTCTCTAGCATATCCCTCCTCAAAATACTGGGACCATTCTCACTCACCTTGCCGCTCACCTTTGTCATTTAACTTTCCTCAAGAGGGTCATGGCATTTATCAGTTGTAATATTGAAGAAACCCACACAACACCATGTGAGGCAATTGTGGAAAAGGATTTTATGCAACAATAAATAAGTAGCACCATAAGGCGGTGCTTGGCAAGATAAAATTCTGAGCATAGAAGTGCTATAAAAATTTAACACCAGACTTGTCAGTGTCAGCTTCTGCCTTTAACCCCTTAGAGACTATTCTTAAGACAACATTGCCAGAGTGATCCTTAAAAAATATAAGACCAAAATCATCATTTTTCTTCTTAAAAAATCACCAATGATTTTCCTATCTCACTTAGAGTAAAAGCAAAAACGTTATGGGAAGTCACTTAGAGAGATATACATTCTTTGGCCATCACTTAATTCTCTAACTCCACATCCTATTCCCTTCCAAATTACACTGGTCTCATTTCCAGGCAAGTGTCCACCTCAGGGATTCTGTACTGGCTCTTTCTAAAATCTTGAATATTCTTTAATTAGATGTCTGTATGAATTATTTTCCTCATCTCTCCTTCAGGTTTCACTCAAATAACAACTTGGCAGTGAGATCTTGTTTGACCATCTTATTAAAATTGCATCCCATCTTTTGCACTCTTTAAGGCCCTTCTCAGTCCAATTTTCTCCATAGTGATTGTCATCATATGAAAGACTATAGATTTCAAATTGTTTGTTTGTTGTCTGTTTTTCTCTACTAGATTGTAAGGGCCATGAGCATGGGAATATTGAATTGCTTTCTTTACTGATTTGTTCCCAATACATAGAAGACTGCCTGTCACAAAGTTGGTTTACTGAAGGAAATATTTACCAAGCAGAAAAAAAAAAAAAAAGGAAAAATTTGAAATATCAGAATAGAAATGAGGTAATATTAAATGCCACCAATCATGCAGAGTCTACGATCAAGGATTTTCCACAGGAAAAAAAAAATATTCATATGTATTCACAGATAGAAATCTTCATTTTACACGTCTAATTTGTTATGCTAAAAATGTTAAAAGTCATATTAGTTATACTGTAAGTTTTTTAATATTTCTTTAAAATTTGTACATGTGACATCATATCCAAATTATGAGAATTAGAGTGAAAACTGGTCCTATATACCATAAAATAGGCAAGAACTTAAAATAGCACTTTTTTAAAAACTGGGATGCCCTACACTTAACAACTCTCTCTTGTGTTCCAACTCCCTGACAGAAGAAGGGAGAGAAGGAATGAAATGAGAGAGAGAAAGGAGGGAGGGAGAGAAAGAGAGGGAAAGCAAAGCTGACTAGGAACAGAATAAACTATGTAGATTAAAAAAAAATCACATTAAAAGATAAGGGTTTTAGTTGAAACAAATCTTTCTTTAATTTAATAATTAGATGTTTATGCCAATAAATGGAATATAAATTTAAGATGCATAATAAACATATATCATCTATATGGAGCTTAATTTTATTCTTTATTGTTCAAATGATAAAGGGAATATTGTTTTTATTTCTTGGTGTTATATTTTTTAAAAATGGGGACTAAATACAAAAATTCTCATGCGCTGGAAGAATTTTAAATCATTTCATGTTGAATATAAACAAAACAAAAGAAGAAATGAAGTAAAAAGAGAAGAAGGAGGTAGAGAAGAGAATAAGAAGAGGAGGAAAAAGAGGATGAAGAAAGAGGAAGGGAAGGAGAAGGGGAAGGAGGAGAAGGGGAAGGAGGAGAAGGGGAGGAGGAG
>JAKSZT010053887.1:7094595-7139067 GCA_026826555.1 Tolypeutes matacus | reverse complement strand
CTTTCTTTCTTTCTTTCTTTCTTTCTTTCTTTCTTTCTTTCTTTCTTCTTTATTTCTTTCTTTTCTTTCTTTCTTTCTTCTATCTGCACTTCCAATTGTGTGGTTTCTATTGCCCTGTCTTCTGGATTGCTGATTCTTTATTCTGCCTATTCAAATATGCTGCTTAATGCCTGTAGTGTATTTTTAATCTCCGTTATTATGTTCTTCATCCTCATAAATTATATTATGTTCCTTTTTAAACTTTCTAAATCTTCTTTCTGTTCACACATTGTCTTTCTTATATCCTTTGGTTCTATAACATAAAGTTAGTTTATTTATATCCATAATTTCTTGAGCTCCTTGAATTGTATGACTTTGATTAGTTGTTCTCCTGTTTATGTTCCCTATAAATTTTAATGTGTTCCCTTCAAAGTCATCTCTCCCTGTTTCTTTGTATGGCTTATGAAATTTTATTAGTGTCTGTGTAAGTACTTGATTGTTTTCATGTGCCGACTCAGGAAGTCAGCTTCTCCTTCCTGTCCAGATTGTAGATCGGCTGTGTCATTAAGGCTCTTCTTCAATGCTTGGTCTAGTTTATACTGAACCTTTATAGCAGCCCATGTTTAACAGTTTAGATTTTCTCAGGTTTCTTTAAATCTGCCTCTTGCCCTAGGCATAGGCAATAACTGTTAAGATTTCCCTATTAACTGTGATTTTTACCCTGTGAAGAGGATTTCCTTTCCTCTGTTCCTCTTCCAGGAGTCCTGGACTGTTCTCTTTGTTTGTTATACAAAATTTCCTCCACCTCAGCTATGATTTCTTCAAGTACTTTCACATGCTCTGTTCAGTTTTTCACTCCAATTTTCAGCCTGTGTTCACCCTCCCTTACAGTGGTTCATGTATCTTTTTCCCTCCATCAACTTCAACATTAGGGGATTCCCACCATAGAGCCAAATGAAGCCAGTGTTAAAAATACCTGAATTTTTGTTTAGGTGATTTTTTTTGTTTAGATGCACTAGCACTCAGGGACTAGGCTGAGAGTGTTCACAGCTTACCAATAGTTCTGCTGTGGGCCACTCTGATTTCTGAGGAACCACTTTGTATGATCGCACATGCTGACCACCAAGGTCCTGCCTTTGGACTAGGTGGCATTGGGCCCCCATGTCTGAGTATGTGTGTTACTCTAAGCTATTTTCCCTGGGTGGCTCTGTGGTCAGTGACCATCACAGGAGGTGTCTGAGCCAGGGTATGGCCATTGTGTGTCTCCTAAACCATACAGGACCAAGCACGAGGGAGGGGTCTTGATGTGCAGATCAGTGCTGCTCTCCTATCTCTTTGTGTGTGTTTGTATGTGTGTGTGTGTTTTCCATTGATTCAGCATTTGTGTAGTCTTTCTCCAGTCTCTATCATCCTCTAGAGTTCCAAGCAATTTGAATCTATCCTTTTATTTAACTGTCTATAAGGGGAAATGCTCCTAGGGATGTCTTAAGCTGCCATCTTGATGGCATCAACCTTTAGTTCAGGGGTTCTTAACAAGGGGTCCTTGAACTTGAATTGAAATTCAAAAAACATTATTCTTGTGAGGACATATTGGTGCTGGTCTGATATACTTATTAAATTATACACAGTATAGTGTGGACTTAGTAAGAGGCCCGTGTTTCACCTGACTGGCAAAGGGGTCTGTGGAACAAAATAGTTAGGAACTCCTTATTTAGTTTATATTTCTTTTTAAAAGTATTTTTGTGATACAAACAAGACCTCAGATAATTTTTCAATTACTTTTTGTACTATTACAATTGCATTTCCTACTTTCTTTGTAGTTGTATTAGATACAAAGTTGGTGTTAGTATGTAATATGATGTGTTTACCTGCGTAAGTTTCATTTAATGGCTTTAAGTATTTTTAAAATACATTATTTATCAAATAAGCTATTTTCAAGTCATTGACTGAGTGTGGGGTGAGAGTATCATGAGAAAACAGGCTGAGGCACAGCAGAGACTTTCAGCAAGTGATGACTTTATTGACAGAACAGCATAAAGGGCTCAAAAAAGCAGGGGAAATATTCCATCTTGGTCAGTCTCCTGGGAAGGCCAACTGCCCTGGTGAGTGTCTGTGAATGGCAGCTCCATGGTGACTCATTAGCATCGGAGATAAGGAACACCTGCACTGACTATAAGCTGGTCTTTATACAATCCATGGGGAGGGGGCTTTACTAATGAGCAACCATTGTACTTTTGCTGGCAGCTTATACTGGTTAACATCTAATACTAAACACCTTCATGCAAACAAACAAGAATGGAAACATAACAAACACCTGCATGCAAACAAGCAAGAAGGAAAAAGGAGGGGTTGGGTAAGGGCTGGAAGATAGCTGCTGAGTGTGTCCTTGTCTTTCCCAACATAGATTCATTAGGAAAGCATACTCCAAACAAAGGCAAGGAAGTTATGCATTTGTGAGTCAAGGAGTCCATTAAAATGTCAAGCTGATATGTTGCATGTTGAATGAGTTGGTATAAGATCTCCCGAGAGAGTAATTGGTGCTCTATTTATGTTTAATTATAGTTCTTCAATAATATTTTATTTCCACAAAGATATTTACTCCTTAATTATCTAAATTAATTTCTGAAATTACCTATACAGAGTCTGCAAATAACAAAATACCTTATCTTTCAGCACTCCCTTACAATGCAAAAACACATCTGTGTCTGCAGGCACTCATATGCTTAGTTATGATTTTTGGCAAATCGCTCCACTTATTTGAAAAAAATGCTACATGCAATATCCATACTAACTTATCTTCCATTAGTATGATTTCAACAAGGCTTTGCATTTCAGTAGAGACATTCTAAATGCATTGTACTAAAATGGCCTGTCATTCTTTATTCTTTCTTTTCCTAGATAGTTCAAGCTTTGATAGCCATCTACTTTCTCTAATTATACCTTGTAAAGCAGAATTGATTAATCTATCCTCTCACATAAATTTATATATATATATATAAACCTATTTTGTTGTATCACATTTCATCAACAATAATTATTTAAGTGTATCTTGCTTTTATGTATCCATTTCCTAGAAAGGATGAGTACAATATTTCATATTTATTGGTCCTGTTACATTATCAGTGTTTGGTATATATAAAGTGCCTGTTAACTGTGAAAATGTGAAAACAAAAACTGTTACCTATTTGATATGTAAACAAACTTAAAAGGAGGAAAGTATTATTATGATTCTTTTTGGCATAAATCCCTTTAGAAAGAGTCTGTATCTATGCCCATGTATGTTTCACTTAGAATAAACAATGGCAGAATTAACTCAGAAACAGAAAAACTCAAATAAAAAATCTAAATATAGTTACTGATTTTAGAAAGCAATTGATAACAGTATTTGGCTTCTTATTTCATTACTGATATTCTTTATAAACATGTAATCTAGTTTCTACATCTGTCCTAAACATAATTATCTATAATAAAGACCAGAATATTATTCAAGAATGATTGGGGAATTCTTTTTCTTATTAGGCTTAAGCCAAGTCTTTAATAATGGGAGAATGTAAAAAAAGGAAAAAGATTTATCATTTTTATTTTGTCTTATGGCAAGGAAGTAAAAGAGATAAATCAGAGAACAGAAGAGAACTTCCAAAAAAGTTCAATTAGTTTCCCCAGACAATTGAGAAGTTATTGCATCCATAAATAAGAATAGGAGGCCATGAAATAAATAGTCAGATATTTCTGTCAGTAGTAGCCCTTTCAGTAACTTTAGAGTTTCTCTGATTATAGTACCACAATTAATAAGCTTAGTTATAGGAATTTTGTCTACATTGGAAGTGCAAACTGTGTTATTAAATAAATCCAGGCAAATATGGAATTGACCTCTTTGCCATACACTTTTAATTTAAAAAATAAAAACATTCATTTTACAAATGTAAGAGACTTTTTTTCTAAATTTCCTAAATTTTGTGAACTGAAAATTACACATAAATCTTTTCTCCATGAAACATTCAATTCAGATCTTTTCAAATACTAAAGTTTCAAATTTACCATCATTTCCATGGTGTCTCATTGAAATGTCATTTCCATTAACTAAAACAACTTTGTTCCAAATTAACCCATATTCAGAGAACCTTAATCTGGTGCAAAATGTGGACCCCTAAATCTGGATCTTACCCTCATCCCTGGACCTTCACTCAGGCTTTCCTTTTCCTCCTCCCACTAATCCATAGATGTTTTGTGTATTTATCCCTTAACTTGCTTCACCAATGTCACATACCCTCTTGCATCCATGAGAATATCCATTCTGTTTTCGTTGGGCTGTTGATGTTGGATATAAAATGGAAGGAGCTTTTGTTCGTGAGCATGGAGTGGAGGAGAGTGCAAAGGTGGAAGGACTTGAAATTAATAAATATTTTCTTGTAAACTTCAATACAGAGAGAGAAGTGGTTGTATGTAAGGGAAAGAGAGGAGGTAACTGATCAAGTGAGGTTTGGGAGATTTCAGGATGGGATGAGTCGGAGCTGTGATGGGGGGTGTGATTAGACAAAGAGAGCTAGTATAAAGAACACTTATATGTCTTTGTAGGGAAGCAATAAAATAAAGGTAAATCCATTTGTATATATTTCAGTGGAAGTTGTTCAAATTCTCATCTCTTTGCTAAAATCTCTATGAAAATTATGCAAAAATATCTAAAATATATTGGAAAATGTTTTAAAAAGAATGGAAAAATTTTCAAATATCTATTAAGTAGAAGTGGAGATAAATGGATTACAAAAACAGTAGAATTTCCAGGGCCCAATTTATTTTGGAAATCAAGAGTATAAAGAAGTATCCATCCGTAACACTGGGTAGATTTGTTTGAAAATTGTGCTTAGATTAAGAGAAAATAGATTTACCTGGAGTTTAACTTTTATTTGATTGTAATTAAAAGACAATGTAATCAACAAGAGAGATGACATCATTGGGCAGTAAATGGATGAAGTGATACATCATAAAATCCAAAATGGAAGGATAGAAATGGTTAAGGACTAACAGGAAAAGCTTGGGAAATGAATGGTCTGGACAGCTTTATGAGGTCAAAGAGCAGTTGTGTTGTGAATACTTGTAAGAGGAATCTAGAAGGATAGAAAGTTTGCATGAGATTGGGCTACCCGATATTCATTTCAAGGGCGGTGCTGTTTCAGATGATTTTTAAACATGTCCCAGATGTGTCCACCAGAATGATTAATCGAAGTTGTTTTGAGGGTCTTATTTAATGATAAGTCCCAGTTTACATTGTGTGTTACTTTACTAAATATTTCTAATCCAGTTTGCCTATCCTACTTCAATCTAATAAATCTAGATGTGCAGCATTGGAACCAATATCAATGGTTAAGTGATCTTAAGGGCATATATCCTGACTGGTTTAAAAGTCAGTTTATTCTTTTACTTCCACCTCATTCCCTGAGAAGAGACACATTTACATATTCAGATCTCCCAAGATTCTATCGCTAAAATGAACACAAAGGGATGGTCAGTAACCAAATATGACCAATCAATTTAAGTATAGGAGTTACATGTCAACCAAAGACCTATGCTTCCTTTATTCTTAGCAGCTTCTGACCTATAAGTGTTAGTAAAATAGAAAATCACCGTCTAGTGACATGTAAGTCACACTAAATAATGAAATGAATAGTGAATTTCTCCTGTTCTGAGATAAAATTTTTATTAATCCTTAAGAAAGACATAGACAATCTATGAGAAAAAGTGAAAAGACATACTATATAAGGATGGAAACCTCTTCAACCTTCTAACTTCCCGAATGCTTAACTTTACAAACAGATTACTGCACATGTTAAGCCCAATGGATTATAGGATTTCTCTGTGTCTCTGGTATGACAACAAAGAAATATGTCTTCTAACTTCTGTCCTCTCTCCCTTCTGTACATATTGCTGCTGCACTTTTGGCCTTGCATTTTATCTTTAAGATTTCAAGCTCTAGGCTTCATTTATAGAAAACAAAAGAACTACTACCATAGAATTCCTCTTTATCCTTCCTTGAGCCTGACTCAACTTCTTCCACCATTTAGGTCAGGGTATCTTTATTTATTATCAAAAATATCTATATTTTGTTGAAATCTGTCTGAATACTATTATAATAAACACTGTTTACTGTTTATACAAGATGAAAATAAAGTAAACTTTAAACAATTTCTAAATTATTGTTAATTTGCCTGAGAGAAACCTCTTTCCACAAGGATTTATGATGATCAAATATGACCAATTGTATTAGTCAGGGTTCTCTAGGAAAACAGAACCAACAGGAAATATCAATAAATACTATGGGATTTCATAAAATTCTCTCACATGACCGTGGGGATGCACAAGTCCAAATTCCACAGGGCAGGCTGCAAGCCACGGGCTTCAACAAAGATCTTTTATGAGTTTCCAGGAGATGCTGGCTGTCTGGCATAGAGCTGGGAATTCTCTCAATAAATACTGAAATCACAAACCCTTTTAAGATCTTCAGCTGATTGGATGATTACTCATTGCTGACAACAATCTTCTTAGTTGACTGTAGATATAATCAGCAATTTATGCAATCAAATCATTGATGATCAAAGGACGTGAAATGCCCTGTATTACAATTAGCCCAGTGCTTGCTTGACCAGACAACTGGGCACCATTACCTGGCTGAGTTGACATAATAGCCTAACCAGCACAGTCCACCCCTTGTCTCCTTGGCAGACATATACATCACCTTAAACCATAGTTAGTGTCTAAATAAAAACAATAACAGATATATAGATATGTATATATGAATACATATCTATATATTTCCACCTAACAATATTCAACTGTCCTGCATACAACCAAAATTGCACTAATTCCCTCCAGAATAGTGTGCAAATCCTTGGGTAATATTCACTCTTAAACTTGAGGTCCTTAAACACTACAACATGAACTAATACAACTTGTGCCGTATGATAAGAGAAAAACTTACAGAAGAAAACAAAGATATTCTTTTTATGTACGTATACAGACATACTCAACAAACAAGGAAGAGGAACATGGACATAGGGTCAGGCAGGTAAGGCTCAGCTCTCACTAAAACAATGGAGAAAGAGCCAAAGGCTTCCTTAGAGATCTGCTTTGGGGTACAGCAGACAAGGACACTGCTTCACAACACCCAGGAGAGTGAGGGACAAAGAGACGAAGAAGCCAAAACAACTAATCATGAGTTATTAAACCTCCCAGCTGCCAGGAAAGTCTCCCCTCCCCCACGCCTGAGATATTAAGTGAGGTTAAAACTCCTGGCGAATTACACTAAACTGACAAGAGAGCAGATACTTTGCTCCCTGCCAGCTGCTTCAAATATATATAGAATGGGAAGGTGCTCTAAGTCATCTAGGAGGGTACTGGAAAGTTAAAGAAACTAAAGGAAAATCATGAGTTGCTCGCCCCTGTGGCTGGAAGTGGCACATACACCCTACCCTCAGGGCAAATAGCATAGGTGAAGCAGCTTGCTCCCAGCAGCTAACAGAGTGTGTGGGCATATTCCTGGGAAGGAAGAGGGGTAGAGAGTGGTTTCTCTGCAGTGAATTTGGCCAGCTGAGCCCCCTTGAATATCAGAAGGAACCAGGACTTGACAGGGAGAGGGAAGGGGGGTCTCCTCAGGTAGGGTGTCATCCCCAGCTGCCCAGGTAAAGAAAGGAAGTAGTTAGAGAGGAGGTAGGGACAGACAGGTACCTAATCAGTAAAACTCTAGCAAACTGCAAGTAAACTAACCTGCCCGAGGGAAAAGGGGTGGATAGCCTTCTGAAAGGCAAAGTAACCTAAGGAGACAGGTTAGCTCAGTGGAAGAAATCCTGCCTTACATATACAAAGTCCCTGCTTCAAGTCCTGGTCGGTCTTAAGGAAGTGATCCACTGGGCTATCAAGCATCCAGCTGAAATTTTATGAAAGGGAACATATAAACATTCTCTTTGTATTAGCTTTCATTGGATTTCTTTTATTTAAAAATAAAATGGTTCCTTTTTACATTTTCTTTATTTTACCAACTAAAATCCAGTTCAAAACCTGCAGAGTAGAGGCTGCATGGTGATTGATTGATGAGCACCAGCAACATGAGAAGATCCTTAGGGGTCTGAGAGGGAAGGCTGTTGTTCCAAGTTTATTTTTATTTTTTTGTACTTTTTTCTCTCTCTCTTTCTCCTTCTTTTAAAAACAAGTTACTGCTGCCTTGTTTCTTGTTTGTTGTGTTTCCCCTTCCTTTGTTTCCCTGTTTGTTTGTTTTGCTTATGATTTTCTCTATCTATTCTACTTCTTTAGTCTCCTTTATCTTTCTGTCTTCTGTTTTCTGTTGTTTTTCATTCTACCTCTTTTTGTTAGGTCTTCAATTTTTCTTGTTTTTGTTTCTCTCTCTCTCTCCTTTTTTCTGTTTTCTTTCTTTCCTACTTTTTTCACTCTATATTTTATATTTTCTTTTCTCTCTTCTCATCATTCTGGTCTTTTAATGTATTCTATATGTTTTTCTCTATTCTGCATCTCATTTCATTGTTTCTATTCTACTTTTTAAATCTTATTCCTCTGTACTTCTTTTCTTGTTAATTATTAATTTTTCTAGGTCTTGTATGGTTCCTCTCCTACCTTTTACAATTATTGTTACTATTATTCTTTTTCATTTCTTATCTCTTTTTCTCTGGTCCTAATATTTTTTTCCAAGGGAACATAGACAACAGCAAGGAAATAGAATAAGAGGAACAAAGTGTCAAATTGAAACCTGATCATACACACAAAAACAACAACAAAATAAAACCCTAGAGTAGAGAGAGAAGCTAATCATCTGAATAAACCCGTCAAGATAAACAGATGCCTAGACAACAAAAAAGTACAAGCCATACTAAGAAAAAAGAACATGGCCCAGTCCAATAAACAAATTAAAACCAGGAGTAGATGCAGAACATGAAACAACTAATCAAAGATGACCAAGCAAATATATAATGAATCAACTTAATGAAGTGAAGGAAGAGATTAGGATATTAAGAAGACACTGGGAGAAGATACTGAAGAAATTGTAAACATAAATAAAAAGATAACAGATTTGATGGTAATGAATGGCACAATCCAGGAAATTGAAAATACACTGGAAGCACATAGCAGATTTGAACAGGCAGAGGAAAAATCAGTGATGTGGAAGACAGTACATCTAAAATCAAACAGATAGTAGAACAGACAGATAAAAAAGATGGAAAAAATCCAGCAGGGACATAGGATTTGAATGACAACATGAAATGCACAAGCATACACATTACAGGCATCCCAGAGGGAGAAGAGAAGGGAAAGGGGACAGAAGGTGTTTTGGAAGAAATAATGGCTGAAAATTTCCCAGCCTTATTGAGGGAGATGGACGTACATGTCCAAGAAGCACAGCACACCCGAAGATTATAAATCCTAACAGGCCTACTCCAAGACATATACTTGTCAAATTGCCCAATGCTCAAGACAAAGATAGAATACTGAAAGTAGCAAGAGAAAAGAGATCCATCACAGACAAGGGAAGCTTGATAAGATTAAGTGTTGATTTTCCATCCAAAACCATGAAGGAAAGAAGGCAGTGGTATGATATAGTTAAGAGGCTAAAAGAAAAATTTCCAGCCAAGAATTCTCTATCCAGCAAAGCTGGCTTTCAAAAATGAGGGAGGGTTCAAAATAGTCACAGATAAATAGAAATTAAGAGAGAATGTCAATAAGAAACTTGCCTTTCAAGAAATACTAAAGGGAGTTTTTCAGGTAGAAGGGAAAAATAGGAAAGAGAGACTTGGAGGAGAGTATAAGAACAACTAAAAAAATAAAAAGAGAAATAAAAACAACATATGGCATACAAAAACCAAATGAAAATATGGCTAATGTAAGTAAATCCTTGACAGTAATAACATTGAATGTTAATGGATTAAACTCACCAGTCAAGAGACACAGATTGGCAGAATAGATAAAGAAATATGACCCATCTATATGCTGTCTACAAGAAACCCACCTTATACCAAGGGATGCAAGGAGGCTGAAAGTGAATGGTTGGAACAAAATTTTACAACAAAGAATAACCAAAAAAAGGGCAGGAGTAGCTATACTAATATCAGACAAAATAAACTGTAAATGCAAAACCATTGTAAGAGACAAAGAAGGAAATTATATATTAATTAAAAAGAGTAATATATCAAGAAGAAAAAAAAAATCATAAACATGTATGCACCTAAGCAGGGTGCCTCAAAATACACGAGGCAAACACTGGAAAAACTAAGTGGAGAAATAGGTGCCTGTACAATTAATACACCATTATCACCATTAAACAGAACATCTCAATCAATAAAGAAACAAAGACTATGAATAATACATTAGAGGACTTAATAGACATATACAGAATATTACACCCAAATAAAGTGAGATAAACATTCTTCTCGAGTGCACATGGATCATTCTCCAGTATAGACCACACATGCTAGACCACAGAACAACTCTCAATGAATTCAGAATGATTGAAGTTATAAAAAAGTAATTTCTCTGGCCACAATGGAATGAAGCTGAAAATCAGTAAGGGCCAGAGAACCAGATTAGGCACAAAGATATGGAAGTTAAATAACACTCTTAGACAAACAGTAGGTCAAGGAGGAAATCACAAAAGAAATCAGTAACTACCTTGAAATGAATGAAAATGACAGCTCAAAATATCAAAACCTATGGGATGCAGCAAAAGCTGTACTGACAGGGAAATTCATAGCCATAAATGCTTATAATAAAAAAGAAGAAAGAGCTAAAATCAAAGACCTAACTGCACAACTGGAGGAATTAGAAAAAGAAAAACAAACTAACCCCAAATGAAGTAAAAAGAAAGAAATAAAGATTAGAGCAGAGCTAATTGAAATTGAAAATAAGAAAGCACTAGAAAAAATAAACAAAACCAAAAGCTGTTTCTTTTATAAGATTCATAATATTAACAAGCCTATCCATAGACTAACAAAGTAAAAAAGAGAGACAATGCAAATACATAAGATAAGAAATGAGGAAGGAGATATCACCACTGACCCCACAGAAATTAAGAGCATTTTAAGAGGATATATTGAAAATTGTATGCCTACAAGATGGATACTTTAGAGAAAATGGACAAATTCCTAGAAACACACAAGCAGCCTACATTGACAAAAGAAATAGATGAACGCAAAAGACCAATCACAAATAACGAGATAGAATTAATCATCAAAAACCTCTCAACAAAGAAGAGTCCAGGACTAGACAGCTTCACAGGTGAATTCTACCAAACATTCCACAAAGAACTAACACCAATCTGGCTTAAACTCTTCCAAAAATAGAAGTGGAGGGAACATTGCCTAACTCATTCTAAGATGCCAACATCACCCTAATACCAAAGCTAAACAAAGATGCCATGAAAGGAAAACTATAGACCAATCTCTCTAATGAACCTATATGCTAAAATCGTCAACAAAATACTTGCTAATCTTATTCAACCACATCAAACAAATTATACACCATGACCAAGTGTGTTTCAACCCTGGTATGCAATGATGGTACAACGTAAGAAAATCAGTCAATGTAATATACCACATAAACAGATTAAAAGAAAAAAATCACAGTATCATTTCCATAGATGTAAAAAAAAAGTATTTGGCAAAGTACAGCACCCATTCATGATAAAAACACTTCAAAAATAGGAATAGAAGGAAACTTCCTCAACATGATAAAGGGTATATATATATATATATATAGGAAGAGATATAAAAGGCATCTAAATTGGAAAGAAAGAGGTAAAAATTTCACTATTTGCAGGTGATATGTTCCTATACCTTGAAAGCCCTGAGAAATCTACACCAAAGCCTCTAGAGCTTATAAATGACTTCAGTAAGGTGGCAGGTTATAAGATTAATGTGTAGAAACTTGTAGCATTTCTGTACATCAAGAATGAGCAATCTTAGGAAGAAATTAAGAAAAAAAATCCAATTTACAATAGCAACTAAAAGAATCAAATACCTAGGAATAAATTCAAGTAAAGATACAAACGACTTGTATGCAGAAAAGTACACAACACCATGAAAGATAATCAAAGAAGACCTAAAAAAATGGAAGAATATTCCCTGTTCATGGACATGAAGATTTAACATCATTAAGATGTCTATCTTACCCAAACTGAGCTGCAGATTGAATGCAATCCCAATAAAATTCACCACAGCATTTTTTAGTGAGTTGGAAAAGCTAACTATGAAATTCATTTGGAAGGGCAAGAGGCCCTGGATAGCCAAAGACATATTAAAAAGGAAAATGAAATCTGAAGAATCACAGCACCTGACTTTAAAACATACTGCAAAACCACAGTGGTCAAAAGTACATGATATTGGCACAAGGATAGACATCCTGACCAATGGAACCAAATCGAAAGTTCAGATATAGATCCTTGCATATACACTCAACTGATATTTGACAAGGCCACCAAGTTCATTCAACTGGGAGAGAATATGCCTCTTCAACAAATGGTGCTTGGAGAACTGGATATCCATATCCAAAAGAATGAGAGAGGAACACCATCTCACACCTTATACAAAAACTAACTCAAGATGCATCAAAGATCTAAATATAAGAGCTAAGACCATAACATGGATGTATCTTGAAGACCTTATGTTGAGTTAAGCAAACCAGGCATAGAAGGACAAATATTACATGACCTCACTTATATAAATTAATTAAATTGAGCAGACTTGGAGAGGTAGAGGCTGGAAGATAGGTTTACAAGAATCAGAAATGGAGAAAGTTGTGAGCCAAGGCCCATATGGGCAAAATCCATGATAAGGTCGAAGTGTGTAGTTATGCAGTTAGAGGGGCTTAAGAGTGGTGCAGAGATACTTTTGGGTTGGGTGGTGCTGGTTTGTCAGGGGTTTAGGGTGGGGAGGGTAGGTTAGACTGTCCATGGAAATGGGGGAGGGTTGGGAGAGGGAGCAGGTGTACACTGGATATTGACAGGTATGTGGTTAAAACTACAAATTTGGGAATTATCTTTTGGCAATATCACAGGGGAGAATTACTGGTTTAGGGTGTTGGATGTGGGGACATTTGGGACAGGGCATACCTGGGGCAGGCTTCTAGGGAGTGTGCGAGTGTTCATCTTGTCATAAAGGGTTGTATCAGTGGGTTGAGACCCACATAATGAGTGGGAAGGTGTTGGACTCCCATCCTGAGGAGTCCTGCTATGTTCTCAAATAGAGGGGTGGGAGTCTCTCGAGAGCATAGGCAGGTCCTAATAGGTGAGGACAGAGCAGTATATCAAGCCCTCAATATCGCTGTGAGTAACTATGAATCTTGTTCTTCAAGGAGTGAAGCCTGGTGGTTTCCATGGGTCCCAAGTGGAGGAGGGAGGAATAGAATAGATGGAATATGGGGCATTTGGGGGCCAATGTAAGTGTTCTACATGATCTTTCACTACAGGCCATGTTATAGCTCATCAAAATTTATAATAGTGTATAATCCAAAATGTAAACCATAATGTAAACCATTGACCATGGTTAGTATCTATATTTCAATATTTGTACATCAATTGTAACAAATGTACCATCCACATATAAAATGTTATTAATAGGGGAAAGGGGAAAAGGGGGGAGGATGTTGGGTATATGGGAAACACTATATTCTGTACGTGACTTTCCTGTAACCTAAAACTTCTTTGAAGACAAAATGAAAAAAGACACTAGGAGAATAAATGGAAGAAAATGTCACTATACATACAAGACAACAGATCTTACAGTTATGAAATACATAATGTCAACAAAATTTTAATATTTTTTCATTTTTTTATTATTCCAAGACTTTACTTAAAAAATTTTTTTTTGTATTTTATTTCTTATATTTAAAACTATCATTATTATTTCATTTTATTATTAATTGTATTTGGCTATTTTGTTGGCTTCATTTTAGATGATGTTTTGGGTCACAGAAGGGTTACAACTATGACAGGGGAAGATCATTTGTGTGGGGTGTCAGTGATACATGGGAGGTGGGTCACCTGGACATATATATAAGGCATATAAATGTATTCAGTTGTTCATGGAGCATTGTCACAGTGGGTGGAGATTCACACAATAACTGAAAGAATATTGAATTCCCACCTGGGGGAGCTCTGCCACATTCTCTAATGGAACAACAAGAACCCATTGAGTACAGGAGCAATGACTAGTGCAGGAGGATGGTCCATTGATGGGCCTTTTATATTGGTGGCTGTACTTATGGACCTTTACTCTTGAAATTGAAACAGACTAGTATTATAGGGTGCCTAAGAATTATCTCCTGCAAGCCTCCTTGTTGCTCAAATGTGGCCTCTTTCTAAGCCAAACTGAGTATATAAATTCATTACTTTCCCCAAGTGTGGGACATGACTCCTGGGGAAGAGCCTCCCTGGCACAGAGGGATTACTACCAAGCACCAACCTGCAATGCAACTAGAATAAAACTTTGACCAAAAGGGAGAAAAGGTAAAGAAAATGAGTTTATATGGCTAAGAGACTTCAAAGTGAGTCGGAAGGTCATTCCAGTGGTTATGCTTATTCATGTCTCATCAGGATCTCATTGACTGCCAAAGTAAATGCTACCTCAGTTAGTGGGGCTCATGAGGGCTCTGTAGACATCCAGACACTATAGTCAGGGCAGATAGCTCAGGAGTTTGATACCTTAACAGTGGGCCCTAATTTGGAATTTAAGCTCTCCTATGTGACAGAGTTGGACTCAATTATGATTTCCCTAAAGATGGATCTTTTGACCCTTCTATTTGAATGTATAATTAATAATAGGACTGATAGGTGTACATCCAAGAGACTAAAATCTTTGAGCTGTCCGTGTGCCAGCTGAGCCCTGAATCTCAACAGAGTTGCAACATCTACCCTCCAGTTCACTGGAGTCACCCAGGACAACTAACAAGGAGATGATTATGGACAATGACCGTCCCAAGGAACCAAGAGAACCTACAACTGCAAGCAAGAGTGTCCCATCCATCTGCCCCATGGAATTGAAGCCCCCTCTCAATTAGAGGTGGAGTGAGAATCACCAAACCAGAATCCTCAGAATTGGGGAATGGACTATGGGTTAAAGTAGACTTAGTGGTATTCTACTATAAACTTACTTTGATTCTAGCAAGGAAGAAATTATGTCACTGATGTGAAGGCAGTAGCCAGTGAAGGTTCTGAGGGCAGGGAGAGGGAAAAACATGTGAAATATGGGGCATCTTCGGGACTTGGGAAGTGTCCTCAATGACATTACAATGACCGATACAGGCTGTAGCAGTTTGGCATCGTTTATGAATTCCAAAAATAATTATTGGATTATGTTTGTAAGCTGGTCTGTCAGAGGCATCACTTTTAATTGATTAAATTATGATTAGGACTTTGATTGGGTCACATGAGTAGGGCATTGATAAAAGAAATGGCAAAGGACAGAGGTGGAGTTTTGATGCTGGATTTTTTGAGCTGGATCCCCAGAAAGTAAGCAAACAGAGGATCTTGGTTGTGAGGAAGGAGAGAAGTTCCTGGGAAAAGAGATGAGCCATTCACCTGACAGTTCACAACTGGCTTTTTGGAGAAAGGCAAGCCTAGAGAGCCTTATCGTTTACAGCTGACCTTGTGGAGAAAACAGAGGAGCTAATCCCAAAAAGAAACAGAAAGAAATCCCAGGAAGACAGGAACCAAAGAAGCCTGAACCCTGGCAAACATTGGCAGCCATCTTGCTCCAATACGTGGCAACAGACTTTGGTGAGGGAAGAAACATATGCTTTATGGCCTGGTAACTGTAAGCTTCTACCCCAAATAAATATCCTTTATAAAAGCCAACAGATTTCCGGTATTTTGCATCAGAACCCCTTGGCTGACTAGCAAATAGGCCAATACATATCTTGCAATAACCTACAAAATTGTGCGGGAGAGAATGTAAACTATAATCCATGCCTAGCGGCAATGCCCCAAAATGTTTTCTTCATTTGTAATGAATATACCACACTAATGAAGGATGTTGTTAATGTGAGAAAATTGGGGAGGTATAGGGAATGGGGAATATGGTAATCCCCTATATTTTTATGTAACATTTATGTAATCTTAATATCTTTTAAATATATATAATAAAATAAGGAAGAAATATTCATGACCATTACAGTCCTGGTTTCTGTAATTGGTCATGTGGTTGAAGTTCAAATTTATTGCTACTTTCTTCTACTACCGATTCCATATTCCCTTTACCCTCAGCAAGCACCTCATTTGTCTATGATTCTATTCCTTTTGCGGGTGTGTGTGTGTGTGTGTGACCCAAACTTTCATTCCTGAAGATTCTGGGTCATTGGTAATCCTGCTTGGATTGGGTTTTTGCAAATTTCATTGACTTTAATCACCAGTCATATTAGTACTAAGAGACGACCTAGAGGATCTCCTGTATTCCAGGCAAATTCTTCTTTGCCTCCATTATGTAGATGCAGTCTTATTTCACCTTGATACTCAGGATCAATAACCCCAGCCAGTACAATAATCCCCTTCTTTGCTTGTTGATTCAGAGGCATGAGCAGACTAAAGAAGTCAGGTGGCAGTCTTAACTTCAAGTTCAATAGAATCATTGTTATATTCCCAAGTGGAAGCACTCCTCCTTTTGTAATTAAGACCTGTAGACGAGCAGAGCTTAAAGTTACAGGGACAGGAAGCAAAAACTTTCCTAGTGGATTACTAGGGCTATGTTATTGGTGTTACCCCATTTCCACCCCTTGATTCCTCAACCCATAAATCATGGCTATGGGAGAAAGAGCACCACAAAGTGGATGCTGATTTAGAGCATACACATCCACCTGGTGAACATTACCCCAGTCCTGCAAGCTATTGACACCTAGTTGGCAAGATAACAGAGTCTTCAAAAGGCCATTTCACCGTTCTATCAATCCAGCTACTTCAGGATGTTGGGGAACATGGTAAGACCAGTGAATTCCATGAGTATGTACCCATTCTCACACATCATTTAATGTGAAGTGGGTTGATCAGAAACAATGCTGTGTGGAATGCCATGGTGGTAGATAAGACATTCGGTAAGTCGACAGATGGTAGTTTTTGAAGAAGCATTGCATACAGGGAAGGAAAACCCATAACTGGAGTATGCAACTACTCCAGTTAGAACAAATCACTGACCCTTATATGATGAAAGTGGTCCAATGTAATCAACCTGCCACCAGGTAGCAGATTGATCACCTTGAAGAATGGTGCCATAATGGGGGCTGAGTGTGAATCTCTGCTGCTGGCAAATTAGGCACTCATGTGTGACTGTCGCCAAGTCAGCCTTGGTGAGGGGAAGTCCACATTGCTGAACCTATGCATAACCTCCATCCCTATCAACATGTCCACTTTGTTCATGAGCCCATTGTGCAATGACACAATGGAGTGACTGGGGAAAGAGTCTGAGCATTAAAAACAGAGCAGGTCATCGTATCCACTTGATTATTAAAATCTCCCTCTGCTGAAGTGACCCTCTGGTGAGCATTCACATGGGGCACAAATATTTTCATGATTTTTGCCTCCCAGAAACATCTATCCACATACCTCTTCCCCAGACTTTTTTGTCACAATTTTTTTAGGTATGTTCCTTCCAAGCTCCTGACCTTCCAGCCAAAGCATTGGCAACAGCCCATGAATCAGTATACAACTGAGCCTCCAGCCATTTCTCCTTCCAAGAAAAATGAGCAACCAGGTGCACCACTTGAAGTTCTGCCCACTCGGAGGATTTGCCTTCACCAATCCCCTTCAGGGATGTCCTAGAAAGGGGCTGCAGCGTTGCACCTTTCCACTTTTCAGGTGGTACCTGCAGATTGTGCAGAGCCATCTATAAACCAGATCTGAATTTTCTCTTCCTCAGTCAACTGATTGTAAGGAACTCTCCCAAAGGGTCATAGCTGTGGTCTGGAAATGGGAAGTTAACATGGCAGGAGTAGTGACCATGGGCATTTGGGCCACTTCCTCATGTAACTTACTTGTGTCTTCAGGACCCACTCTTGTCCTATCTCATATATACCACTTCCGCGTTATGATGGAATGCTGCTGTGCACACCCAACTTTATGGTTTGGTGGGTCAGACAATACCTACCTCATGATAGGCAATTCAGGTCTTATGGTAAATTGGTGGACCATGGCTAAGTGTTCAGTCTCTACTAAGGCCCTTTAGCAGGCCAAGAGCTGTTTCTCAAATGGAGAGTTGTTATCTGCAGAGGATAACAGGGCTTTGCTTCAAAACCCTAAGGGCCTGCATTGTGAATCTCCTATAGGGCCTGCTAAAGGCTCAAGATGGCATCTCTATTTGCCACTGACACTTCCAGCACCATTGGCTCTGCTGGATCATATGGCCCAACTAGTAGTGCAGCTTGTACAGCAGCCTGGACCTGTCACAAAATCTCCTCTTTCTCTGGTCCCTACTTTTCTGGTCACTCAGTAAATGAGCCTGAATAGCACATTCAAATGAGGAATATGTTGTCTCCAATATCCAAAGAAACTAACTAAGTGCTATGCCCTTTTTTTTTGTCATAGATGGGACCAGATGCAATAGCTTATCCTTCACTTTAGAAGGTATATCTCTACATGCCCTACACCACTGGAAACCTAGAAATTTCACTGAGGTGGAAGTCCCCTGTTTTTTTATTGGATTTCTTTCCCATCCTATCTCACACAAATACATTATCAATAAGTCTAGAGTCATAGCTACTTCTTACTCACTAAGTCTAATCATCATGATATCATCAATATAATGGACCAGTGGGGTGTCTTTTGGGAGGGAGAGATCAAGGTCACTGCAGACAATATTATGACATAGGGCTGGAGAGTTTATATGCCTCTGAAACAGGACAGTGAAGGTATATTGCTGGCCTTGTCAGTTGAAAGCAAATTCTTTCTGTCATCCTTCCTAATGGCAATTGAGAAAAAAGCATTTGCCAGATCATGAGCTACATACCAGGTACCAGGTACTGGTTTGTTCACTAAACCAGGGGATGTGTTGATTTGCTCATGCAATGATACCACATCTGGGTCAGCAGCTGTGCTTGTAGTCACCACCTGGTTAAGTTTATGATAATCTACTGTCATCCTCCAAGATTCATTTGTTTTCTTCAAAGGTCAGATAAGAGAGTTGAATGGGGATGTAGTGGGAATCACCAGCCCTCTGTCCTTCAAATCCTTCATGGTGACACTGATCTCTGCAATCCCTCCAGGAATCTGGTATTGCTTTTGATTACTATTTTGCTTGGTAGGAGCAGTTCTAGTGGCTTCCACTTGGCCTTTCCTACCCAATATTCTTCACTCTCCAAGACAGGAATCCAATGTGGGAATTCTGCCAGTTACTGTGTGACAGTTTGATATTTTTTATGACTCCTCCAGAAAGATAAGGATTATATTTGTAAACTAATCCATTACCCTGAGTATGGCACCTTTTGATTATATTAAATTTGGTTGAGGGGCCATTGATTGGATTCTCTGTGAAGATTGCTTTGAGAGCTTTCTTTGATTCAGCCACATCAATAAGACATTATTCAAGTTGAGTCCCTGACCCCTTGGTGGACTGATATAAATGGACACTTACTCAAGAAGACACAAGAGAAGAGAGAAAGCTCTGTCAATTTTTATCCTGGGGCCCCGGGGAAGAGATGAGCCATTTGTCTGATAGTTTGCAGCTGACTTTGGGAAGAGAAGATATAGAAGACCTGGAAATAAACAAGCATTATGCCAGGAGAGAGGAAACCCTGAGAGATAAGCCTTATGCCAGCTGGCAGCTGAGAAAGAGGGAACCCAGAGAGGAAGACTGAACCCTTGCAGATATCAGCAACCATCTTGCATCAACAGGTGGCAACTGACTTTGGTGAGAAAGCAATGTTGAGTTGGACTCTTTAGGGCTTTGTAACTGTAAGTTTTTACCCCAAATACCTTTTATAAAAGCCAACAGATCTCTGGTACTTGTCATCAGCAGACTAATACACTGAGTATGTTTATTTGAATTATGCACTATTGAACTATAGAAACAACCACCAAATGGGTTCAGGGACCACTGGACCCACTGTGAGATGGATCTGAGCTAAAACTCCATCAATTAGATCTGACCTCCATAAGCCCCTACTCTGACTAGTGGACCACAGTAATGATTTAAGCTTCTGGAATGAATGCCACTTCTGAACTAATGTCTAATAATCCTGGAACTATCTGATCATTTCATTTTCCCCAATGCACAGTAACCCTGGTAAAAGGCCATAGGTCTCTTTGAGGAAAGCTAGAAGGAAGATTAATAGTATAAATTTTGGCAATGTAACAGGATTCTTCCCCAAGGGTCTTGATCTTCTCTTCATTCAAAGGGCTCCCAGTCTGTTAACTGTCTCTAGTCTAGGAATTGATTAAATGGTGTGATTCTCTCTCTTTTTGTAATTCAAGTTAGGGCTTTGTTCACTAAACCTAGAGATCTTCTGCTTATACAAATCAGATAGGAATTTAGTATATTGCCTATCTATTTTACTTCTAGGTACCCCACAATCTATCAGTCAATGCCATAAATCTATGTGACTCAGACTCTTAATTGCTGCTTTTGAGTTTGCCTTTCTTTATGGTAACCACACTCACCTTGTCTTGGTGATTAAATGCTGCTACTTGGCTTCTAACAGTCAGAGATCCTATCATCCCCATAGTGTTTAAGGATTCGAGTTTCATGATAACAGTTTGTACACTAATATCTGGATTACAGAGAAAAGCAACTACAGAGCTCTACAGGGAAAATGGAATTAGTCTTACAAATTTATTCCTTACAGTCCTGGTTAAAGGTGTGCCCTCTGGACATTCCTGGGGTGGGTGGGCAAGTCTTAAATTGTGAATCCATTCTAGCATTCCAATCTCTCTAAGCTTTTGGATCACCTCATCTACAGTATACCAGGGTAAATTGGGAATCTCGACCTTAGATATTCTTGACTATCTTTTGCTCTATGTTTCACCCAGCCACCAAACAAACTGTTAGAGCTCTTTCTAGCACTTCAAGCTCCAGCATTGAATCCAGAATCTCTGCTTAGTGGGCTCATATCAATAAATTCAGCCTGATCCATCTTTATATTCCTTTCATCATTATCCCATACCCCTAATACCCATTCCCATACATATTACCCTGATTTTTGTCTATATAAATTGGAAAACTTATGCAGTTCTTTTAGAGTATAGCATACTTCCTCATGGGTCACACATTGTACTTCTCCTTTGGGGGCTTGTTGTGATTTTAGTCTAGTAATGAAGAGAATAAGGGTGATGAGGGTGGGAAAAGATAAGGATTAGAAATTGTCTTGCCAGTTTTGAACTCAGGGCATTTCTTTCCATTTTCCTCTGGTGAGAGAAGATTAATTTTTTCAGTGGGACTTGGATTGAAGACTCCTTAGGGCAAGCTGGAGGCTGGGCAGTGCAGACTTTAGTCTGGCTGGTATCACCCTTGGGGTTGAGAGGAGGTCTGGACTCCCTGTCCAAGGAGGCTGGGTGTAACAAGCTTGACACTGCATGGTCTCCACAGAGCAGACCTTTACAGGTTTATCTTGCAAAGTCTCAGCAGAATTTAGGGTTTCAGTGTCCTCACCAATATCATCATCAATCCATATGTCTCCATCCCAATCCTCATGGTTCCACTCCTTTCCAATTAGTGTCCTCACTTTACCAACATACACCCTGAAAGGTTGAGGTTTTAGTTTCCACTGTAACTCTGCTACTTGTACAATGAGACTCTGTGTCTGGTTTTTAGAGATCTCAAGTCTTTGGATGTATGAAACAAGATTTTCTTTAAGAGCACACATAGAAACTTTCACATCATTCATGTGGCATTTAAGTTGCAAATTTGAAGACTTTTTCTCATCCCTTTCTTTTTATAACTGCATCTGGAGTACTTAGGAACAGCCAGCCAACAATATTTTACCTTTTAATTCCACAAAACTCTATTATGGTGTTAAAAACACTCTCACCCAGATCCTTGCCCCTAGAAGCATGTAAGTAGTCATATCCAGTGGTGACAGCTTGCATAACTCTATTGCCAACTCATGCCATGAACTGTCAGTGGACTCTTGATTGTTGAAAAGAGAATCACTGCCCTCGAATTGAATCAGAGTAGAGAGCCAATTTCAAAATCCCATAGCCAATTCAGTAATCTCATTTTTAAGATTCTATTTCTCAAGAACCTCTCCCAGTACAAAGCTGTATTAGTCAGGATTCTCTAGGGAAACAGAATCAATAGGAGATATCTATAAATAGCATGAGATTTTATAAAATTCTCTCATGCAACCATGGGAATGCACAAGTCCAAAATTCCGCAGGGTAGGCTACAAACTAGTGGTTCCAATGAAGGTCCTTGATGAATTCCCAGGAGACACTGGGTGTCTTACATAGAGCTAGGAATTCTCTCTCTTAATTCTGAAGTCACTTCCTCTTTTAAGGCCTTCACCTGATTGGATGAGACATCACTCATTGCTGACAGCAATCTCCTTAGTTGATTGTAGATGTAATCAGCCATCTAAGCAATTGAAATGTCCTGGTATTACAATTAGTTCAGTGCTTGATTCACCAGACAACTGAGCACCATTACCTGGCCAAGCTGACACATTGTCCTTACCATCACACCAGTGTAGCAGAAAAATCTGAGAACTGAAATTTTTGAGAAATTGGACAGTGTTTCAATGGCCATCTTGGTGTGGAATTGACAAATGTCAAGTGAATTTTGTATTTAAGTATATTTTTGTTTTTTTTAAATTTCCTTAAATAAAAGAATTATCATATCTGGAATGATAGTCATGGTTATGAATTGGTCTTTTGTTTCCAATAGGATAAGTCTCAAGACTGTGCAGTAGAATTAAATGAAATGTAGCTAGCTTTTTGTCCATTTCTGAGCTGACAGTCACAATGTTGTTTTCCTGTATTTTCTGCTTTAATGGAACTGAAAAAAAACTTACACATGGAATGAACCATGCAGATTTCACCTGTACAGAAAAGAATGTTTCCTTTTGGAATCTCTGAATGTAAACAAGTTAGAACACTACCGTTGAAATCCCCACTAAGGAGCTTTAGATATGTGCAATAGGAGAAAGACTGCCTGTCACTCTTGCCTTCTTATATCTCTCCTGGAATTAGTTCCTAGTTTGAATGAAGAATGAATGTGTTCTCACAAGGAGACAAAAAAAATTATTGATGGGTTATAAATTTAATTTATATATTAATAATATTATCAAATTTTACAGGTGAGGGAAGCAAGGCTCAGAGTATGTAAGTTGCAATTAAAACTGTCGTAGAATAAAGATACAAATCTCATCTCTCCATCTTTCTTGATTAAATTGTAGTTCTCTTATAATATCCCTTCAATAAGTAGTTGTCAACTGGTGAGGTTTTATTCCCTAGGGGATATTTGGCAATGTGTGGAGACATTTTCAGTTGTCAAAAATAGAGGGTGTTTCTGGCATCAAGTGGTTATTCATGAAGATGTTGTTAAACATCCTGCATGGCACAGGGTAGCCCCTAACAACAAAGAATTATCTAGCTCCAAATATCAATAGTACCAAGTTGGAAAAATCCTGCCTTAGATGTTATTAATATATATTGTGTATGTAGAAAAAGCCTGTAGCTACAGAGGCACTGTGGTGAAAGAACAAATCTTCTGTCCTTGAATATGCACACAAGCTAGCAGAACAAGCAAACTTGCTAGTTGTGTTTCCTGGAGCAAAAACTGGATTTATTATGCAGCCTTCTGTCAAAACACCACTGTTACCCTTAGGTCAATAATCAAATGGAAGAAGACCAAAACTATGGGTTGTAATGAGGTCATTCTTTCCAACCAGCTGATTAAGTTTAGTGCATTGAATCCACCTTCTATGAGAAAAAGGTTATTTCAAGATAAGAGTTTTTCTGGTTTATAACATTGAAAGAATACTCAGTAGAGACTAACCCAAGCAAAGATTCTCTGAGGTTACATGGGGGGAGGTACACAGATATAAACAACTAAAAAATGAAAAAGTTCACTCATTGGACAATGTCCCTCCAACAACACCCTGCCTAAGGGGTATAAATCAAGATCCTTAAAGGAACAGAATTGAAAACTCTGTGCTTTATGTTTTTAATTGTTTTATAAACCACCATTCTATACAAAATGAGCTATCTCTTACTAGTTGTTAAAGTCTTCTTTCTCCTTTATATTCCCTACTACTGATATATATAGTGTTATCCACCCACACATGCAAAGGTACTCCCTATGATTTGCTGCAAAAGGAAAAAAAAAAATTGCATTTATCACCAATGTATTTAAGTAGAATAAAATGACAGTCTCACATGTTATTTCTGATACATACACTTACTTAAGAGATAAATTCGAGTATGAACTAGAGAGGGATTGAGTTTTTCTTGAATTGTTTTATATTATTAAACGTACAAAACAGTACATGTCTATTATTTAAAAATTAAGAAATAAAGACAAATAAAAAGAGTAAATGAATACATACACAGAAATTACTCAATCTCCAATCCAGAAAGAAAAGTTCTTAATATTTCATATATTATATAGCATGGTGGTTTGAACGAACATGTTCTTAAATGCAATCCATTCCTATGGGTGTAAACCTATTGTAAGCAGGATATTTTGATGGTACTACCTCAGTTAATGTACAACCAACCTCATTCAGGATGGGACTTAATCCTATTACTGGATTTCTTTATAAATGGAATGAATACAGAGAAAGAGAAAGCCATGGAAGCAAAAAGATGAAAGCAACAAAATCCAGAAGAGAAAGGAGAGACCAGCAGATGCCACCATGTACCTTGTCATGTAGCAGAGGAGTCAAGCAACACAGGCAGCTGTTTTTCAGGAATAAAGTATTACCTTGATTATGCTTTGATTTGGACATTTTCTTGACTTCAAACTGTAAGCTAATGAATTTCTATTCCATACCACAGTAAGCTAAGAACTGAAGTCCTGGACACAAAGAAATCAGAATTTGATTGTTTTGAAAACTCTGAGCTTCCAGAAAGCAAATCCCCAGAGAATAATGCTCCATGTGAGAGTTTAACTAACATGGATATAGTCAGCCAGTTCAGTGCAAATCAGGATTGGAGGTGCAGCTATCTAGGAAAGAGCTGTAGAAAGTTCTACTCTCAGATGGCTTGGATCCCTGTGTACTACATGCAAAACCCACACTTTTTTGTGTGTCATTTTTTGTTCTATAAGCAGTGCAGAATGTCCATGAACCCCAATATTCACATCATTAATACCGTACTTTTTCTTAAAAGGACCATTTTGCATTTTTGTGATATTTGTATGAATGAAATCACTGCCAGCAAGGACTAAAAGGGACAGATTGAAGGAAAAATCACTTTAAGAGTATGGAAGCTGAGGTCTGGACCAAGATATTTTCTTGGACCAAGTCAGTGACCCATACTGATGTGTGCAAATGATGAGTATATCCTGGCATTTGGAGAGGGTGGGCCTTCTGCCCTATTGTTCAGGAAAAATGCACCATTCCAGGTTACAGATGGTCTGGGGATTGCAGATAGCCTAACAGCCATCTCCATGCTTAAAGAGGTTGGGGGCTTCACCCTAGAATTTGCCACTGCAAAAGCCATTGGAATGGCCTTGGGACTGCCACTCCATCAAGCCCAGGGGACAAAAAATCATTTCACAGATGACTTTCAGACCTGCTGGGCTTTGGAATTGTTTGGACCCGTAACCCCATTTTTGTTTCAATTTCTCCCTATGCAAATAGGATGGTTTATGCTATACATGTCTCTCCTTTATATATTGGAAGCTAATAACTTGTTCTCCATGTTTCACAAATCCACAAACAGAGGTTAACTGTGCCCCAGAGTAGACTACACCTGTAGCCAATTTTGATGAGACTTGGTACTTGGTATTGTTAATGAATGACTCAAGGCTTTTTGGATGTTGTGACGGAATAAATGTATTTTTCCTATTAAAAAATATCTTTTTGGGGTCTAGAGGGTTGAATATGGTGGTTTGAAGCTGTATGTAACCCAGAAAACATGTTCTTAAATCTATTCCATGACTGTGGTTATAAACCCATTGAAAGAAGGACATTCTGATGAAGCTACTTCAGTTAAGGTGTAACCCTTCGTTCAGTATGAGACTTTATCCTATTACTGGAGTCCTTTATAAATCGAATGAATACAGAAAGAGAGAGGGAGAAAGCCATGGAAGTAAGAAGCTGAAATCAACCATATAATGATACCCAGAAGAATAGGGATAGACCAGCAGATGCCACCACATGCCTTGCCATGTGGTAGAGGAACCAAGGATTGCCTGCACTTGGTCTTCAGAAAAGCATCGCCTTGATGATACCTCGATTTGGAAATTTTCTTGGCCTTAAACTATAAGCTAATTGTTTAAGTCAACCCATTTCATGGTATCTGCTTTGTGCAGTCTAAGAAACTAAAACATACAGATTTGCACTCAAACTCTGAATAGAATTTTTAGATTTTCATTTTACATTATTTCATAAATATTTACTATGTACATAAATATTATTTGAAGCTGTTTTACATACCTGATTTATAATTTTCAGTTACGGAATTTAGTCATTTTCATTGTGAAAAATTAGAAAATATACATGAACAAATATAAGAAAACTCATCTAATTATAACTATTTCAAATAGCCACTGATAATGTTTTAAAGCATATTTCAAAATATTTATGCATAAATCTTTTTTGAATTTTTTAATTAAAAATTGATAAATCAGTTGTAAGAGGCTGTATTGTGCATATATATGTAGACATAATGATTTCTAACCTGCCTTTTCTCAACACAATATCATTAGCAAGTTTAAACATGTGTTTATATATTCTCTAAATTATCATTTTAATATCTACATAGTGGTGTTTTGGTATGGTTATAATACTGGTTTCTTAATAAACCCCCATTTTAAACTTTTAATAATTTTTATAATTTTTACAATTTTAAATAATGCTGCAAAGAACATCCTTATACAAAAATCCTTGCCCACATACACATTACTAGTTTTGACATAAATCTCTAGAAATGGTATTGCTCTAATAAAAAGAATGCAACTTTAAATAAATTTTTAACAAATCAGCTTTATTGATACATATTAATAAAGGATAGAGAAATTGAGAGATGAGTTTTTTGTTTGTTTTTGTTTATTATTATTATTGGAATAATGAAAATGTTCTGAAAATGACTGAAGTGATGAATGCTTAACTATGTGATTATACCAAAACCATTGATTTTACACTTTGGATGGATGCATGCTTTAAATTTATATATATCAGCATAGTTCTCAAAAATCTTCTGCTAATTTATATTCTCAGGGTAACAAATGGCCTTTTAAACGACTAGTAAATGCTTCTCTGGAAGCTATCTCCAGAGTAATAGAGTTGTGGCTCATTAATTAAACATTAATGCATTTGAGAATTCTATCAGTGCAGTATATAAAGATTTTAAAGGTACTTTACAGACATAGTCTCTTCTTTCAAAGTGTTTACTACTTAGGAATACCTAATAACAAGTAAAAAGTTTCAATGCAGTAAATAAAGAAGTTCAATATAGTATGCACCATCTATACCTTTAAGAAATGTAGAATAATAACATGATAAAGAAAAACACTATAAAGACAAAATTTTAAAAACATTTGGAAGACATTTGTAAACTCAAAATTGATATATAAGACTGGAAGGACATTGCAAGTAGTGTGAATGGCAGAAGCAAAGATTTAGAGATGGAAGAAAATTGTCCAGAAATGATTAGACATAAAATTGGAATAGTGGTTATGTTGTGGTTTTAGTGTGGGTAAAGGCTAAGGATTTTCCTTGGAAAGATTTGGCAGGCCTAACCCAGAGCTTGTCATCAGTTCTTCATAGGAAAGAAGGAAACTTGGGGAAATTGTGACTAAAATGAATGATGAAGTAAAGCTCTTTTGAGAAAAGAAATTACCAAGAGGGCAGGTTTTCTGTATATATGTAAGAGAAGAGAGAGAGTATTTTCTTGAATCTTTCTTTACTGATCGTGAGAGAACTGTATGCACAAATGTAGATATGCTTGAAAGTTGTTTTATTTTAAGCAACAGCAGACAGAGGCGATTCTGCCTCAAATGGCCAATACATGGAATAAATGTCTATTGTCAGCAGATACGTAGTATATATGTTGAAAAGATAATGTGAACATTAAAGTTCAGATCAAAAATATTAAATTAAATCTTGTCACATTGTTAACATTTTAGCAAACCAATGATATAGTGAAGATAGGTTTTTTTTGTTTTGTTTTGTTTTTTGCATTTTTATCTTGTTTCATTTTGATGCCTGAAGATTTTAAATATTTTTTTCCAGATCACAAAGTAACAAAAAGTTTGGAAAATATATAAAATTATAAGAAATAAAATAAAAATGACCCATAATACAACTATTTAAATTAAACTATAAAATTGTGATGATTGCATGTAATCAAATGCTTATTTATATAGTACATGGATTAACTGAATCCTAATAGTTAGTCATATTTGCTTGTGTTGATCTTGGATCTCAGAGAGCGACATCAAGTTGGGATTAGAATTCCAGGAGATTTATTGGGGAAAACACAGGTGAAGAAAAATGTGGAAGGAGCCAGAAGATGTTCCTATTATAATGCAGGTCTGAACCCTGTGAAAGAGAAAGGGGGGAAGGAAGGAAGGGAGGGAGGGAGGGGGGAGGGAAAGAGAGAGGGGAGGGAGAGAGAGAGGAAGAGAGGAGAGGCAAGTTGGCCATAGACTACAGGGAAGTTATAATAAAGTATTGGATCGGAGCAGATGTAGCTCAAGTTGTTGAGTGCCTGCTTTCCATGTACAAGGTCCTGGGTTCAATCTCCAGTACTTCCTAAAAAAAAAAGAAAAAGAAAAAGAAAGTATTGGCAAATCTGACAGGGATTCATGCAGCCAAAGTTTCCTGTAAGAGAAATGTCACATCTCCCAAGAATAAATCTATCTTAGCATCGTTGCTATGTTCACTTAGTCATTGGTGAGAACAGCTAGTGGAAGGCACAGACTAAGCTTGAACTATTTTATGTTTGCAGCAGCTGGGATAGCAAGAGATCTCAGAGGTGTAGTTTCATGCCTGCCATATTAATTTACATCTTTTTTTTTAATTAAAGAAAAAATTCTAAATTGAGTCCTCCTATGCAGGCCTTCATTATTCTAGTATTCTTCCTCACACTCAAAAGGAAATCATTACAAAAAATTGGCCATAAAATATCTTATGATTTTTTGTTATATACTTTTAGTTTGTTTTTATAATTACAAACACTACCTACTAATGCTTTTAGGTTTTACAATATACTATATATGATATTATGGGTGCATATGTAGCTGCAAACTGCTTCTTTTACTTGACATTTTGTTTTGAGCCTACATTTGACACATGGGATTCTAGTTCAATATTTTCACTGTTGTGTGGTAGTTCATAATATGAAAACATCACAATACATTCATCTTATTATAGATGGATATTTAGGTTGTTTCCAGTATTTTACTCTAACAAATAGTATGGTAACAAACATTCTTCTGCAAGTATCTCTTTTTATATTCCAGACTACTTTGCTTGTATAAATACCTAGAAGTATAATTTCAGAACTTTAGGTTATAAATAAGCATTTTTAACTTTGTTAATTTTTGTAAAATTATTCTCCTAACTAATATTACAAATATATTCCTTTACTCCAATATACAAGGCTCCCTCCACATTCTTACTAAAACTAGATATTTTTTATATTTTGTGATTTGCCAATATCTTGGTTGAGAATTACCACCTAGCATTTGTTTTGTTACTGGTTATTTTGAGCATTTCTCCTGTGTTTTGTCAATTCATATTTCCCATACATGGATTATCTATTCATATATTTTCCTAATTGTCATTGTGCTTTTCTTGTTCTCTTCATGATCAGGAGATTTTGAATGCCATCTTTTAAAAATTATATACATTGTAAATATTTTCTTGAAATCTACCGGTTTATTCTAGAGTTTGGAGTCACAGAAATTACAAATTTGAATAAAATAAAATTTATCATATGTAGCAGTTTCATATTCTTTATGAATTCCAAAAATAGATATTGGATTGTGCTTGTAAACTGGCCTGTTCCTCTGGGTGTATTAGATTGTATTAGATTCAGAGGTTTCACTTTTACTCTATTAAATCAAGATTAGGACTTTTGTTTAACCACAATATTAGGGCATGCAGGGCTGAGTCTCCACCCGCTTGGTGGGGATAAAACAGACTCTCACAAGGAAGTAAACACACAGACAGACAACTCAGAGAGTTCATTTTGTATGCTGGAGCCCTGGGGAAAGAGCCAAGTCTCTTGCCTGATAGTTCACAGCAGGCCTTGCGGGGAGAACAGATCAGCTGAGCTCAGAAAGAGACAAGCCCCAGGAAGAGAGATGAGCCAGTTTACAGCTGAGATTAGAATCTGGGACCACTGAGCCTTAAGGGGAAGGAAGAAGGGTGAACCCTTGCAGAAATGCCCACTATCTTGCATCAACACATAGCAAGAGACTTTGGTAAGAAAGTATCTCTTAGGATACCTTAAGTTGGACTCTTTAGGGCCTGGTAACTGTAAACTTCTACCCCAAATAAAAGCCAACAGAGTTCTGGTACTTTGCATCAGCAACCCTTTGGATGACTAAGACCGAATTTGTACTAAGGAGTGGGGAAGTGTTTTTGCAAAGACCCCAATGATGGAACAGTTTTATATGTGGGAAAGGGGTATTTTTTTTGAGGAATTATTAGATGTTTGATGGAAGAGTCCTAGATTGCTTTGAAGAGACTTTTGATAGGAATATGGATGCTAAAGAGATTTTTATGTAGACTTAGAAGTAAATGAAGAAACTATTATTGGAAACTGGAGGAAAGGTGATATGTTTTAAAGTTGCAGAGAACTTAGCAAGATTAACTCTTGATGTTCTATGGAATGCAGAATTTAAGAATGGCGAGCCTGGGCATTTAGCTGAAGAGCTTTCCAAAATAAACTCAGAGAATGCAGCTTGGCTTCTCCTTTCAGCTTATAGCAAAATGCTAGATGAGAGAGATAAGCTGAGAACTGAATTGTTCAGTTCAGATTCAGGAACTTCCAAGTCTCTGGAAATCAAGCCCCAGATGATAGTGTCCCAGTTGAGGTATTGACTAAACATGGAAATTGTAAATCAGGATTGGAAATGCAGTTATCCAGGAAATCTGGAAGGGGAAATGGCTTTAAGAGGAAAACCGTGGAAGCTGAGGTCAGGAATTAAGACATCTCCTTGGACCAAGAGAGGGACCCCACTCATGTGTACAGAGATGGTGAGTTGGCCCCGGCATTTGAAGAGGGTGGATGTTCCAGGCACATGTTCAGGGAGAATTTTGCCACCCCTGGCTACAGAGAGGGTACAGCACATTCCCCAAGGGTTGGGGAGAATAAGGTCAACACCCCATAGGTCTGAGAGGAGTGGGCCTTTCCTCCATGGATTAAGGAAGGCCTGGTCACCAATTCATTGTTCTGAGAGGGTTGGGCTTATATGCCAAAGGTTAAGGAGGATGTTGCCTTCACTTCATTGTACTAGGAGAGTTGAAACTCTACCCCATAGATTGGGTATAGTATGGTCATCACCCCAACACTCTTGGAGGGTGAGGTCTGGAGCTCATTCACCACTGAGATGCTTGATGAGGGTGGAACCAAGAAAATCACTGCTGGGCAAGTCTGTGGAAAGTGTGGGTCCCCATGAGGTGCCAGGTAGAAGAAACCATCATCTTGAGAATGACTCTCAGACTTTGAAATCTAAGGAAGTATGCCCTGCAGGTTTTCAGAACTGTTCTGGACCCAAAACTCATGTTTCCCTCCAAATTTCTCCTTACGGTAATACAGATGTTTATCTTTTGTCTATCTCTTTGTATATTGGAAACAGATAATTGTTTTGTAAGTTTCAGAGGTCTACAACCAGGTAGGACTTTTCCCCAAGAAGAACTATATTTCTATAAACTGATTGTGATGTGATTTTGTACTTAGCATTGCTACTGAAAAAAGGTTTTTTGAATATTGTAATATCTTTTTGGAATTCAGAGGGTGGAGTGTAGCAGTTTGATATTATTTAAGAATTCCAAAAATAGATATTGGATTGTGGTTGTCAACTAGTCTGTTCCTCTGGGTGTATTAGATTGTATTAGATTCAGAGGTTTCACTTTTACTTTATTAAATCAAGATTAGGGCATGCAGGGTTGAGTCCTTAACACTTTGGTGGGGATAAAACAGAAGTTAACACACAGAAGGAGAATATAGAGAGTTTAGTTTTGAACGCTGGAGCCCCAGGGAGAGAGCTAAGCCTCTCACCTGATAGTTCACAGCTGGCCTTGTGGAGAGAGCAGATTTACACTTTCTATGTCTTGTCTAAATTTTCTTTTACTAAGAACACAAATATATCTTCTTATAAACTTTATAAATGTTTTTATTTTCACATTTAGCCAAGTTATTTCCAGTCCTCCTTTCTCTACTTTATTCAAATTGTTTCAAATTACCTTGCTTTTCCTGATTCAATGATAGAAATATTAGAATCAGCTTGTCATGTTCTACAGGAAAACAAAACACAAAAAACATTGGCACACTTCTTAACAAGCCCTTAAAAGTGGAGAGATCTTTGGGTGACGATGTGTTTATGAAATTGATAAATGAATATTCTGGAAAGATTTAAGATAACTATCAGTAATCAATGGCTTAGATGAAATATCACAAAATTCTGCAATTGGCTTTATGAACTTGATTGTGTATTGTGTGTATATGTGTTTGTGTGTCTACCTGCATCTTAGTCTATTCAATAATTAATAAATACATATTGTTTTTAGGCATCCATGGAACATTTAATAAAAATTGGTCATAAATTAAGCAATCAATGTGGTATCAAAGTATATCAAATAACTATCATCTTGCAAATTATGCTCATCCTCTAAAACAAATAGGAAGGCAATAATAAAGAGAATAAATTAATAAGATGAATAATATAAATTAACAAATAAAGATCAAAACTTGCTTCTTTGAATTGGCAAGTAAAGCAGACAGACCTCTTGCAAGATGATAGATAAAAGACTAAGCAGAATTTTCTCAGGAATGCAAGGATTGGACAACTTTTTAATATCTATTTATGTACTTTACCACATTTTCTGGTTAAAAGACAAAAATTATACTGTAATTTGATGCATGCTTAAAAAGCATTCAATAAAATTCAATATCAAATTATTAAAAATACCATTGCCAACTTAGGAATGGATAAATTGTGCTTAGCCAAAAAAATTTTAGAAAACTTTCTCATTAAGGGTGAAGTATAAAGAATTGCCTTTATTATGAATAACATTAGGATTTCTAATATCACTGCAAAATATTCAGCATTTTGCTGAAGACCTTGATGGTAACATATGATAAGAAAAGGAAAGAAAAGTTATAAAGCCTAGGAAAATTTCTTTTTACAAGTTTGTGAATAATTTGATTGCCTACATAGAAAATAAAGAGAATTTAGGGAAACTTTTTTTTTAAATAATAAGAGTTGAGCATGTTTGCTGAGTAGATTAATATATAGAAACCAACTGTTTTTATCTACCACTACCAAACAGTTTGAAAGGCAGTGTATTAAGTATGCCATTTAATTTTAAAAAATAAAATAATAGCTATATGTCTTATTAGGTGAAGAATCAATCAAAATTGTTCTAGAATTTTATAAAGAATATTTTTGATAAAATACATTAAGTAAGATTAAATAAATGGTGGTTGAGGGCCTACTTCCCATGTATGAGGCCGCAGGTTCAATTCCCAGTACCTCCTAAAAAATATAAATAAATAAATAAATAAATAAATGGTAATGTTGAGGAGGTGAGTGAAACACTACTATATAAATATCAATTTTCTAAAAATTATAAATATGATTAAAATGCTAATAAAAAATTCCTACTTTAGTTTCTTCATAGAACTTGGCAATCTGTTTCTAATATATGTATAAAGGCAAAAATGTACTACACTAACCAAAGCAATTTTAAAAAATGAAGCAAATGTTGGGACATCTTATAAGGTCAGAGTAATTAAGGTCAAATGATGCAGATATCGATCTGATAGAGGGCCAATTAAAGGACCTACATTTATGTGTAAAACTGATATCTGTTAGAGCTGATATTGAATGTCAACAGGAAAGGATGGAAAACAAAATAAATTAAAGTCACCTTCTACCTCATGCCATAGTGAGAACTCTATTCTAAATGGATTGAATAAGTGTGAAAACTAAAAACTTTAGATGAAAATATAGAATATTATCTCCATGATCTTGTCATAGGGCAGTATTTCCTAAACCAGACTCTAAAAAAGACAAATCATAAATGAAAACATCTCAATAAATTATAAACATGTTTACAAAATATATCATGAGAAAGTGAAGACAAGGGACAAAAACACTTTAAGAATATATCTAAAATCTGATATTATCAAGTAGTAATTATCTAGTATATCATTTATAAGTCTAACAGTCAACAAGAAAAACCAATAATAAAATGGGCAAAGGATATAAAGACATAATTTTTGGAATAAACATATGTAGATAATTAAATAGATGATAATTTATTAAACTCACTAGTATTCAAGGGAATGAAAATTAGTACAAAATTAAGAGAGAAAATTAATTTTCTCATAATACCAGGTCGTAGTAAAGATACAAACAATAGTATCTCTTTTACACTCTTTGGAAAAATCCTAAATGTTAATCAACTGGAGAATGGATAGATTTACTATAATCCTATAATGGAATTTATCCAGAATAAATTTCTCTTGCACTTAATTTGAGCAAAACCTAATAAATACTCCATATAATGTCAATTTTAATGTATGATGTGATGTATCTAAATTTAATTTTTCCATAATAATTTTTGGAAACTTCTTCACTTATTTATGATATGCCCATTATTACATTAAGCATTTATAGGTTCTATTTCTGGGCTATGTCTTATAGCACATCGATTTATGAGATATTCTTGTTTCAATCCCAATTTTAAAATTATTTTAACTCCTTATTGTGCTTTAATATCTGATGGAGAAAATCTCTCTTAATCTTATTTTTAGAAATATTTATGAATTATTATAACTTATCTATTACTTCAGATGAATTTTGAATTTTCCCAATTATTGGTTTATATATAAAATAATATCTATATCAGAATGTTGAGGTTTTACTTCTGTAATAATTGGGCATAAGCCTACATTTAATTATCAAGTGGTCAAATTTGAGGTTTTATTTTTCCAAACATACTTCAAACTATTTTCTCTATAAAAAGGAATTAAAATTTGTGATGATACCCTAATTTAGATAATAAATTTAACACAGTTCATATACCACCATTTGTACTTCCCAGACTTGATTAATTTAATATTAGGCTTTTAGTATTATTTGATATGTCTATGGTTAAAAAATTAATATGGTAAAGTTTGTTCAGAAAGCTGTGCATAAGATAGAATTGATAGTGATAAATATGCAGAGATTAAGTTTATGCAAAAAGAAATGAAATGAACCAGTAGCATTAGGCAAATAATTGAAAATTAAGGCTAGAGAAGAAAAGAAGCAAAAAAATAATCCATGAAATTAGAGATATGGAAGAGATAATAACTGTTAAAATGGTTGAATATGTTGGAAATTTACATAAATATTCAACTTTTCATTTTTCTCATCTTTCTATTCATTTTACATATTGAAAAGTACAGTTATAACATTTACAACCATTGACACTGAGGTCAAACACACAAATCCACTGCAAAATGGTCCTTTTAAGAAGAAGTACAGTATTAACGATGTGAACATTGGGGTTCATGGACATTCTACACTGCTTATAGAACAAAAAATGAAGTAAATTTATGTTAGGACAGTGCATAAAAAATCCAAGACTAGAAAGCCAGGAAATTTGCTTCAGAAACTGTCAAACAGTGAATTATTCTCTTAAAATTACATCTCTGCAATGCATGTGAGTCATTAGATATTCTCTGATAGAAAAGACAATGGAGGTCAACTTCCCCTTGTCTTTCAAAGAAAAGACAGTTAAACCATTATGAATTAAGGAGAAAGATTACACTCATAACTAAGTGCCCAACTCATAACCATCACTGTCCTGATCAAGATAATGATCATCATGAAAAGCACTTATTAATCTTATAGCTGACTTTGGGCCTCTGTTAACATTGTGTCTAGCCATTTATTACAGTTGGCTATAATATAATACTAATGTAACTACACTTGTGAACCTGAGGCAGATTTGCAAAAATAATTTTTTTTTAGTTTTAGGAACAGGGACTACAGTCTTTTCCTCCCAGCTATATTTTAGTTGAATGTGTATCTGCATAGATATGCAGATGTTTAAATACAATATTCAACACTACTGGAAAGTATGAGAAAGTAGAGATTTATGGTGGAAAAGTTCAATCCAAAGTATCTTTAGGAAATGAGAGCCCCATATTTTTACAGTTCTCATATTCTTATTGTTACACTTAGCACATCCAAATTTTGTTATAAAGGAAAGTAGACATCAATAGAAAATTTAAGCATCCTGAGAATAAATTTACAATATGAGGTTCTATATGATATTCTCCTTAAAGAGCACAAAATTTCTGTAAATCATTTGAAAGGAAAAATAAAATTCATGCTTATCATACAAGTGGATATAGCTTTTAGGACACATCTATATATTCCTTCACAAACACAATATTCACAAACTTCTTGTTGGTTTGAAAGTCAAGCAAAGCAAAAGGAAATTACATGGAATTCAAGGCAAAAAATGCCTTTTAGGCTAAAAATATACATAATTATAAAATAGGAAATACCTAGGTGATATAGGAAAAGATGACATCTAAGATAGCCTGAAAACATGAATTTTAAGTAAAAATTATTCTCAGCACAGGCTCATGGAAAGTTAAGAGAAAGTTGTGGAGAATTCTAGAAAGTATTCAAAGTAAGCCACATGATGAAGAGATATAGCAAAAATCTAGACCATGAGCAGATATAGGTAAAAACATTTGAAAGACTCTCATTTCAAAAAGATGTTTTATTTCCTCTAAAGCCAATGAGGGAAAATTAAAAAGAAGTGACTTCAGTTCAGCATAAGACTTTCCTCTAAATACATGTGTGCTGGTTTGATTCATTTGTGGATCTCAGAAAACTATGTTCTTAAGTTAGCCCATTCCTGTGTGTTTAAACTGATTTTCTGTGGGACCTATTGGTTAAATAGAATTAAAGGAGGAATGTTTTGATTAGTCACTTTTGATTAAATCACGTCTGTACAGGGCCTTTGATTAGATTGTGGGACCCCAGGGTGGCTCTTAATCCTCTTAGAGGAGTCTTTTATAAATGGGGGACTAAAAGCAGTACACAGGAAAAAAGCGCAGTGACAGAGAGAAGCTAGATGACAGAAGCCTATGCCGCCATTATGCCCTGCCATGTACCTGATCGTCCACAGTTGAGAGGCTAGGCCCACAGAGAGAGGAAGTTGAAGGCAAGGAGGCTCAGAAGAGAGGAGGCAGAGACCTAGAAGAGCAGAACCTCCATTGTTCCTTGCCACGTGGCAGGAGTCTGGGATTGAACTAGCAGCTGACCTTCAGTGAGACAGCATCTCTGATGATGCTTTGATGTTGACATTTTCATTGCCTCAGAACTGTAAGCTTTTAACCTAATAAATTACCGCTGTAAAAACCAGCACATTTCTAGTATATTGCATTGGCAGCCTTTAGAAACTAAACAAATGTATTCAAATATCTGTTTATTCCATGTTATTAGACAACCCTCTGAGTAGTGCTCTTCCCATCCCTAAATGAAGCGATCTTCTCATCTCTAAATGAAGTATTTAATAAATACTGGTTGCAAGGTACTGTAATGACTGAATAATTTATCTGCGAACATTACAAAAATGTTACATGTTATGGGACAACTCATCAATGTTGCTTGCAGTGAAGATTCCTTAAAGCACTGGAAAGGAAATAGTATTCTCTAAGGTTTTAATCAGCTCAGAATTCTATGATCAACAATGAAAGCTTAGAGAATGTTTCAGTTTTTCTCATTAAAAAATTTTTTTTGCATTGTTTTCCTTCTAAAGTTGTAAATGAAGAGAATTGTTCAGAACACAGTGGATAAAAGTGAAAAGCAGCACAATCCTTGAGATTCTCTATGCTTTGGTAAGTGTATTTGTTTGTTTTGCTGGTTTGGTGGAGAGAGATGAGTGGGAAGGCCAAAATCCTTAGGCTACATCACACTCCAAGGTATAAAAAAAACTCTTTTTATACAAACAAGATAAGAAAGAAGCTTTTAAAAAAAATAACATTTTGGATTAAGTATTGTTAGAAATACTTACCTTGCACAAATATTGTTTTTACTTTTTCTACCTGGAATGAGATTGTACTTATGCACATGCAAAGTAAATAAAAGTTAACTGAATTTATATGCTAGGAAATGTGTTCTGTTGTTCTTTGTATAATGTTTTTGTTTTGGTGAAACAATGGACAGTTCCTGGATATAACCGTGTTTTAAAATATATATTTTTATGAAATAAAATGTTTTGGAACCATAAAATGCATTCTAAAATATTTTCCATAAGTGAGCCTGTTTCTGTTCAGAGTGGTTTTTATTTTCTTTATTTTGGCATATCTGCATAGCATGGGAGCAAATGTAGTGAAAAATCATTGCCAAATAACATACTGAAATCCATTCACAGGGAGCAGCTTTTGCAATATCATCCTCACAGCAACCCTAGAAGGGGTCTTTTTGAACAGAAGAGAAAGAACGTCAGTCTTTTCCTTTCTGTAACTCACTTCACCTCCCATAATCTCTAAGCATTTTCAAAGTATGATTGTAAAGAAGGCTGGAGTAATTACCTGTGATCTGTAGGATTCCCTGTGATTACTGCACTTTTTAAAACAGGGGAAGCTTGAATGCCTTTCTCCTCCGAGTTTGCTCCCAGGACGAGTACTATCAGCTTCAGCAGGCAGCTTGTTAGAAATGAAGAAATTGAAGTCCCACCACTGTCATGATGAAATTCCCATTAAAGTTTTAGAAGTAGTTTTTTCTAATCTATGCTTAGTGTCTTTTGTTAAAGGCTAATGAGGATCATATAATTTAACGAGTATCAGAGAATTGAATGTATAGTGTGTTTTAATTTTTTAATAGTGTAAAACAGGAGCAATTTAATTATTATAATACAGAGTACTATAAGAAGTTTTTAAATGAGTAAGAGAAAAAGCAGTTTGGTGCATTAAATTGTTATGGTCATTACATTGCTTCCTTTTTTAAAAAAGTTAACAGTAGTATGAAAAAAGTTACCCACAAAGCCAGCTGTCTGAGTGAAGAAATCATCTAAATTGCAGCATTTTGGAAGTACTAATAAAGCTATAGTTAAAAAATTAAAAGTTTGTAAAAATGACAACAGCATGCATAGTCAAGTCTTTTTCATAACATTTTCATTAGCCGACAAACATTCAGGTAAAAACCACGAGTGTAACATTTATTAGTCATTAAATTAGATAAAATAAACTGACCAAACCCACTACATCTGATCATTAAGAAAAAAAAAAAAAACATTTTTAAATACAAAACTAATTAAACTAAATATTTCTTCTATGAAGAAAGCCCATTGTGAAAAATGGTTCTATAGTCACAAAAGAAAAGGTCCTTCTCACCATGAATGAGCAGTATCAGTCTTTACAAATAAGTTAGTATGAACTTTCAGTCTCCTGACATGGCAGGAGTTAACAATTAACACTTCTGTGATTCATGATTGAAAAACTAACTTTTAACTCATTATAATCAGTTCAGAATTTTTTTCTCAGTTTGCTGACGTGTTACACAAAGTAGAATTTCATTGAAAGATGATTCTTGAAAATTCTGATCTGACACCTGTACATATATTTCTGACTTCCACATGATTGTAAAAAAAAAAAGCAATAAGTATATTATATATGCAATATTTATTTCAGAGTTTCTCCCTATGCAAATTCTTATGCCAGTTTCTCTTCCTTCTGCAGTATTTAGTTCAGTTTATTAAGAAGCAAATTCAAGAATATTTTAAAAAGTGGAATCAGGACAGGGAAGGAGAACTGAGAGTATTGGTTTATGAAGAGGGGGGCAATGGGAGTAGTGCCACTTTTTGTGCAGTGAGTGGGGATACTATCTGTAGAAAATCTGAAAACAATAATAAAACTGACTAAATGTTAAAAAAAAAAAAAAGAAAGAAACAAATTCAGATTATTTCAGTCATCTGACTTAAAGAGTTTGTGCTTCACACTGGGAGTTCCCCAGTGTAACTATCATCTATTTCTTCTTTATCCTCTTCCTGATCATCAATAATTTCATCCTCCTCCTCATTTTCCTCCAATAATTCTATATCTAACTCTGATATATGCTGTCTTTTTGCAAACCACTCTCTGACCTGCTGATTGCCCATAAAGAAATTTGTGCATCAGGTAATAATCCTAAAGTATTGCAGTTCCAGTTTTAAATTTAACGTGCTTTAGAAATTCATATTATGGAGTGTTCACAATGGCTACATATTGTTCTAAATGCTGTGCAAACATAAATCACTGCCCGCTATGTTTGAGATGAAAACTATTATTATTTTCATTTTCTGGTGAAGGAATTAACACTTAAAAAGTTCAAGTATCTTTCCCAAGACCACATAGCTTATGAGCATCATAATAATTCTCAAACTTACTTTCTGGTTCCAGAACTCAGGATATAGAACCTCAAGCTGATCATCTGCTCCTTTGTTTCTCCATTCCCCAGGATATAGTATTAGTGACTGTATAATCTCCACAGGCCTTTCTAGATGTAGAACCGCTACCACCAACTGAAAACAAAGGTCATTTTAGGATGTAGCAGGAGGCAATGTTCTCTTTTTTTTTTTTTTCCCCTCCATAAGTTTATCTCCACACTTGTAGAATGTTATATATGAATTAAATTCTAATCAAAGCACATATTCATAAATATGATCAACAATATCAAATGCTAATTATTCTTAATATTAATCTGTGATTGAAATGACATGGGTCATTGACAATAAACTACTTTATTAAATTAATTAATCCATGGTATACTTAATGGGCTTTCAATGACATAAACAATAAGCCTTTAACAAGGACTATTTGGAAACTCTTCTCCCCTTTTCTGAAAATTCAGACTCTTGCTAAATATGGTAAATATGGTGAATAAACAAAATTTAATATAATGAAGTATAGAGTTATGGATTTTAGTTATTTGTTTTCCCTTTATTTTTGTTCTCACTGTAAGGTTTTCTTTCAAGTGAGTATAAAATGTGTCACTACTATGCTTCATCAGCAAAAAATAAAAATAAAAAAGCAAATAGAAAATAGAAAAAAATGTAATTGTCTTCTAAATGAAATGCTAGGAGCTTATACAATTAAAACACAAATATCTTTAACAACTGTATTAGTTAGCCAAAGCGGTGCTGATGCAAAATACCAGAAATCGGTTGGCTTTTATAAAGGGTGTTTATTTGGGGTAGAAACTTAGTTACCAGGCCAGAAAGCGCAAGTTATTTCCCTCACCAAAGTCTGTTGCCATGTGTTGGAACAAGATGGTTGCCAGTGTCTGCAAGGGTTCAGGTTTCCTCTTCCTCTTAAGGGTCTGAGGTCCCAGCCTCTTCAAATATGTGCTCTCTCCACAAGGCCATCTATAAACTATCAAGCGAATGGCTTATCTCTCTTCCCAGGGCCTCTGCTGTGTCTAATGGAGCCTTCTCTCTTTCCTCACATATATGCTTCTCTGTGTATTTACTTTCTGGGGCTCGAGGAACAAAATTCCACAATTGTCTCCTCTGCCATGTTACTTTCTCTCCTACTGACATAGCCCAATCAAAGCCTTAATCATAATTTAATAAAGTAAGAGTGAAACCTCTGAATCCAATACAATCTAATATATCCAAAGGAACAGACCAATTTACAAACATAATCCAATATCTATTTTTGGAATTCATAAATAATACCAGACTGCTACAACAACCAAATTCATTGACCAAATTAGCAAAATTCTATATTTTAGCTGACTTTGGGGTTGTACTTGTCTTCCATACTCATTTACTGAGAACACAGGGCAATGACACTATTATATGCTTCACTGCAGATTGCCCAAAATGTTTGCTGTATATGCTAATGTTTTTCACAAGTAATATTTTTTGGGCAAACAAAATGTAAGATGGTAGCACATCTAATCAATCAACTATAGAATCCAAAACCAATATTCTTATACCAGTAATGCTTGCAAAATGCATTATTTGTTCTTAATATTAAATCTAAAGAATGCTCTAATATAAAGAATAGAAGACAAGGACTCTCAGCTATTGTATAGATTCTTTTTTTGCTAATTTGACTTCTTTTAAACTTATCAAAAACATTTTCATTCCTCTCAAGGTTCTATGTGTATATAAAATATATAAAATGTAAATATATTATAACAATTAGAATTGTATATTATATATCATATATAATTATATATTATAAATATAATTATAACAATAATTGTGATCATATCCTATGCCCACCTTAATTTCCTCCACATATCTCAGTTCTTGATATGTAAGAAACATAGCAGTCGTTGTTTACTGATTACTTACATTTTTTTTTTTTAATTTTTAATTTATTTTTATTGTGGGTAAAAATCAAAATTCTCACAATACATACAAACATTTGCAAAATGATATATAAATATACATGCATATATGTGTATTTGCTTACAAAAATGTTATATATATATATATATATATACACATATATTTTAAGAGGTGCTTAGATTACCCAAAATATTACATGGGACCCACTGGGATTCCCACGTTGCCCACCTCCCACACCTACCACCACCTCCCACACGAACAGCTCCCACAAGTGTGGCCCACCACCCAATGAACTTACACATCCTGGAGCCTTGCCACCAACCATAGACCACAGTTCACACTGTAGACCACACTCTCTCACACTCAGTTCTGAGTGGTGTGTGCTGATTTAAAATGGCCTACATCCATTGCCACAACAGTACTCAGGACAACCTCTAACTCCCAAAGAAGCCCCTGTATTTCAACTGCTCATCCCCTCCCTACCCCAAAAGTGTCAAGTGGCCACTGGCTCCACCTCATTGTTATAATTTCTTCCATTGCTAGAATCACCATATGTGAACAAGAGAATACCATCAAGTCCACTCTAGTCCATAGTTCTTCCCCCAATCCTGAGGGGACTAGGATGGTGATGTCCACTCCAACTCCAAGTGAGAGAGGGCTTATATCCCATGGATATGGTGGGTGGGATGATCCTACCTGCAGATGCATGCCCTCACCATTCCCTGGGATGGCCATTGCCCATCGTTGTCTCCTCAAGAGGTGACTTGGATGAGTCCATTGAGCTGTAGGGTAGGAGTTGCAGCTCCACCGAGATTTCATGCACACCTGGCACATAGGTAGGCCGGAGGCTCCAGTCTGTGGAAGTATACCTAAAAACTACAGCATAACATATAGGTTTGAATAGAAGGGACTGGTGAACCATGTGCAGGGAGGACTTATTTGAGTCCAATTCTGTCACTCTCAGAAGCACAGATTCCAAAATAGAGCCCACTGATAAGGCATCAGTCTCTGGGGCTATCCCCCCTTGTATAGAACCTGGGTGTCTCCAGAGATCTCAGGAACCCCTCTGTGTGGGGTGATAGGCATTTAGATGTTCAATGAGCTCCTACTGAGGTGTGCATAAGAGTTACCTATGGGATAACCTCCCGACTCTCTTTGAAGTCTCTTAGCCACTTGAACTCATTTGTCTTTACCATTTCCCCCTTTTATTCAAGGTCTTTTTCCAGTTGTGTTGCCAGTTGGCACTTGGTATTAATCCCTCGTTGCCAGGGAGGCTCATCCCCGGGAGTCAAGTCCCACATTGGGGGGAAGGTAATGCAATCATATGCTGAGTTTGGCTTAGAGAGAGGCCACATTTGAGCAACAAGGAGGCTCTCAGGTGGCAACCCTTAGGCACCCCACAACTGCAAGCTAAGTCTCATTTACAAGAGCAAAGACTCACAAGGGTAGTCATCAATAAAAAGAAACACATCAGTGGGTCATCCTATTTTGACAGGCACTGTCCCTACACTCAGAGGACTATTGTTGCTCCCTTGGAGACTGTGGTAGAGCTCTCCAGGCTAGGAATTCAGATTCCCTCATTTATTGTATGATTATCCACCCATCGTGACCATGCTCCATCCCCCGATCCTTTGAACGATTTTGTATATCTTTCATGTATATTCGGATGAATCAACCCCCACGAACCCCCCCCAGACACCCCCCCCCAATAATTCCCCGCAGTACCCATTGTAACCCTTCTGTGATCCAAGTCCTCCATGAACATTTAGTCCATAAAATAATCAAATGCACTTACTAGGAAAAAGAAACAAGTGTGATAAGCTTACATGCAAGAGA
>JAKSZT010053887.1:7024958-7089595 GCA_026826555.1 Tolypeutes matacus | reverse complement strand
TTTTTATTTTTTTAGCCAAATGCAGGACCCAAAATAATTCCTCCTCTAGACCAACCCCCTTATGGAAGGGACCCTAGCTGGGCCCGTGGAAATTAATCAAGCACGTCCCACTTTCCGGACTCCCCAGGTTAGCTGTAGCTCTGTTGTTAGTCAGTGAGGAATGCTAAAGATGGCGGATTCCGCCCCTTCTGGAGCTGAGCTCCAGCGTCACCAGGCTGCTCAGTAAATAAGTTTGAGTGCAGATTCGCGTCTGCTCTCAGCCTAATGCTGCTTCAGGTCAGCTTATCTGCTTCCCAAAGCTATGGGCGGTGTAGGCAGCCAGATCAATGTCTAAAAATATAAAATACCCCTCCCTGTCTTCCAACAGAACCCTCCCTTTTTTGGGAAGTGTCCCTTCTTCCTGGCTCCGCAGCGGCCCGGGTCTTATCCCTGGGTGGCTAGGGAAATCAGCTCCATTCCCCGACCAAAATCCCCGCTCCAGTTCACCGGGTGCTGATTAGCTCATTTGTTCTGATCACACAAGGTCCAAGGGGCGCCAGGCAGCCAGATCCCCAGAAAATAAAACTTTTTCGCCCTGCCCACGGCTCCAAATGGCCGTTTATTTTTATTTTTATTTTTTTCCCCTAACCCCGGGGCTCAGCCGCCAGTGCCAACCTCCACCGGCAGCCTCAAAACTCACGAATCTCCACCGTTCCGTCCACGCCGCCGATCCGCGCAGATAGATGTCCCAAGCTTCTCACTCCATGCGAGCACAGCACAGACCCCCGGGCAGGACCCTGTCCACAATCCGCCTTGCTCTGGGAGCTTGCAGTGTGTGCCCTCCTACACTAACGCCATCTTGGCCCATCCATTCGATTACTTACATTTTTAAAAGGATGATATGAGGTATTTAAATACATGTAAAAACTATTTAATATTCAAAACAATCCTATATTGTTGTTTCTATTAGCTCATTTTTAAATCTAGAAATAGAGACCCAAAGAGACTTTTAACAACTAATTCAATGCCATGTATCTAAAAAGGAGAGCACAACGGCACTTTCAAAATTCCCTCTTTAAAATGTTTTAATACCTACCTTAACAAAAATTTCAAACTGCCTCAATAAGAATTTCACATATTATATTCCTTTCACATGGTTTTACTATCACTATGGTACAGTGACCCTCATAAAATTTGCCATAAAACAATAAAATGGTTATCTTATTCATTACTTAAATCCAAAAGCTCAACCATCATGATTTCTATCATCCTAACATTCTCGGGCTTTTATGGAGTCAAATATACTGCATAGCAGTTTTTGAAAACAAATTTAAAAAATTATATATAAACAAGAAGAAGTATTGAAATAACAGAAAATAAGAAAAAATAATAAAGTAAGTTGGTATGTTTAGAAAGAAATGAGTTGAGAATTGTTCATTGAATCAACTTTTAGATAATTTGATCTTTAAATAGACAAGGCCTGGTAAAATAAACTGATAAACTGGAAAATATTTTTATAGTTTACAAGTTAGCCAAAGGGGTTCTGATGCACAGTACCAGAAATCTGTTGGCTTTTATAAAGGGTATTTATTTGGGGTAGAATCTTACAGTTATCAGGCCATAAAGTGTAAGTTACTTCCCTCACCAAAATCTGTTGCCACATGTTGGAGCAAGATGGCTGCCAATGTCTGCAAGGGTTCAGGCTTCATCTTCCTCTTAAGACTCTGTGGTCCCAGCCTCTTCCAATATCAGCTGCAGGCTAGGATAAGTCTCATGTCTCTCCCAGGGCTTGATTCTCTCTGGGCTCAGTGCTCTACTCTCTCTACATGGTCAGCTGGAAACTACCATGCAAATGGCCTGTCTCTCTTCCCTGGGCCTCTGCCATGTCTAATGGAGACTTCTCTCTTCCTCTGTCTTCTTCTCCTGTGTGTTTACCTCCCGGGGTTCCAGCATCCAAAACTGCAGTCTCCCTTCTTTGCAGTGCAATTTCTCTGTGAGTGCCCACCCCCTTGGTTCCTACTGACATGGCCCAATCAAAGCCTTAATCATTATTTAATCAAGTAAAAGTGAAACCTCTGAATCAAATATAATCTAATATACCCAGAGGAACAGACCAGTTCACAAACATAATCCAATATCTATTTTTGGAATTCATAAACAATATCAAACTGCTACAGGTAGTCTCAAAATACCATAATTTAATCCTAAAAATTTGACCTAGCACTCATTGACTTACAGCTTAGGAAATATGCTGGTTTTTCACGTTCAAAGGCAAAAGTCATAACATCCTAAAATACTCTAGTTGCAGAGATTTTGGTTTAATTTCCATAATATTATAGATATGGTAATTAGGAGAGATTTCCCAGTGAAGTTTACCTAATCAGAGTTACATTTGTACTGAAACTTAATCCTAATTCCACTATGCCATCCTTCTGCTATTAATCAGTGGAAAATGATCTGTGGGTGTTTTATGATTTGGCAATAATTTTTGCATGCAGTTTGAATCATGGGATTCCCCAAAGGCATAGTCTATAGGAAACACTAATAACTACATGGATATATTAAATATTTACTAAATAAGCTGTTCTCTTACTAGCCCCTTTTGTGATTAATATTGTGAATTTAGATAAACCAAATTCAATGCTGGTAGTTCAATGTTTGACCACTGAGGAAATTAATTTCACAATGAACAGATAAATTAAATCCATGTGCTTTCTCTTCTTTAAAAATAAAGTGTCTAAACAAGAATACTATAAAGAATTTAGAGAGTATTAAGACAGAGATTTTAATGTTTTTGTTAAATATTGACAAGTATATTCAAAAGAATTTTTCTAAGTTTTTAGAGGAGTAAATATTTCTCAGGATCCACCATAAAATATAGATATTACCAATCCCATACCAGTCTTTTTGAGGTACTCTCTGACCCTATATTTCTTACTCCTCCCTAGTGGGTATAAATGCCTTGAAATTTTAACCTATAATTTGCTTATTCTTTTTTTAATCACATATGTATTCCCCTCAATAATATGCTATTTATGCTTATGAGCTTTTGAACTTTAGATCTGTAAAATCATACAAAATATATTCCTTTGTGAAATATTTTGAATCAACAATTCAGGAGTGACAGGAGAAATCATTCATCAAAACAGCAAGTTATATAGCAAAACAAGTGGATCTTATTACCCAGGAAAGATGTGATAGGTTCCCAATCATTCATCTTTGACTGGCATTACACCCTGTGCAGGCTAATTCAGAATTATAGACGGAGCATTGAAGGTTTACTCCAACACACACACACACACACACACACAGAACTTCTTGGCTAAAATTTAAGACATTGCCTCAAGGCCTTTAAGGAAATCTCTGACTAATAATTAGCTGAATAAAAATCTAACCAAGAAAGACTTCAGTGGCTGCATATGACAAGGAATACAAACTTTATAGAATGAGTTCAGAAAAGTCCTTCAACAATTAAGCAGCAACAGCAACAGCAACAAGAAACCCTGGGGAGAAGAAGGGACTCCAGTTTCTAATGTTTCCAAATTACATTATTATATTGCCTAGTTTTCAATAAAAAATTATAAGACCTGCAACTGAACAGGAAAGTTTGTACCATAAATGGGGAAAAAAAACAGTTAACAGAAACTGTCTATGAAGGAGCCAGATTTGGACAAAGACTTTACGGAAAATATTACATATATATAATATTTTAGCCATGTCTAAAATATTGAAGTATGGTAACAATGTCTCACCAAAGACAAAATATAAATAAGGAAATAGGAATTATGAAAAATGAACTGAATGGAATTCTGGAGTTGAAATGTAAAATTACCAAAATGAAAAATTCATGAGAAGGATTCAAGGTAGACTTGAGATAGCAGAAGAAAGAATAAGTGGATTTGAAGATAGGTCAATTGAGATTACCTAGTATGAGGAAAAGAAAGAAAGATGAATTAATAAAAATGAACAAATTCTCAGAGACTTGTGGGACACCATCAAGCCTACAAACATAAGTATAATGAAAATCCTAGAATAAATAATGAAGAGAGACAGAATATTTGAAGAAAAAGGGCAAAAAAATCCCAGTTTTGATGAAAAACAGTGATACACGTTAATCTGTACATCCCAGGAGCTCAACAAACTCCAAGTAGCATAAACTCAAAGATATTCACACCTAAACACATCATAGTCAAAATATTAAAGTCCAAAGACAAAGAGAGTATATTGAACACAGGAAGGGATCCTCAGTAAAGTTAACTGCTGACTTCTCATTAGAAAACATGGAACCAGTTTTCTTACATGGAAGAGTAAGATAACATATTTTACATGCTGGAAAAAAAAACACCAAGAATTTTATATCCAGCAAAATTATCCATTGAAAATGAAGGTGAAATTAGAGCATTATCAGATTAGCAAGAATTCTGAGAATTTGTCACTGGAAGACCTGCCCCACCAGAAATACTGAAATGTGTCTGTGAGGCTGAAATGAAAGGGTACTTGGTAGTAACTTGAATCCACACAAACTAATACAGATCACTGGCAAAGTAACACCAGAGACAAATATAAAAAACTTATATGTGTATTTTTTTTTAATCCTTTCCTTTCTTTACATGTTTTGAAAGATAAACACATACAGCAATCATAAAATTGCATTAAAGAGCTTAAAATATATAATGATATAATTTATGACAATAATAGCACACATAAGCAGGGAGTGGGCTGTTATATTGGAGAAAAGTTTATATATACTATTGAAATTAAATTAGTATTCATCCAAGCTAATTGTTTTGATTTAAGATATTTATTTTATTTCCCATGGTAACTGCTAAAAAATACCTCCCCAAAATAATACAAGAAAGAACAAAGGAAATTAAATGGTATAATATAAAGTATCCATTAAACACAAATGAAGTATATAATATAGGAAATGAGGCACAAAAAAGACAAAAGACACATAGAAATCAAATATTATTAAAATGGCAGATAAAAAACCCTAACATGTCAGTACTTTCATTAAATGTAAATGTATTAAATAATCCAAAAATGGTAGAGATTAGCAGAATGGATGTTAAAAAAATTAATAATTACTGTGTGCTGTAATTATATTAAATGAAATGGATTAAACACTACAATTGAAAGGCAGATATTGGCAGATGGATACAAATCTACACTTTTCATAAGAGATGCATTTTAGACTCAAGGATATAAATAAATTGAAAGTGAAAGTATTGTAAAAGCTAGACTATGCAAACTGTAACCAAAGGAAAACTTGAGTAGCTATACTAATATCATGCAAAATAGAAATTAAGACAAAAATTGGTACTAGAAAAAATAAGTAGCATTGTATAATGATAAAAGGTTCAATTCAACAGGAAGAGGTCACAATTATAGGCATTATGCATGATGCAACAGGGTCCCAATATATGTGAAACTAAAACTAACAATGAAAGGGAGAATAGACAATTCAGTGATATTAACTGGACATCATAAATTCCATGCTTGTAACTGCTAGAACACCTAGACAAAAATCTGCTAGGATACAGACACCTTAAACAAATCTATCAAACTTTTGAACCTAAAATAAATATTTGGAACACCTCACTTAAAAGCAGAAGACCACATAATATTAACAAATGCACATAGAACATTCTCCAGGATAGAGGATAGGCCCAGGAGTTCAGTTCTTGGCTTATCCCTTTTCTCTTTTATTTGCTATAAGCTTCAAGGAGAAGCCAGGCTGCACTTTTTACATTTAGTTTGGTAATCTTCTCAGCTAAATATCCAAGCTCATAATTTTCAAACTCTGCCTTCCATCTAAAATCAGGAGTCAAATTTGCCAAGTTCTAAGCCACTAAAAAGCAAGGATTGCCTTCCTTCCAGTTTACTAATGACACAGTCCTGATTTCTGTCTAAGGTCTCATCGGAAGTATCTTTAGTATTCATATTTTGACCAACAGTCCAAAGTAATCTAGGCCTTTTCTATCAAGCATCTCACAATTCTTTTAAAATATACACTTTACCCATTTATAAAACTGTTCCAACACTTTTGGTATTTGAATAGCAGCACCCCAATTTCCTGGTGTTTCTGTTTTAGTTTGCAAAATGCTACTGGTAGCGATGTACCAGAAATGTGTTAGCCTTTATATTGGGAATTTATTAGGTTTAAATCTTACAGTTCTGAGATCATAAAAGTATCCAAATCAAGGCATCATAAAGAGAGGCTGTCTCACCAACTTGCAGCTGTGAGCAGTCTGGTAGATGGTGGCATCATCTAACAATGATTTCTCTCCAAGCTCATCTGTGGACAATCAAGCACATAGCAGGGCAAAATGCTGGTCTGCGTATCTCTTCCCTCTCCCCCAGCCCTGTCTCTTTAGCTTTGAGCTGCTCCATGGATTTAGCCTCTCAGGGGCCCCTTCCTGAGCCTCTGTGCTCTGCTGATTCCAGCCTCCAGCCTGTAGGACCTCTCCTCCTGTCTCTGAGGCTATTTTTCTGTATTTTGTATTTTTAAACAGAAATCAAATTAAAATATTTTGACCCTAAATGAAAACAAAAACAAAACATATTAAAATTTGTGGGAAGCTGATAAAGGAGTGCTTGGAGGGAAAATTATACCTTTAATGCTTATATTAAAGAACAAAAAAGGTTTATGTTAATGATCTGAATTTTAATATAAAGGAGGTATATAAATATGGACAAGTTTAAGCAAAATTTAGTAAAAGAAAAGAAAAAATAAAACATAGGAACAGACAAAATAGGCATCATTTGGAAAGTTACCAAGGACAAACACGGTCATTTATTAACACTAAAGAGATCAGTTCGTCAAAAGATATAATAATCATTAATATGTATACAAGTGTATACACTTGTTTCACAGAATATTTTCTTATTTTTTTCTATTAAAATGTTTTTGCTAATGTCCCTTTTTTTTCTAAGTTATGTTGGAGTCTGTGTTAGATTGATACATGTATTATTTAAAATTTTGATATATCATTTAATCCATCCCAAAAAAATATGTTTTCTTTGTGAGGAGTTATTATAGTGTGTTTAAAATTATATTAGTAATTTAATATTTTCATATATATGCCTTTTCTGATTTTCATTTTATAGAAAAAGTGAAATTTGATTTATATTAGAGAGGATTCCAAGAGAATATGCCAATTACTGCAAATCTCAGTAAAGCATAGAGATCTTTAAAGTATATAGCATCAATTGAGAATTAATATATAAAACTGATTTTAGGATAATATGTTTTGGGTTACAATTTATTCTGTAGAAGCCTTCTAAGAATTCTATTTTACATCATTGTGTGTTGAGACTTGCAAGCCTAACAGAAAGAGATAGATACCAGTTTTCACAAGAAACAATGTTAGGTGGATAAGTAATTTGGGATGGTGGGATTTCTTGCAGCTGCCAATATTTGTGAACCAATGTGAATTAACATCAGAGTCAGCTCCCAAGCATATCCAAGCTGGTATCTGACTCCTGGGAATATCAAGGATATACCTAGTGACAATCTCTGAGCTCTTGATTACCTTTTCATTTTCCATCCTGTGCAAATGTTTCAATATGTTTCCATTCTGCAGCCTGGAGGAATATTAGGTCTGATGGACTGGCATGTTTTTATCTAAAAACCCAAAACAGCTAAAAAGCAGCTGGAACTCCTTATCAGGGCAGGAAGTCTGTGTCAGCACTCCTCATCCCCACAGGCTATATAAATACCCACCCTCAGGCAGTATAGATCTGTCTCTCCTTTCTCTTGAAGCAGGGAGTACAGAGTTGCCACCACCAACCCTGACATAAGAAATTGGCCTCCCCAAGCGACCATCCATGATGGGATCTCTTCCCCTGCTCTTTTGGGCTATTTGTGCTATGTAAGTACTAAAGCAGTCTTAGGTGACAATACTTTTGTGCCTGAGCCTGTGCTCCCATAACTCACAAAATAGAAACTCACTCCACACTGACTCATGGTGTTACCACAAGTCAGAGAGACATATTAACTCAAAGAATTAAGCATTGCTCTATCTAACATGAATCAAAGACACAAATCAGCATAAAAACTACTCCTAAGCAAAAGGTAAAAAATATAAAAAACAATAGTAGATAAAACAAACACTGAGAAGTTTTGTATAAAACAGATATAGATGTCATAGCTTCACATAAATTAAATTTAAAAAGAGTTTCCTTGAATCACAACTCAAATCAAGGCTAGAAAATATTAAGGAAAATATAATAAAAAGCACAAACTATTAAAAAATAAGCTGGCTGAACTATTAAAGAAATAGAGAAGAAAAAGGTTATATCAGATATAAACATCATATTGGAGACTAGAAATAGGAAAATAAACAATTTTAAACCACAGCATGTCAAATGAAGTACAAGCTTTAAAAATCAGGAGTAATAGTAAAAAGAAAATAAGAAATAGTAAACAATGGCAAGCAGAACACAAAATCCCTATACCATAATTATGATTGTTGTATAAAAAGAAAATAAATAATATGTGGAATAAAATGTTTTATATTAAATACATAGACCAGGATAACTTTCTTGAAAAAATTATGACTGGTTCTCCATATTTAAAGAGCATAATATGTCCTGTTATATTTGATACAGGTAAATTAATACATATAAGCGAGAAAATCAGCTAGTCTTCACACTTCTCAATAAGTTAACAAAAGAAAGCAGTGAAGCAATTTCTTCAAAATGATCAAAGAAAGAAAATGTGATCCAAATTTTTATATTTGAGTCAAACCATTCAGAAATAAAATCAATGTCCAGGTGTTTCAGGGAATATTGGTACCAAGACCACATTTTGTAGAAAGTACTTGAGAAATAACTTCAACCTATGAAAATTTTATAGCCGGCATTGGCATCATTTAACAAAAGAAAGACAAAATATAACTGATTTATAATAATAGAACTAAATAAAAAAGATATACTCTAAGAGTGCAGAAATAATAATACAACATTTAAAAGTTGAATGATGGAGGAAAAGAAATGAGAGTTTATGTAAGCAAGTTGATTCATTTACCATAGTGTGGTTAAAAGAAATCTATAATTACAGAAGCATAACATTACCTAATTTAAGAACTAAGAATAGTCACAAAAATGCAGTGAAGATGGAGGAAGATAGAAGTTTAAAAAAGGTGACTGTACCAATTTTAATTCATATATTATAATGTGAGGACAATATCTAAATACATACATAATTCAATACATTAAAAATAGATACAGGTTTTTTTTTTTTTTTTAAGGAACCATTAGGAAAACTTAAAACAAATGATAAATGTTCAACTACATTAAAATGAAAATACACACATAAAATTCAAAGGAATAAAACCTACATGGTAATCCTCCTAATATAGATTAATGTTCTTAATTTAAAAGAAAAGAGCAAGAAGGATAACTAATATACTTACTTTGTGCCAGGGACAATTATAACCACTTTACATGTACTAGAATTTTTCCCTTAATAATTGTATGAATTAGGTTCCATTATTATAATTTCCACTTCATAGATGAGGAAAATGAGTCATAGAGAGGTTAAGTAATAACCCAAATCACTCAACTGAAAAGACATAAAGCTGGCATTTGAATCCAAGCAATCTGACTCCAGCGGCCATTCTCTTAATAACTATATTAGTTATTCTTAATCATTTTGGCCTCAAGACCCCTTTACACTCTTAAATTTTTTGCAAGCCCTAAAAATGTTTTGTATTTGTAATATTTGTCATACTAGAAATTAAAATTGAGAAATTTTAAATTATGCAACTATTCAATTATTTAAAAAATAGTAAAATTGTATGTGATATTATTTATTAAAAAATGATATATTTTTGAAGCGAAACATATTGAGAAGAAAGGTATTGCTTAGTTTTTTATAAAAATCTCTTTAATATTTGGCTTAACAGAAGATGCTCACATCTGCTTCTACATTCAACTTCTTGGTATACGATTTTGATTGAAGAATAGGAAGAAATTCTGTGCTCAGAATTAGAAAAAGTAGTATATAAATACCTTAATTTTCCTCTTGTAATTCAGATATATCATCTATAATATTCTATGCATGTAAAAGAAGGCAAAATAAGTCCAACTTTAAAATTTATATTCATAAATATTTTGTTGAATGAAATTAAAGTAATTTAGAACTTGGTAATCTTTTAGAATAAAAACTAGAAAAATAATCAGGAGATAATATATATATGACTAAAAATATGGCTTCCTTTTGTGCATTTATATAAAAGAAACATTTTATGCACACAAAAGTTGTATACTTTCCTTCCAGCAGCACATTTAACCTCCAATTTGGAATGTGTGTGTCTGATTTGAAGCAGAAACTGGAGTTGTAAGAGACTGTGGAGAGGAACTGTGACAATCAAAACACAGCCATCATTGCCTCTGAGGAGAAAAAAATATATTGAAAACTTCACCAGAATATTTTGTTCCTAGCTCCTTTGCAACAACAAGTAATCAGCTTCCCTGTACATTTATTTGTAAAGTAATTTTTCTAAAACATATATTAAAGTTAAAAAATAAAGCATTAGATAAATACAATTTATTTTTTATCCTTAGGCTCCTACTGATAATTACAATATATATATATATATGCCCATATAGAAGAAGTGTTCTTGACACTTGAAAAAAAAGACTTAAGGACTACAAGGAGTGAATCATGTGTATATTTGGGGCAAACATGTTTTAGGCAGCGAGCAGATCAAAAGAAACAGCCTTCAGTTTGAAGCAGGCCATATATACTCCAGGAAGTGGAAGGATGCCAAGTTGACTGGAATTAAGTGATTATGAGCTGGGGTGATTGTAAGAAGTCAGAGACATTATGGGAGTCTAAATCTTAGAGGACATTGCAGGCAAATGTGAAGATTGGAGTATTTGTTTAAATGAGATGGGAATTAATTGGAGATTTTTGAGCACTTAGAAAATGTTTCACTAGCTTTTGATGAAATTGGAGGAAACCATGGTGGGAGCATTTAACCAGTATTTTAGTTTCCTAGGCTGCTTGAAGCAAATGCCATGAAATGGGGAGAGTTCAACAATGGGAATTTATTCACTCAGGGCTTTGAGGCCAGGAAAATGTCCATATCAAGACATCACTAAGGTGATTCTTTCTTCCAGAAAACCAGTTGCCAACAATCCTTGGCTCTTCTGTTAATTGGTGATGCACATGGTGGCATCTGTTGGTCTCTACCTTCTCTTCAGAGTTTTCACTGATTTTATTTTCTTGTTTCTATGGCTTTCTTTCTCTTTCTGTATTCATTCCCTTTATAAAAGACTCCAGTAACAGGATTAAGAACTATCCTGATTCGGTGGGTCAATACCTAACTAAAGCAAATGCTTCAAAAGGTCCTACTTACAATGTGTTCACACCCACAGGAATGGATTAAATTTAAGAATATGTTTTTCTGGGGTATATATAGCTTCAAACCATAACAACCAAATAGAAGGCTTTTTGCAATAATCCAATTTGGAGAAAATGGTGGCTTGAACCACCACAGTGAAAGTTGAGAAAAATAGTTATGGTCTAGTTAATAGGATTTGTTAATTATGCTTTTAAACAAATAAATTTTATTGATACATATTAATGCAGCATGAATTGTATAATTCATCCAAAATGTACAATCAATGATATTTGGTATAATCACATAGTTGTGCACTCATCACTTCAATCATTATTAGAGCATTTTCATTATTTCATTAATAATTATAATAAATAAAAAACAGACAAGCAAACAAACAAGAAATTTCCTCACCTCTCAATCTCTCTCTGTTTTCCCTGCTACACAAAGCTGCTATTTCTGGCTATTCTTGTACAATTATTTATCTGTTTATTAAGCAGTTTTACTGAGATGTATTCACATACCATATGACCCACACAAAGTGTATAATCAATGGTCAAATTAAAACCCTAATCTTGATTTAATCATGAAAATTTAAATCATTTGAATTTAAATCAATTAAAGGGTATCATGCCCAGAGGAACAGACCAATTTACAAAGACAGTCTATATCTCTTTTTGGAATTCATAAATAATACCAAACTGTCATATTCCACCCTCTGAATTCCAAAAAGACATGACAATATTCAAAAAATCCTTCAATCAGTAGCAATGCTATGTACAAAATCACATCACAATCAGTTTAAAGAAATACATTTTTCCTTGGGGCAAAGTCGCCTCTGGCTGTAGACCTGTGAAGTCCACAAAACAATTTATGTGGTTCCAATATACAAAGAGACAGACAAAGGATAAACATTTGCTTTACCATAAGGAGAATTTGGGAGGGAAACATGATTCACAGGTTCCCTACAGTTCTCAAAACCTGCAGGGCATAGTTCTTTAGATTTCAAAGTTTGAGAGTCATTCTTAAGATGATGGTTTCTTTTCCCTGGGGCATCATGGAGGCCCACCCATTCCACAGGATTGCCCAATGGCCATTTTTTTGGTTCTACCCTCATCAAGCATCTGGGTGGCACCTGAGCTCCAGACCTCACCCTCAAAGAACATTGAGGTGATGGCCACACCTTCCTCAATCTCTAGGGTACAGTCTCAACTCCCTCAGTACAGTGAGGTGGTGGCAACATTCTCCCTAATCTCTGTCATACAGGCCCAACCCTTTCAGAACAGTTGGTTGGCAACCTGGCCTCCCCTAATCTAAGGGGAATAGACCTACCCCACTCAGACCTATGGGGTGCTGACTTCTCTCTTCCCAACCTATGGTGACCACGTCCATCCCTCTCAAAACTCTGGGGTGTTGACCTCACTCTCCCCAACCTTTGGGGAATGTGCTCCACTCTCTTTGTAGCCTGGGGTGGCAAAACGCTCCCTGAACAGTGGGCTAAAACAGCCACACTCTTCAAATTTCAGGGCAAACTAACCCTATCTGAACATATGGGTGGGATTCCTTTATTGTCCCAAGGAGATGTCTTAATTACAGACTTCAGCTTCCATAGTTTTCTGCTTAAAGCTGTTTTCTCTTCCATGTCTTTCCTCCATGTCCATTTTAGTCCATCCTAATAGTGGATTTGTTCATACAGCGCTCTCAAAAAGCTTGTTGGCTTAGCATGCAGGAAGCAGGTGTCTGAGACATCAGACGGTAACACTTTCCACAAGTCTTTCCTGAATAACGGCATTTTCAATCCTGAAAGGATTACAAGTTCCAAGTTTATTTAATTCCTCAAATGGGACTATCATTGAGACCAGTTTACAAACATAATCTCTATCTCTTTTGGAATGCTTAAAAAATATCAAACTGCCACACAGCTCTACATAACCACTAATCTAATTTCATCTTTATAAATGGATTTATATTTACCTTTTATATAAATGGAATCAAACAATATATAGTACTCTGTGTCTTGTCTCTTTCACTTAGAATAGTGGTTTTTAAGTGTGTGATAATAACATTTTGTAGTCTTAATATACATTTGTTGACCTTCAAAGAAAAATGGTCTTAGAGATGCAGTTTTACATATATTCATATCTCACATAATATATTTAGTTTATAAAAGGACAATTATACAGTTTTGTCCTCTTGCGTCTGGCTTTCTTCACTCAACATAAAGTCCTCCAGGTTCATCTATGTTGTCATATGTTTCACAACTTCATTTCTTCTTATCACAGAATAATATTCCATTGTGTGTGTACTTCACAATTTGTTTTTGCATTCATCAGTTGGTCACCTGGGTTGTTTCCAAATTTTGGCTATTGTGAATAATGCTGTTATGAACATTGGTGTGCAGATGTCTATTTGTGTCCATGCTCTCAGTTCTTCTGGGTATATACCTAGCAATGGTATTGCCAGGTCCTATGGCAAGTCTATATTCAAATTCCTTAAGAAATGCCAAACAGTCCTGCACAGTAACTGTACCATTCTACATTCCCACCAACAGTGAATAAGCATTCCTATATCTCCACATCCTCTCCAACATTTACAGTTTTCTGACTTTTTAATAGCAGCCAGTCTAATAGGTGTGAAATGATATCTCATTGTAGTTTTGATTTGCATTTCCCTTATCATGAGTGATGTTGAATATTTTTTCATGTGTTTCTTCACCATTTGTATTCTTCTTTGGACAGTTGTCTTTTCAAGTCTTTTGCCCATTTTTAACTAAATAGATTCCCTTTTTATTGTTGAGTTGTATGATCTCCTTATATATCATGTATATTAAACCCTTATCAAATATGTAATTGCCAAATATTTTCTTCCATTGAGTCTTTTCCCTTTTCTCCCTATGGCAAAGTCCTTTGAGGTGCAAAAGTGTTGACTTTTGGTTAGGTCCCTTTTATCTATCTTTTCTTTTGTTGCTCATGCTTTGGGTATAAGGTTTAAGAAACTACCATCGACTACAAGATTTTGAAGATGTTTTCCTACATTTTTTTCTAGAGTTTTGTGGTTGTCATTTTTATATTTAGGTCCTTGAACCATTTTGAGTTAATTTTTATATAAAGTATGAGATAGGAGTCTTCTTTCTTTCTGTTGGATATGGCTATCCAGTTCTTCCACCACCATATGTTGAATAGACTGTTCTGGCCCAACTGGGAGGGCTTGACTGCCTTGTCAAAAATAACTTGACTATAGATGTGAGGGTCAATTTCTGAGTTCTCAGTTCAGTTCCATTGGTCAACCTGTCTGTCCTTATGCCAGTACCATACTGTATTTACCACTGTAGCTAATTAATATGCTTTAAATTCAGCAAGTGAGAGTTCTCCAACTTCATTCTTTTTTATGATATTTTCAGCTATTGGGAGTTGTGATGGTTAGGCTAATGTGTCAACTTGACCAAGTAATTGTGTCCAGGTGTTAGGTCCAGCAAGCACTGGGCTAATTGTAATAAAAGACCGTTTATGGACTTCAATCACCAGTAAGTTTACTGCATGGATGGCTGATTACATCTGCATCAATCAAGGAGATTGCATCAGCAATGGGTGATGCTCTTATCCAATCAATTGAATGCCTTAAAAGGGGAAGTGATTTCAACATTCAGAGAGAATTTCCCAGCTCATCTTTGGACAGCCAACTTCTCCCAGAAACTCATCAAGGACCTTTCATTGGACATTCATTGGAGCCCTTGGCTTGCAGCCTGCCTGTGGAACCTGGACTTGTGCATCCCCACAGTTGCGTGAGAGATTCTTACAAAATCTCATATTATTAACAGATATCTCCAGTTGATTCTGTTTCTCGAGAGAGCCTTGACTAATACAGGGGTCAAATAAATTTGATTATTGGCTTTTTGATTTCTGCAAAAAAGGCTGTTGGGATTTTTATTGGGATTGTGTTGAATCTGTAAATCTGTTTGGGTAGAACTGACATCTTAACAATATTTAGTCTTCTAATCCATGAACATGGAATGTCCTTCCATTTATTTCAGTCTTCCTTGATTTCTTTTAGCAATGTTTTATAGTTTTCTGAATACATGTCCTTTATATACTTGGTGCTTGTGGGTGCACCTTTCCATGGAGGTGTATCTCTCTTTTTCTTTGTTTTCATATGGCCAGTGCTGAGATTCAAAGTGGACTCCAGTGGCTGAATTTTCTGAAGAAAATCCCCCTGCCTCCCCCCACCTCCAATTTTCCCTTGTAATATCTGACAGGAAAGAAGATATCTGTTCCCCTCTCAGTCAGATGCAATGAAATAGGGGTTTGACCCTGAATTAATATCTTGGGGATGGGGAATGCAACCCTTTCTGGCTGCCAGGATGTTTAATAGCTCACAGTTTGTTGTTTCACGTTCTTCATCTTTCTCTCCCTCACCCTCCTGGGAGATGTGAAGCACTATTCTGGTTTGCTGACCCCCAAAGCAGGTCATTCAGGCAGCTTTTGGCTCTCCATTGCTTTGTGGGGTAAACAGCCTTGTCTGCCTAAACTCACACCATCTTCCTACAATCCTCCTATTTAATTTTTAAAATCCTTAAATAAGTTATAATTTCCAAATTCCTTTAATATACCTACTTAAACAAAGAGAAAAGGATGGGAGTTGAACAAAAATAATACCTAACATTAACCGAACGCTTACTATGTGTCAATCACTGTTCTAAGTGCTTTAGATGCGTTTACTCAGTTAATCCTCACAATAACCATTTAATGTAAGTAATATATGACTGTATTTACAGAAAAAAATAAAATCCCTTATATAACATTGCTCACATCCTGTAAGCTATTAAGTGGCAAAACTGAGATTAAAGTCCAACCAATTTGACTCTACAACCTGCACAAATAATCATTTTTATGTCTTGCATTAGACAAAACAATCATGGAAGGAGCTATCAGAAGCCTTAAACCCAGGACTGTTTAATAAAATTTCTGTCCTTTATTATTGATACTATAAAATAGGAAAAATGAAAGTAGAAGAGGTTATTTTAAAACCAATTTTCCATAGTCATCACAGAGTCTTTGCTCATTTCATAATTTTATTGAGCTTACCAAATGTTTTGGAACAATTTTTATTGTTAGAAACAAGGTGATATAGTAATATTTTAAGGACCAAAATGATACTCTTTTTTATTCATCAGAAGGATTTCGAGTTAATTTATGAAAGATAGTACTAATTGGTGAAGTAACTCCAGCTGTTTAATGTTTGATAGTCTTTTAAATAAAAGTCTAGACCAAAATACATAGTTTAGTGTTTGTTAAGCTTTTTGAGAGTTAATACTAACTGTAGTCTTACTAAATTTACAGATATTTGTCTTTAAAGTTTGTGACAGAAAGACAAAGGAAATACACAGTAAGAAGGCCAAGAGATAACCCAAGAGTGCACACGGGTGAAATTTAAAGCAGAGAAGTTCCATTTTGGAGGAGGTGGTAGACATGAGAAACAATCTTGTTTCTCCAATTATACTTCCAAATTTATGAAGAAATATATGTAAATCATATTTTATTTTTTTAAATATTATTAATCATATGGAAGTCTGATATTAATTTTTTTTAAAATCTCATGAAGTAAAAAATACATATTCATTTATTTAATCAGTAACCTTTCTCAAACTAGCAACCAAGGACATTAAAATTACTCCTGCCTTTGTAATTTAGGATTTTTCTTTTTTTCCTAAAACACTTCCTCTTATGTTCTATACTCCATGGCTACAAACTTTCCTTTTGGAACCTGATTAAAGGAAGACATGGTTAAATAAATTTTAAAGCTCAAGTGTTTCTTAACATAGTTGCAGTCACAAACATTGACCTGAATACTGTCTTCCTTTTTAACTGAGAAGTTAAAATTTATTTCAGGGATTTTTTGCCCTATTTAATTATGCTTTAGTTAATTAAATCTTCATAATTCATCTGATTTCCATCATTATAAATGATTGTTATAGGAATGAAGAAAATAAATATATTTGATCCTATCAGTGAGAAACAGCAGAAGCTTAGAGTTCCTGATTCCTTAAATTAAAATATAACTTCTACTTAGTAAAGAAATTCACTCCAAAAATACTTATGGCTTTGCTTTTCATCTGGATCACACTCAGGTAATCAGCAATTGCTCATCCTCTATAGCCTACCCTGAATTAAATAATAGTTTCCCCAGTCTCTATTGTACCATTCTCTTGACTCTTTTTTCTTGTTGTACTGTCCCCCACATGCCCGAAATTTTCATGCTTTTCCCTTAGATTCTGCTGTGACACATGTTGTTCCCCATCCTGAATTCAAATTGAAATAATTTCTAAGCCATTGCCTTGGGTTCTTATCTATTCATCCTTACCACACCTAGACTCCATCATACAGTATCAAAATTCATTTGCCCCTGTGTACTGTTGCCTCAATAATAAGCATGATATAATAATCATCTTGATATATATTGGATCATTTGGAATCCCTGTACAATTATTCCTCTGATGTTTACCATCATTTTTGCTCCAAGGGAATGGCCAAAAACCTTTTATGCAATTGAAGTTAATTCAATACTTCAAATATAGAAAAATAGTTGAGGAATTAACATAATTTTATTTCCAAGAGAAGAGGTTCATCAAATTCAAAAGAATATATTCTATCACAATCAATACTATATATACATCACTAGCAAAAGTAATATGTTGATAATATTTCTTCATATACAAACTTGTACAAATGTACAATTGGCAATAAGTATTTCAGCCAATGTGAAATGCATAAATGCTCTGTCCCTGACTCTAGCAATAATTGAATTGAATAAACACTTAATGTAGATTTCAGTAAAATAATAAAGTTGAATCCAGCTTCAGGTGAATGAGACGATTCTAAGAAATAGCTTGTGAATATTATCATTGAGAGATGATCACATGAAGAATTTTGGTTAATTGTAATTTGTCATTATCGTGAACTAACAAACACATTTTGAAGTTATTAATAATGTTTGTGCAGTCTACTTATGTTACTAGGCATTTGTATCTGAACTTAATGCTACTATTTTTTAACTTTAAACTCAAAGTTGGTGAATTCATTTCAGGAATCAAAATAATCTATGACATTAAATAAAGCTTGCTAATTTGTATTTGTCTAGTTTTGCAGAATCATTTGCTTTTAATTTATAAATTGTTTTATTGTTTAAAATTTACACTTATTTGCTTTGTATCTATTGTTACATCAATTAATTTAAAAAATAGTGTTAAAGTAAATGAAATATAAATTGACACTGAACCCAGCAGAAATCATTCCACTAAATTTCATTTGGATAAAACTTAAGTTTGAGGGACATTGCTTCATAGCTTACAGACAGCAAGATTGTTAATTTTTTGAGCAAGCTAAATGCCTCACTTAGTAGAATTGACTCTTATTCTTACACTGATATTAGAATGTAAATAAAAAGCAATACATTTATAGAGACAAATTTCTATAGTATGTCTTGTCAGTTTAAGATGGTTTTTGGATAGCAAGCAAACAAAATAATGTTATTTTAATCATTACCTTCAAATTATAATATTTTGATTTTTTATTTTCTTACAAAGAAAGCTAGTCCCCAAACTGAAGTTAGTCCCATACTCCCTCAAAAATGTTATAATTTTATTCCTTTAAAACAAACATTTTATAAAGACAAAAGTTCTTGATTGTTTTATCCTTCTTGATTGTTTTACCTTCTTTACTACATTTTATATCAGGGATCAAATCTCTTCATGATATTAAGTGCTGAGAGAAATGGAACCAAATAGAAAGTTCTGATATAGATCCTTGCATATACAGTCAACTGATATTTTACAAGGCCACCAAGTTCATTCAACTGGGAGAGAATGACCTCTGCAACAAATGGTGCTTGGAGAACTGGATATCCATATCCAAAAGAATGAGAGAGGATCACCATCTCATGCCCTATACAAAAATTAACTCAAGATGGGTCAGAGATCTAAATATAAGAGCCAAGACCATAAAGCTCCTAGGAGGTAATGTAAGGAAGCATCTTTGAGACGTTATAGAAGGAAATGGTTTATTAAGCTTTACACTCAAAGCACAAGCAGTGAAAGAAAAAATAGATAACTAAGACCTCCACAAAATTAAAAGCTTTTGTACTTCAAAGGAGTTTGTCAAGAAAGTGAAAAGGCAGCCTACTCAATGGTAGAAAATATTTGGGAACCATCTATCCAACAGGGGCTTAATATCCAGCATATATAAAGAAATCTTACATCTCAAAAATAAAAAGACAACCCATTTAAAAAATGGGCAAGAGATTTGAATACACACTTCTCCAAAGAAGAAATACAAATGGCTAAAAAGCACATGAAAAAATGCTTAACATTACTAGCTATTAGGGAAATACAAATTAAAACTACAATGAGATATCATCTTGCAACTATTAGATTAGACTGGTGGCTATTAAAAAAAACAGAGAATTAAAAGTGTTGGAGAGGATGTGGAGGAGAGGGAACAATCATCCACTGCTGGTGGAAATGTAGAATGGTGCAACCGTTTTAGAGAACAGTTTGTGGGTTCCTCAGGAAGCTAAATATCGAACTGTCATATGATCCAGCAATCCCACTGCTGGGTATATACCCAGAAGAATTGAAAACAGGGACACAAACAGATATTTGCCCACCAATGTTCATAGTGGCATTATTCACTATTGCCAAAAGCTGGAAGCAACCCAAGTGTCTATTAACAGATGAATTTGTGAGCAAATTGTGGTATATACATATAATTGAATATTATTCAGCTGTAAGAAGAAGGCAGTATTAACACATGGGACAACATGGATGAATATTAAAGTACATATGTTGAATGAAGTAAGCCAGTTAATGAAGAACAAATATATGACCTCACTGATATGACTTAAGCAAATTGAGCAGATGCATAGAACTAGAGTCTGGAAGATAGGTTATCAGGAGAAAGAAAGGGAGTAGAGTGTGGTGAGCTTATGCTCAATATGGGTAAAACCTATGATAAGATAGAAGGGGTTGGTTTGTCAGTGAATGGGAGAGATGTTGGTGCAAGGATATGAGGGGGAGTCAATGGTGCTGGAATGTGAGGGAGAGTAGAGTGGGGAGATTGTGTTGGAATATCCATGGAACTGGGGAGAGGAGTGGAGGAAGAAACAGGTGAATGTGAGGGACTTGTAAGTCTGTGATTAAAAATACAATGGTAGGAATGTTCTTTTGGAAAATTTTGCAGGGGAGGGTTACTGGTGAAGGGCATCAGTGGAGGGGGGATAGGTAGGATAGGGCACACCTGGGTATGCTTCTATGGAATATGAAAATGTTTATTTTGTCATAGTGTGTTATCCAGTGGGTAGAGACCACACAATAAACAAGAAAATATTCAACTCCCATCCTGGGGAGTCCTGTTTTGTTCTCAATTAGAGGGGCAAGAATCTCTCAAAAACGTAGGCAGTGCCTAATAAAAGATAACAGACCAATATGTCAATCCCTCCACATTAATACATGTAAGTATGAGTCTTAGTCTTCAAAAATTGAAACTTAGTACTTACCATATGTTCCAAGGGGAGAGAGGGGAAGAATAGAGTAGATAGAACATAGAGCATTTTTAGGGCATTAGAAGTGTTCTTCATGATTTTGCAATGATGAATACAGGCCATTATAAATTTTGTCAGAACCTATAAATGTGAACCATAATGTAAACTATTGACCATGGTTAGTAGCAATGCTTCAATATTTTTACAACAACTGTAAAAAGGTACCATGCTCATGTAAAATGTTATCAATAGGGGAAAATGTGAGAAGGGTATAGAAGAATCCCTTATATTTTCTATATGACTTTTCTGTAACCTAAAGCTTCTTTTAAAATAAAGCAAAAAAAGACACCCGGTAAATGTACAGAAGAAATTGACAGTGACAACTGTACATAAAAGAAAACATATCTATAGTGATGAAAGTCACAAAACTTTTATTTTAATTGTTTTATATTTTTTTGATTATTTTTTATTTTTTTTTTTGTAATTTTTCTGAATGACATTGCAATGATGGGTAAAGGCATTATACATTTTGTCAAAACCTATAAAAATGTGGGGTGCAGAGTGTAAATTATAATGTAAACTATTGACAATGGTTAGTAGCAATGCTTCAATATGTGTTCATAAGTTGTAACAAACATACCACACTAATCAAATATATTGTTAATGGTGAAAAGTGTGGGAGGGAGAAGAGGTAAGGTATATGAGAATCCCCTATATTTTTGATGTACCATTTATATAATCTAAAGACTATAATTTTTTAAAAAATTAAACACAAACAGAAAAATTTAAAAATTATGGAGACATATGTAACCTAAGGGAAATTTCCCATGGGACAATAGAAGATTATATTTGTCCCTGAGAGAATATCCAACATTCAACATAGAAAGAAGGTAGTTGAGTTTAGAAGGGTAAAACTGTAACATTAGTGTTTTATTAACAAAGTATAACTAATTTGTGAAAGCCATTTCTAGATTTGATCTTTAGTAAAAAAAAGGGTCTATACCCAACATGCGAAAGTAGCAATGTTATTAGATTGAAAATCATGTTACCTTGTTTTAGTGTTTTTCTTTTTTCCTTTTTTTTTTTTTTTTTTGTTACAAGCTACTTCAATTTTTGGTAGCTTTGATATGAATAACATTTTAAATAGTTTATATATGTATGCATTTTTAAATGAAGACATTCTCTAAGTCTTTGGAATGAGGACTTTAAAATATATGTAATATCCCAAGCATTTCTTGATTTTGGAGCATTAAGAAACTTATAACCCAAAAACATACTTGCATTCCCATGTGTAAAATATTGAGAATGGAGGTATTGATGTTCATGTGTATTAGTGCAACTGTGAGAACAATTAATGTACAAGGTATGTGGCATTGTTTAATGTGTACATTATTTTCAATGAGAAAAATGCCTTTCTTTTGCCAGTAGGTGCATTCAGGATCCAGATACACGAAAATGAAAAATGGAAAACAATAAATGTAACTAAAGCATTACTTGATCCTTTTCCTTGCTGCTTTCCCACCATTTCTGCAGTCACAGACTGATGAATGGTGGTATCACTGAAATAGTAGAGAGTGTAATTGTTTTTTAAAAAGTCAGTCCTCTGGAGAATAGATTTTTGAAAGTCAGGAGTCAAAAGGGAGTCAAGAAGAAAACATATGAATACTCTTTCTTTAATATAATAAAGATTCCTAAACTATTTCACTGTTCAGGGGGTTTTTCAGTACAACTTATTTTTTAAATGTTACTGTAGTACAATACAGTAATTCCTTTTTTTAATGTTAGGAAAAATTGTCAATGACTTGGAAATAGGTAAAAGAGACTCCTAGGTGTCCTTTGAGTGTAATGCTTGCATTGTTCAGTGGATCTTCTGGTAATTATTTGAGTCCATACGGGTGTGCAACTTTGTCTTTGGGTATCAGTTGAACTCTGAAGATAGAGGTTAATTTGTAGAGAATATGTAGTAATGTTTCTTTTTCATGTTGATGCAAATGAACTTTTTCCTGCAGAGAATACAAATCTCTATAATTAAACTCTCATTTGAACTGGTTTTAATGTCTTTTGGCTCACTCAATAATTAAATAGTTGACTAAAATCTTTGACAAGTATTTATTTTATATAAGTACGTGATAATGAATTTATCCATTTTGAAAATTATACTTTAGGTCTAATAGGAAATGCATTTATGACTGGAAGATACAGAAGGTAAGATGTTAAAGAAAGAAAATTGGTCTAAATATATTTTGAAGCACTTGGGTTTTCATTTATCATCCTTTTTCTCTGTGTTAAAATTATGCATGGAATTTCATTTTCATTAACAGATATAAGCCATGCTTTTAGTTTTAAAATGAAGACATGTTCCCCTTTGGAGTGACTGAGTTCATTCTGTAAAAACTTAGAACTTATTTAGGTGCATAAGGAGGATGGATGGATAACATAGAGTGGAGGTGCAGGCAATGTGAAAGAAAATGGGAGAAAGAATGACTTCCTTGGGACAGAATCTTGGCAGTGCTCTCTCTAGTGCATCCATCCTTTCTCATCATTCTGTTTTGTTTTTGGCTGCCAACATAATTAAAGGAGTGGGAAGTAGATTCTGCTACTATTTTGCTTTTAAGCTTTGCACTCGGGTTGATTAATGCTTTCTTTATACATGCAGCACATACACTGTGTACATAATGCTAATTAGGTTGAACAAGCAGCAAGTTCTTGAAGAGCTGGTGTTTGAGTCAGGATAAATCCTGTCAGATTTTGTTGCTTATGGATGCAACAAAACAGAGGGAAAACTACGATGCAAAAATAATATTCATCCATTTGTCATTTTAGCAAATATTCATTGAGGACCTATTATGTGCACTGTGGCTGAGTATTACACATTCATGCAAAACCCCCAAAATGTGGCAGTGTTACCATTATATTCAGCAAAGGCAAGTCTTAGTGTGACTGGAACTAAATGATGAGGGGGAGTGTATTAGTCAGCCAAAGGGGTGCTGATGCAAAATACCAGAAATCTGCTGGCTTTTATAAAGGGTATTTATTTGGGCTAGAAGTTTACAGTTACCAAGCCATAAAGTGTAAGTTACTTCCCTCACCAAAGTCTATTGCCACGTGTTGGAGCAAGATGGCTGCCAACATCTGCCAAGAATTCAGGTTTCTTTGGTTCCTCTTTTCCCAGGTCTGTACTGTACTGCCTGGGGTGATTGATTCTGACTATCAAGGAGAAATAGGATTATATTTACATTATGGAGGTAAAGAAGAGTTTGCCTAGAATTCAGGATATCATCTAGGGCGTCTCCTAGTACTGCCATGCCCTGTAATTAAAGTCAATAGAAAATTGGAACAAACAAATCCAAGCAGGACTAATAATGGCCCAGAATCTTCAGGAATGAAAGTTTGGGTACCCCACCAGGCAAAGAACCACGGCTAGCTGAAGGGCTTGCTGAGGGTAACGGGAACATGGAATTGGTAGTGGAAGAAGGTAGTGATAAATATGAACTTCGACCATGTGACTAGTTATAGAAACGACGACTGTAATAGTCATAAATCTTTTTTCCTTGTTTCATTATGAGTATGATTATATATGTACACAAAATGAATTTCTTGTTTTCTTCCCCAACCTTTTCCACTATCATATGAAAAGTTGTATAAGTTTCATGTCATAATATTTAAGGATGTCAAGTTTAAGAGTGAATATTACTCAAGGACTTTCACCCTATTCTGTAGGGTATTAATGCATTTCCAGTTGTGTGCAGGCGAGTTGAACATTGTTAGGCAGAGATACATATGTATACACATCTGTCATTGTTTTTACTTAGAGTCTAAGTATGTTTTTTCTTCCTTTTATATAAATGGATGGCATTATATGATTTTGAGCAGAAAATAATGCATAAGATGACATACTTTTAAAGGAATAACCCTTCTATTCTTATTACAGTAGGCAATAGAGAACCAAAGACAGAAGCTGAGAACCTTGAAAATGGTAAAAGAGTTATTTGTGTCTTCGACCAGGGTATTAGCAGGAAAGCAGTGAGAAGTGGTTGGATTCTGTGTTTATTATCACAGTTAAAGCCACTAGGATTTGCAGTGGGTTGGATGCAGTATCTAAGAAATTGATAGGAATCACTGTTGTTTTAAAGTTTGTGGTCTGAGTAATTAGGGAAATGGAATTGTAATTTACTGAGATAGCACATAAGGTTGTAAGAGCAGGTTTCTTGGAGTAGGGTAGAATTGGGATTTGGTTTCAGTTATTTTTTCTTATAACAAATCAATTTTATTCATACATATTTATAAACATACAATTCATCCAGAGTGTACAATCGATGGTATTTGCTATAATCACATAGTTGTGCATTTATCACTTCAATCATTATTAGAGCATTTTCATTACTTCAGTAATAATAATAAACAACATAAAACAAACAAGAAAATTCTTTACCTCTCAATCCCTCTATGCTTCCCCCACTGTACATAGCTACTGTTTCTGGATATTATATCTGTGATGGTTAGGCTAATGTCTCAACTCAGCCAGGTAATTGTGTCCAGGTGTTAGGTCCAGCAAGCACTGGGCTAATTGTAATACAAAAGCATTTATGGACCTCATTTACCAGTGAGTTTACTGAGTGGATGGAAGATTACATCTGCATCAATCAGGGAGATTGCATCAGCAATGGGTGGTGCTTTTATCAAATCAGTTGAATGCCTTAAAAGGGGAAGTGATTTCAACATTCAGAGAATTTCCCAGCTCGTCACTGGACAGCCAACTTCTCCCAGAAACTCATCAAGTACCTTTCATCGGACTTTCACCAGAGCCCCTGGTTTGCAGCCTGCCTGCGGAACCTGGACTTGTGCATCCCCATGGTCGTGTGAGAGACTCTTATAAAATCTCATATTATTGACAGAAATCTCCTGTTGATTCTGTTTCCAGAGAGAACCCTTACTAATACAATATCCAAAGTGTATAATCAATGTCTTTTAGTATAATCACAATGTTGTACATTCATCTTCTTAAAAATTTTAGATCCATTTCATTACTGCAAAATGAAAGATTCCACACCCCTTAGCATTCCTCCCTTCCTCAGACTTACATAACTACTAATCTCCTTTCATCTTTATAAATTGATTTATATTTACATTGTATATAAATGGAATCATACAATATGTAATACTCTCTGTCTGGCCTCCTCCACGTAGTATAATGTTTGTTGTTGTTGTTTTTTGTCTGATATTGACTTATATTTGTTCACCTTCAAAGACAAATGTTCTTATACATGCAATTCTACCCATATTCATATTTCATATAATATAATTATATTTCACATAGTATATTTGTTTCATAATAGGGCAATCATACAGTATTTGTCTTTTTGTGCCTGGCTTACTTCACTCAACATAATGTGCTCCAGGTTCATCCATGTTATCATATGTTTCATGACTTCATTTCTTCTTACTTCTGCATAATATTCCATCATGTGTATACTCTGCAATTTGTTTATCCATTTATCAGTTGATGGACATCTGGATTGTTTCCAACTTTTAACTATCATAAATAATGCTGCTGTGAACATGGGTGCACAGATATCTGTTCCTGTCACTGCTCTCAGTTCTTCTAGGTATATATCTAATAATGGTATTGCTGGGTCCCATGGCAAGTCTATATTCAACTTCCTTAGGAATTACCAAACAGTTCTTCACAGTGAATATACCATTCAACATTCCCACCAACAGTGAATAAGTATTCTGATCTCTCCACATCTTCTCCAACATTTATAGTTTTCTGACTTTTTCATAGCGGCCAGTCTAATAGGTGTGAAATGGTATTTCATTGTAGTTTGGGTTTGCATTTCCCTAATCACTAGTGATGTTGAACATTTTTTTTCATGTGTTTCTTCATCATTGGTTTCACTTAATTTGAGGGGCAATTGCCTGTTATCATTCAAGTGAAAATGTTGAGTGTGTACATAGATATAAGGGTCAAGTTTAGGGGTAAGTCAGCAATATTTAATGGGTTTTCTTTTGTTGAGTTATAATATACATATAATATGATGCAGTTTTAAAGTTTTCAATGTAAGTTTTGATAATTGAATATATCTATGTAAACAACACACAAAACAAATTTTAGAACACTTCTTTTCTTGCAGAAAGTTTTCTTGTGTCCATTCCAGTAAATTATATCCTCCAAATTCCCCCCTCTTGGAACCATTCATATATGTAAACCCATTTGATCATCACAACTCTGTAAAAACTCTTAAATTTTCCTGCAGGAATTCTACATAAACAACAAATCAAAAAATTCATAGGCTTAAATTTTTCTTTTCCACCTGTGGATTAGTAGGTTAACTGGGGTTCTTCTTGGCTCAGTGAGATTGATTGGCCATGAGTTTGGGTCTGCTCCACATGTTTGCCTTTTGTAGATGAAAGTTGAAGAGCAGTAGTTCTCTGAAATACTTACAAAATCTTATAATGGAAAACAGGAGGGTAAGAAGACCAGCAGAAATTTGGAATTGACATATTTTCATATCTGCTCACATCTCTTTGACCAAGCAATTTTCATGGCCAAGTACAAAGTTAATGGGGTAGAGAAATGTAGTCCTTCCTAGGTGTTGGTGGGAATGGAGATTGAATGGCTGTTGAATAATAATACAGCCTTAGAGTTGAGAAGGGAAAAAAGTATTAATCATTATTATCATTAAGGAAAAAGATAATATTCAACTCAAAGTACATGGATGTTCAATTTAATTATATGATACTGATGAGACTCAAACACTGCTCATTTGGCATTTAATATAACATTACACTTAGTTACTATTTTTATTTTATTAATAACATTAGGTTTGGGAACGAAGATAAAGGAAAAGATAGAAGACTAACGAGATGTAAGTAAGAAATGACAAAATGCCCTTTAACTCCCTTCTTCTTAAGATGTTCCTCAATTTATTAGAAGAGGCAAGATTTATACTCCTGAAAAGATGTCACTTTTCTTCAGGGATGTTTGTTGAAATCACCACTGAAGAAAGAAGGGTAAAGTAAGCTTGATAATAGATTTCTGGTATTCTAAGCATAGGATTGAGACCATTTAACCATGGAAGTAAAGACCTTACCTTGTAACATTTTTCCTTATTGTATCTTTTTATTTTCTCAGTCATCATTATTTTCTCAGTCGTCTAGATGATCCAAGAAAACTCAGTTATAAACACTTTGGGTTAAGAGTATAATGCTATTTCAATTTAAGAAGCAGATCTTAAATGATGCAACTTGGTCAGTAGAAACATTTAAGGAAGCAATGATGGTTTGCAAGTGATCATTGGAGGTAAGTGATAACCACCTCAATTTAAGTACTGACAGAAGATTCATGCCAATTTCAGAGGAAGAACAAGTTGTTTTAGGATAGCTTAATTTGAGAAAACGTCCCTGGATTTGCTGAAATTTTGTTAGGCATTAAATTATGGATATACCATAGAAATCTAAAGGGGTGTGATAAGTAAATTTGACATAAGAATTTAAACAGAAGTAAAGTATCCTGACAAATCACATTTTGAGGTCAGTAATTACATTTATTCCTTGGGAAAAGAGAGCACATTTTACACAGTAGGTGGCTAGGGGACTGAAAAGTAGGTTGGAAATAAATGTTGAAACTTAAGATGGGCAAGATTACTGACTTTAGATTGTTTTGTAGTTAATTGTTTGTAATTGTGCTTTCAGAATCCTTTTCAGAATGCTGAAAATAGTATTTTATGATACGTATGTGACAGTAGTGTTCAGAATTAGAAAAGGTATAGAATTTTAAATTGGTGAGATCAATTAGGAAACCATTGACTGATCTAGGAATAGTTAAAATGTTGACAGTTGTGGGAAAGCAGTGGACAGCTTTGAGAAATATTATAAATTCATAATTCAAAAACAATGGCAACTGATTGGAGTAAGAAGTATTAGAGAAATGCAATATGTTCTGTGTGTTTATTATTGTTTTTAGAAAGTTTAAGCATATTTAAAATTAGCTTAGAAGAGAGTGTGAGCTTTACAAGGAGTGGAAAGATGAATGGTATGCTTATGTAGACGCTATGAGGAGACAGCAAGAAATGAAAAAGTTTTTTTTTTTTATTTTTTACTTTTGTGAAACCTCTCTAAAACACTAGCAAAAAAAAATTCAGTGTATAGCAGACACATCTTGGATGCCATTCAGGTCAACTTAGTATCTAAATTAATTATGCTTAACACAGTGTCTTGGTCAGCATAAGCACAATTTTAACTTTATAGAGTGGTTTTACTTGTATTAGCTCCAACAGCATGAATACTAAGAATTTCTGCAAAGTAAGATAGGATGCAGTCCAAACCCAACGATATGTGATGGATATCTTATCCAGAAATCTACAGGAATATATTTTTGTTGTAATAGATTCATTCAGTTTTAAAGAACTATTTTCCATTAGCTCAATCAACAGTATATTGAACACATCTTATTTATGAAGCAATAAACTAGATGGTGGGGATCCAGAAATAGAAAGTAAAGGTTAGTTAAGAATTTAGTGTTGAAACATGAATGAATATTATAACATTGTCTGTGAAAAGTGTTAAGATGGACTTATGCACAGAGCACTATAGAGCTGCAGCGAAAGTTTTTCCAACTGGGATTAGATTATACATTTTGGGGTGATGAATAGGAGTTAGACACAACTAAATTTGAAAGGAACAAATGCAGGAGAACATTCTTGACACAGGGAATAGGCATACTCTATGAAGGAATAATAGGCATATTTAGAATAAGAGTTAAATATGCTTAAAGTGGAGAGTGAATATCATGCAATGACGGAATATAAAGGCTCCCATGGCACTTTGAACTTTCCTTTATTCAATTTGCTTCCATTCCTTCCCTACAAACTCCCTGTCTCTTGATATGCCAAGAATCTTCTTTTCCATTTAGGAAGGATAAATTAGTCAAAATCACAAAATTTAAAAGTTGGAAAGGGATCTCAACAATTATGTAGTAAACTCCCAATTTTCTAGATAAATGTCATTAAGCACATAAATTTAATTTTAAATTTATAAATTGAAAATCAAAAATAGGAGTTTGAATATGACTAGAAGTTAGGCTTCCCAGCTTTAATAAAAGAGTTCTTATTGAATAAATTTTTGGTAGTCTCCTATTTTTCAAACTGATTTCCAGCCAGCTAAACACCTTACTTATTCGAGCTTATATGTCAATTATAGGATGAAAACTCTTTCAGAGTAAAATTTCAGATCCATCGTTTTGCTTCATCCGATCCCAATTATCTAGTTAGAGAATGCTTGTTAGTTCTAAACTAATTTGCTGAACAGGACTGATGGATGCTTTTGAGGACTAATTATCCCTGGTTTAAACACAACATACTTGAGTGATTCTCTTCCTATTAGGATGACATTATGGGTTGAATTGTGTCCTCTCAAAAGACGTATTCAAGTCCCAACATCTGGTCTTGTGAATGTTATCATTTTTGGATAGAGGGTCTTTGAAGATGTGCTCAGTTAAGGTGAGGCCAAACGGAATTGAGTTGGGCTGTAATCCATTATGACAGATGTGCGTATAAGAGTGGGAAATTTAGGGACAGACAAGAACTAGGGAGAATATCATGTGAAAATGAAGGCATAGATTGGAATTATGCTGCCACAAACCAAGGAATGCCAAAGATTGCCAGTAACTGCCAGAAGATAGTAGGCATTAAACAAATTCTTTCCTTGAGATGTCAGAGGGATCATGGGCCTGCTAATATCTTAACTTTGGAATTAGCCTCCAGAACTGTGAGACAATAAATTTATGTTGTTTTAAGCCACCAAGATCATGGTAATTTTTTATGGTAACCCTAGGAAACTAAGAGAGTTTTTGGTCCTGGGAAGTAGGGTGTTGCTGTAACAAATACCTAAAAATATGGAAATAGCTTTGGAGCAGAGGCTGGGAGAGCTTTGAGGTGCTTGACAGTAAAAGCCTAGTTTTCCTTGAGGAGACTATTGGTGAAAATATGGACATTACAGAAAATTCTGCTGTGGGCTCAGAAAGAAGTGAAAAGAGCTGCAAAGAAAGCTTTTTATCACTTTAAAGAATATATAGGTAGTCATTAAGAGAATATTGCTAGAAATATAAATGTTAAAATTTAATTCTGGTGAGGTATCAGATGTAAATGAGGTACATGTTATTAGACACTGGAAGAAAGGCTACCCTTGCTATAAAATAGTAGCAGAGGACTTGACTGAATTATGTCCTAATGATAGATAGAAAGTAGAACTTGTGAGAACCACTTGATATTAGCTGAAATTTCCAAGCAAAATGTGAATGATGTGGCCTGATTTATCCTTGATGCTTATCATAAAATGAGAGAGAACAGAGAAAATTTGAGGAAGGAACTACTAAGCACAAAGGAACCCACATTTGAAAATTTGAAAAATTCTCCACCTATCCCAATGGTATACTATTGAAATAGGGCCAAAGGCAAAGCTGTACAACCACTTGCAAAAGAGATTAGTTATGAGACTGTTGGACCTAATCAACCATTTTAGCAGAAAACAAGGATGCAGATGAGGTTATTCAGGAAAGATCTGTGGAACATCATCTTGTTTGATGGCTTGTACCTCCATGAATTGCACAAGAGATTGTCAAGATATTTGAGAACTTTATAGCAGAAGAATTGATACAAGCTTGGGCTGAAAGGAAAGGAAAGAGTTGAGACAAAATTAAGATAGAATGACTTTGAAGGCAGAACCATGGAACAGAGACCTGAATCCATGGCCCTCCATTGGTTGAGAGGGCAGCACTTCTGCTGCTAATGGACTGGATAGAATAACATCCTTTCCCCAGTAGGGTCCAAAGACAGGTGGGCTTGGAAGACAGAGCATCAAGTCACAGAATATTATGTTAAAGGTTGAAATGTAAAGGAATTTGTCCTGCTAGCTTCACAACTTGCTTTAGACCTGTAAATATATATATTTTTTCCTTTCCAAGGTCTCCCTCTCATGATTATTTTTTTGGGGGAGCAGATAATGGGTTTTCTCGTGTTACAGATCCACTGATAAAGAAGAATTTTGCTCCAGGATGGAGTCTAACCCATGACTGATTCAGATGTAATTTTGGACTTAAGGTTGACGCTGGAATGAGTTAAAACATTGGTGGATATTGGGATAAGGTTAATGAGTTTTGTACATGGGAAGAATATGGATTTTAGGTGCCAGAAGGTTAAGTTGTGTCTCACAAAAGGGTATGTTCAAGTCTTAACTCCTGGTCCCATGACTGTGAATGGGACTATTTGAAAATAAGGTCTCTGAAGGGATGCTCATTACTTAAGATGAGGCCACTGGGTTTGGGTGGACTCTAATCAAATATGACTGGTGTGATTATAAGAGAAAGAAGTTTGGACACAGACAGACCAGCCAGAAGGTCAATGAAGTAAACACCAGAAGTTAGAAGAAGCAAGGAAGGATTACCCTCTATAGGTTTCAGATGGAGCATGGCCAGTTGACACCTCGAATTCATTCAGTTGTTTTAAACCATTCGCTTGTGGTACTTTGTTATGACAGCCCTCGGAATCTAAGACAGGTGGCCATTTGTTCTGGTTTTCTCAGGAAAGCCCAGTCGACTACTATTGTTCTAAATGTAGTCACTAATCACTCCCCATTTTATTCTCTACAATATGCCAGTTTGTACAATAAATAATATGGTCATTGTATTAGTCAGCCAAAGGGGTGCTAATGTAAAATACCAAAAATGGGTTGGTCTTTGTAAAGGGTATTTATTTGGGGTAGACGTCCACAGATACCAGGCCATAAAGCATTAAGTTTCTTCTCTCACCACAGTCCATTGCCACGTGTTAGAGCAAGACAGCTGCTGGCGTTTGCCAGGGTTCAGGCTTCTGGGGTTCCCCTCTTCCCGGGGCTGTGTTTCTCTCCGGGCTTAGCTCCTGTTTCCTCCACAAGGTCAGCTGTAGACGATTAGGTGAACGGCTTGCTTCTCTTCCCCTGGGCCTTCTTTCCAACATCAAAACTGCTTCTCAAAAGACTGCTTCAACTTTCCTTTGCCTTGCCTTTTATATTCAATTCCCCACCCACCAAGGGGTGGGGCTCAACGCCCTAATCCTAACCTAATCATGCCCAGATTAACAGATCAATTTACAAGCATGATTCAATTATATTTTTGGAATTCATAATTACATCAAACTGCCACAGTCACCTTTTTATTATTCAGTCAGAAAGGCTACTTTGAAAATCTATATAAAGGTCTTAAAAAATTTCACCCAGTGTCATTTTAACACATAACTATAATTAAACAATCCCATAATCAAGACATGTAAACAAGATATATGAACAAGAAATAGCACACATATGAGCATGCATGCTTATCTCATCTTCAGCAACTTGTAGAGAACAGGAACATATGCTCTTACTACATTTACTCTAGAATAAGCTCAGGGAGGTATGACAATAAATTTTATCTAGGACACTTCTAATGGAATATTCTGAAAGTTTATGTGGTCTTTGAGCTGTCCAAGGATATTTTACAGAAATGACTGATTCCTCGTGCCTTTAACTATGAGAAACATGTATCTTCTTTTGTATCTTGCTTAAAATATCACTTAGGGCCATTTCCCACACAGTATGAGAGGTAAATGATCAGAAAGTGGCGATCCCTGGATAGCAATCAACTGCCTGTCTGACAGCTCCTACATTAAACTTATTTTTGCTCTACCCATGGAGCTGCTCTGTGTTTAATGCCTCCCCTGACCAGGGAACCAAACTTAGCCTCCTCAGAGCCATGAGAAAACCTTTATGAGTGTGTGTCTTTTCTGGGTGCTTTTACCTAGGTATTAGAGTTATTGAGGTATTTCAAAGCATAATATCTTCTTTCCAGAAATGCAGTTACCCCTGCCATAGCAAAGGAAACAAAACCCTTTCCAACAAAGGCCTAGTTATACTTACATATGTGTGTTTAACCGAAGTGGGAAAGAAAAGAAATAAAACATGTAGGTGGACATTTGCATCCTTAGTGTCACAGACTGGTTCTAGCCATCCCTAAAATTTGCAGCATGGGTTAAACTTCTCTCAGATGGAGGGCCAATGCGGTCAGCAATACTCCTAACATTTCTGGTAGACAGTGAAATTTTTCACAATAAATAAATCCAGGAGTCAAGTTAGGGTAAAGATACCCATATATTAAATACTTGGCAGTAAATAATTCTTTAATAAAGAAAAATTACATCCTCTTGAGTTAATTGATGATACATGTTTCCCTAAATGAGTCCTCCTGCATTAATTATAGATAACAGATACAATTCAGTTAAACTCAGCAACAATTCTATCTTTTTTTATTAGAGAAGTTGTAAGTTTATAGAACAATCATGCATAAAATGCAGGATTCCCATATACCACCCTATTATTAACAGCTTGCATTTGTCTGGTATATTTTTTACAATTGATGTAAGCAAATTTTTATATTTGCACTATTAACTATAGTCCATGGTTTAATTTAGGGTTCACTGTTTGTGTAGTAAAGTTTCCTGGATTTATTTTTAACTTTTTATTCTATTACCATATATATAACCTAATACTTCCCCTTTTAGTTACATCCAGATATATATTTCAGTGTTATTAATTATGTACACAATGTTGTGCTACCATCACTATCATCTATTAACAAAACATTTCCTTCATTCTAAATAGGACATTTGTACATTTTATGCCTTAACTCCCTATTCCCTTTCCCTACCCCATCCCCTGGTAATCCATATTCTAGAAACTGAATCTATTAGTTTTGCTTATTCTAATTATTGTATGTCAGTGACATAATACATTATTTATCCTTTTGTGTCTGCCTTATTTCACTCAACATTGTGTCCTCAGTGTTCATCCATATTGTCACATGTATCAGAAATTCATTCTTTTTCATAGTTGAATAATATTCCATTACAATTATATATATCACTTTTTATTCATCCAGTCATCATTAATGTATACTTGGGTTCTTTCCCCTTTTTTAGACAATTGTGAATATGTCGCAATGAACAATAATGTGCAAATATCTGTTCCACTCACTGCTTTCAATTCTTTTGGGTATATACCTAGAAATGGGGTTGTCAGGTAATATGCTAATTCTATACTTAGCTTTCTGAGGAAGTACCAAACTGTCTTCTTCCACAGTGGCTGCCTACAATGAATGAGTGCTATTCTATCTCTATTTCTCTGCATCCTCCCCAACACTTGTAATTTTCTGTTTTTTAATAATAACCTTTTTAGTTGGTCTGAAATGGTATCTTGTTTTTTATTTTCATTTAAAATTTTTATTAAAGTATATAATTCATACATGAACATATGTAAACAATAAGTATACTGTAAAAGTTGTGAACTTACAAAACAAACATGCATTTCATTATATAGGGCTCCCAAACATCACCTACCAACAATACCTTGCATTGTTGTGAAACAATTGTGACAAACTATGAAAGAGCATCATCAAAATATTACTAAAACTAAAGTCCATATCTTACATTTGGTGTCTTTTTCCCCCAACCCACCCTATTATTATCACTGTGTATTAGTGTTATATAATTGTTAGAGTTCATGAAAGAATATTCTCATATTTGTTCTGTTAACCACAGTCCATCTTCCACCACAGGATTCAACTGTGCTATACAGTCCCAAGCCTTGTACAGTCCATTCAAAGTGTACACTTACTGGTTTTCATTTTCCACAGAGTTGTGCTGTCATTACCTCAGTCAATTTTAGAAAGTATTACCCAAAAGAAAAAATCTCATGTCCCCTTATACCCCCTATTGTTGACCCTTAGAATTGATATAATATCTTCTTTACCATTGCTACAAAAATATCACAATACTTTTAACTATCATCCATAAATTACATTAGTTGTAATTTTCCCATGTATCACCATACTCTTAACACTTTGTAAAAGAAGGACACTTTTATATTTATACTATTAACCACAATCATCATCCACCACCGAAATCACTAGGTAATAGTCCTTCGATTATCCTCTAGTTTCCTTTCAATTGACATTTACATCCATAGACTACCCCTTTACTCCACAATCACATTTATAAGTTTTCATATAGTTATAATCACTACAATGTATTACTGTCAACTCTTCATTTCCACACTTTTACAGTAAACCTTATTAAAAATTATACATACATTAGGCATCAGCTCCCATTTTCAACATAGATTCTATCTCCTAGTAACCTATACTCTAGAGCAGGGGTTCTTAACATTTTTTGTTCCACAGAACACTTTGCCATTCAGGTAAAAACCACGGACCCCTTATGAAGCCCACAATATATTGTGTATTATTTAATAAATATATCACACCTGCACCAATAAGTCCCCACAAGAATAATGTTGTTTTTTTTAAATTTCAGTTCAAATTCACGGACCCCTTGTGAAGAAACCCTGGTCTAGAGTTAACCTCAATGAGTAAAACTCATATTTAGGTTGTATTAGTGAGACAAAACAATATTTGTCCTTTTGTGTCTGGCTTATTTCGCTAAACATTAAGTCCTCAAGTTTCATCCATGTTTTCCTATGCATCCTTATTTCATTTCATCTTACAGTTGAACAGTATTCCACTGTATGTATATATTACATTTTGTTTGTCCACTCATCGGCTGATGGACACTTGGGCTGTTTTCATATTTAGCAACTTAGAATAATGCTGCTATGTACATCAGTGTGCAAATGTCAATTTGTGTCTTTTGCTTTCAGTTCTTCTGAATATTTTCCTAATAATGGGATTGCTGGAGCATATGGCATTACTATATTGGGCTTTTTGAGGTATGACCAACATATCTTCCACAGAGGCTGCACCATTCTACATTCCCACCAACAGTGAAAGTATTCCTATTTCTCTACATCCTCTTCAGCACTTGTAGTTTTCTGCTGTTGTTTTTAATAATGGCCTATTTATGAAGTATGAAATGATATCTTATTATAGTTTTTATTTGCAATTTGCATTTCCCTGATGGTTAATGATGTTGAGCATCTTTTAATGTGCTTTTTGGCCATTGTATATCTTATTTGGAGAGATAGCTATTCAAGTCTTTCGCCCATTTTTTATTGGGATACTTATTTTTTTGCTAAGTTGAATGGTTTCTTTATATATTCTGGATATTAAATCTTTATCAGATGTGTGATTCCCAAATATTTTTACCATTGTGTAGGCTGTCATTTAACTTTCATGATAAAGTCTTTTGAGGCTCAAAAGTTTTTAATTTTGATGAGATCCCATTTATCTATATTTTTCTTTTGTTGCTTGTGCTTTGGGTCCTAACACAAATTCCTGAAATTGCTTTCCTATGTTTTCTTTGAGAAGTTTGATAGCTCTGGTACTTATGTTGTTGACGGGCAGGATGAGGGGGGAGCGCCAGGAGGTAGTCGGTGTTCCTGGGGGCCTTGACGGCGAGGGAAAGAATCATTGCGGAGACGAGGTGAGTATGCAGGGGGTGTTCTATATTGAGCAAGTGCACAACCTTTTACAAGCTAGGTAAGGGGTGGAGCAAGAGGCAGGGCGTGGAAGAGGAGGGAGTACGTGTTAGGCGGGGATTGGGCACAGTTGGTTGCTAGGGAGGGTTTGTTATTTGCGGAAGGCGGGAAGGTTTCGCGGGCGCGGGACAGGGTAAGCTATTTTTTCAAAGAAGGCTAAATATAGGATCAGGCTAGTTTTTAGTTGTTAGTCGGCCATTTTAGCCTCACATTTTTCTGGCTGCCTCCAACAACTTATATTTAGGTTTTTCATCCATTTTGAGTTGATTTTTGTATAAGTTGTGAGGTAGGGGTCCTCCTTTATGCTTTAGAAAATGGTTATCCAGTTTTTGGTGCACCATTTGTTGAAGAGAATCTTCTTTTCAAATTGGTTGGCCATTGAACACTTTTCAAAAGTCTTTTAACCATAAATCTGCATTGTTGATATCAGAACTGTCAAATCAATTCCATTAGTCTGTGTGTCTTTCCTTATGCCAGTACCATTTTGTATTGATTGCTGTTGCTTTGTAAGTTTTAACATCAGGAAGTGTGAGTTCTCCAACTTCAGTTTTCTTGTTCAAGATGGCTTTGCTATTTAGGGATCCTTACCCATCCATATAAATTTGATTATTGTCTTTTCCATTTCTGCATAGATGGTTGTTAGAATTTTGATTGAAATTTTGTTGAAACTGTAAATCACTGGTAGAACTGACATCTTAACAATATTAAATCTTCCAATTTCAAAAGACCAAAATAAATGGAAAGAGATTCTGTGTTCATGAATTTATTTCTTTTAGCATTCTTTTGTAGCTTTCCATATACTGGTCCTTTACATCTTGGTTAAATTTATTCCTAGGTATTTTATTCTTTTAGTTGCTATTGTAAATGTATTTTTTTTTCTTGATTTTGTCTTCCAATTGTTCTTTGCTTTGTATAGAAACCCACTGATTTTTGCATGTTGATCTCGTATCCTGCCACTTTGCTGAATGCATTTATTAGCTCTAAGAGCATTTTTGTGGATTTTTCATTATTTTCTGTATATAGCATCATGTCATCTGCAAATACAGAAAGTTTTACTTCTTCCTTTCCAATTTGGATACCTGTTATTTCTTTTTTTGTCTAGTTGCTCTGGCAAAAACTTCTAGTACATTGTTTAATAACAGTAGTAACAGTGGGTATCCTTGCTTTGTTCCTGATCATAGAGGTAAAACTTTCAGTCTTTCACTATTGAGTATGATGTTAGCTGTATGTTTTTCATATATGTGCTTTATCATGTTGAGGAAGTTTCCTTCTGTTCCTAGTGTTCTAGATGATTTTATCATTAAAGGTGCTGGGTTTTGTCAAATGCCTTTTCTGCATTGGTTGAGATGTGTATTAGTCAGCCAAAGGGGTACTGATGCAAAGTACCAGAACTCTGTTGGCTTTTATAAAAGGGTACTTATTTGGGGTAGAAGCTTACAGTCACAAGGCCATAAAGTGTAAGTTACTTCCCTCACCAAAGTCTGTTTCCACATGTTGGAGCAAGATGGTTTCCAGTCTTTGTGAGGGCTCAGCCTTCCTCCTCCTAAGGCTCTGTGGTCCCAACTCCTTCTAGCTGGGATAAGTCTCATCTCTCTCCCCATGGCTGTATTCTTTCCAGGCTCAGATGCTCTGTTCTCTCCACAAGGTCAGCTGTAGCCTATCAAGTTCTCTCTCTTCCCAGGACCTCTGTGGTATCTATGGAGCTGTCTCTTCCTATCTTCTGTGTATTTACTTCCTGGGGCTCCAGCATCAAAAACTCCACTCTCTCCTATGCCATTTCCTTTTCTCTGTGAGTCCCCGCCCACCAAGAGGGTGGGGACTTGACATCCTACTGAAGTAGCCCAATCAAAGCCCTAATCATAATTTAATCAAGTAAAAGTGAAATCTCTGAAATTAATACAATCTAATATGCCCAGAGGAACAGACCAGTTTACAAACATAATCCAATATCTATTTTTGGAATTCATACATAATGCCAAACTACTACAAAGATGATTAAGGGATTTTTTTCCCCTTCATTCTGTTAACGTGGTGTATTACACTAATTGAGTTTCTTATGTTAAAACAACCTTGCATAGCAAGGATAAGTTCCATTTGATTATGGTATATAATTCTTTTGTTTTGCTGTTGGATTCAGTTTGCTAGTGTCTTTTTTGAGGATTTTTGCATCTATATTCATAGCAGATATTGGTCTGTAGTTTTCTTTTCATCAGGTATCTTTATCTGGCTTTGGAATGAGGGTGATGTTGGTCTTATAAAATGAATTAGGTAGCATTCCCTGCTCTTCAATTTTTGGGGAGAATTTAAGGAGTATTGGTGTTAAGTCTTCTTGGAATGTTTGGTAAAATTCACCTGTGAATCCATCTGTTCCTGGGCTTTTCTTTCTAGGGAAATTTTTCATTTCTGACTCAATCTGTTTACTAGTTATTGGTTTGTAGAGATCTTCTATTTCTTTTTCGGTCCCTTTAGGTAGTTTGTGCATTTCTAAGACTTTGTCCATTTCTTCTAGGTTTTCTAATTTATTAGCATAGAATTTTCATAGTATCCTCTTATAGCACAACTTTTTTGTTTCAGTGGTCGGTAATAATGCTCCCCTTTTTATTTATTTTAATTATTTGTATCCTGTTTTTTCCCCCATCAGTCTAGCTAAATGTTTGTCAGGTTTTTTCCCACACAAGCATTATTTGGTTTTGTTGGTTCTCTCTATTGTATTTTTTTGTTGTGTATTTCATTACTCTCCACTCTAATCTGTGTTATTTCCTTGTTTTGGATTTAGTTTTCTCTTCTTTTTCTAGTTCTTACAGTTTTGAGGTTAGGTCTCTCATTTGACATCTATCTTCTTTATAAGCATATAGAGCTATACATTTTTCCCTCAGCACTGCCTTTGCTGTATTTGCTAAGATTTGATATGTTGTATGTTCATTTTCATTCACCTCAAGATATTTCCTAATTTTACGGTGATTCCTATTTAAGCTATTGGTTGTTTAAGAGTATAATTTTTATTTTCCACATATTTATGAATTTTCCATTTCTACTTGTGTTACTGCTTTCTTCCACCCTTTTGTTGTTGTTGGAGAAGATATATTTTATGGTTTCAATATTTTTCAATTTATTGAGACTTGTTTTGTGACCCATCATATGGTCTATCCAGGAGATTCATCCATGTGCACTTTCTGTGCCAGAACTTCGCCAAATTCTCTTTGTGAGTCTGAGGAGTTTGATAGCTCCAGCCATTTCAATGGTAATTTCAAGGAAGTGAGTGGTTATATTTTCCTTTCTCTGCATTCTTTAGCTCCAAAACACTTCTTTGGCTATCCTAATATAAGAAAAGACAGTACTTTTAAACCAGTATTTGTGCCAAAGATGTGCCTAGGAAAAAGAGTAAGCAAACTCCACATGAAACTAATTGCATGAAGAAAAGATGATATGCAGTTGGTACATTAGAGCTGATGAAAATTCCCTCTGAAATGTCCAATAAAGCAGAAGAAAATAAAAGTATAACACTGAACTAAATTCTATATACACAAATAAGAATTTTGCAATATAAAAGAATTAAAATGTAAAACCCCAAATCTTTTACAAGACAAAATAATAGGAAGAAATATAATGTTGAAGAAGAAAAAAGGAACAATAACAGCAAAAAATCAGAAATGAAGAATAAACTGGTAGGTGCCTGCCTTAATTTGCTGCTATGACATAAACCACACAATAGGTTGACTTGAAAATAAGAATTTATTGGCTTATAGTTTTGAGGGTATAAAAAGTCCAAAATCTAGATATAATAAAAGATTGCTTTCTCCCTGAAGACTGAGGCATTCTGGTACTGGCTTGTCACCAAAACTTGGAGTTCCTTGGCTTTTGAGTCACATGGCAATGCCCTCTCTTTTCTTTTTCAGGGTTCTGCTGACCTCCTGCTTCATACTCTTTCCTGTGGCTTTTTCTTTGTAAGGCTTCCAGTAATCCATATTAAGACTTATCTTCACGCATTTGGGTGGCACCATAACTAAAAATAACATTTTTAATAGTCCCATTTACAATAGATTCACACTCACAAGTACATGGATTAAGATTAAGAACATTTCTAAATGGGTATAAATAATTCAACCTACCACAGTGCCCAAATTAGAAATTAAAAAAATAATAATAAATCATAGGTAAAATATTAGTCTGCCAAAGGGGTGCTGATGCAAAGTACCAGAAAATATGTTGGATTTTATAGAGAGGATTTATTTGGGATAAAAGCTTACAGTTCCCAGGCTGTGAAAAGTCCAACTCAAAGCACAATAAGAGTTGCTTTCTCACCAAAGTCAGCTGCCGCGTGTTGAAGATGAAGCAATCTGCCTGGTCTCTTCTTCCACTCTGGGCATCATCTCTGAGGCCCAGCTGTTCCACTTTCTTCCTAATTTCAGCCTCAAACTGGCATAGGGCTTGTCTCTTAGGGCTTCCTGTATCAGTCTTGACTGTTCCGATTGCTTCCCAAATTCAGCTGTAAACTATCAGGCAAATGGCTCATCTCTCCCCAGGGCCTCAGCAGTTTGAGCCTTCTCCTTTCTGTTACATGGCAAGATCAAAATTGACAGAGCTTTCTCTTCCTCTGTCTAAGTGTCCATTTATATCAGACCCAGCAAGGAGGCAGGGACTCAATGTGAGTCACATCCACCAACATAGTCATATTAAGACTAAATCAAGTTTTCAGGTAATCTGATTAAAGAACCCTTATTATATATCCTGAATATTAAACCCTTATCAGATATGTGATTTCCAAATATTTTTTCCCATTGAGTTGGCTGCCTTTTTACCTCACCCTTCTGACAAAGTCCTGTGAGGTGCAAAAGTGTTTAATTTTGAGGAGGTCCCATTTACCTACTTTTTCTTTTGTTGCACGTGCTTTGGGTGTAAGGTCCAAGAAACCACCACCTACTACAAGGTCTTGAAGATGTTTCGCTACATTTTCTTCTAATAGTTTTATGGTCCTGGCTTTTATATTTAGATCTTTGATCCATTTTGAGTTGATTCTTGTATAGGGGATGAGATAAGGGTCCTCTTTCATTCTTTTGGTTATAGATATCCAGTTCTCCCAACACCATTTGTTGAAGAGACTGTTTTTTCCCATCAGCGTGGGCTTGGTAGGTTTGTCAAAAACGAGTTGACTGTATAGGTAAGGATATATTTCTGGATTCTCAATTCTATTCCACTTATCAATGTGTCTATCTTTATGCCAGTACCATGCTGTTTTGACCACTGTAGCTTTGTAATATGTTTCAAGGTTAGGCAGTGAAATTCCTCCCACATTGCTCTTCTTTTTTAGAATGCTTTTGGCTATTCGGGTGCACTTACCCTTAAAGATTAATTTGGTAATTGCCTTCTCTAATTCTGTAAATTAAGCTGTTGGGATTTTGATTGGTATTGCATTGAATCTATAAATCAGTTTGGGCAAGATTAACATCTTCACGATGTTTATTCTTCCAATCCATGAACACGGAATGTCTTTCCATTTGTTTAGGTCTTTTAAAATTTCTTTTAGCATTGTTTTGTAGTTTTCTGCATATAAGTCCTGTACTTCTTGGATTAAATTAACTCCTAGGTATTTGAGTCTTTTTGTTGCTATTGAAAATGGAATTTTCCTCCTGATTTCCTCCTCAGATCGTTCAGTACTAGTGTACAAAAACATTACTGATTTTTGCGTGTTGATCTTGTATCCTGCCACGTTGCTGAACTCATTTATTAGTTCAAGTAGCTTTCTTGTGGATACTTCAGGATTTTCTAAATACAGGATCATGTCATCCACAAACTATGAGAGTTTTACTTCCTCTTTTCCTATTTGGACACCTTTAACTTTTTTGTCTTGTCTAATTGCCCTAGCTAGAACTTCTAGTACAATGTTGAATAACAATGGTGACAGTGGCATCCTTGTCTTGTTCCTGATCTTAGGGGGAAAGCTTTCAACCTTTACCCATTGAGTATGATGTTGGCTGTGGGTTTTCATATATGCCTTTTATCATATTGAGGAATTTTCCTTTTATTCCTATCTTTTGAAGTATTTTTATCAAAAAAGGATGTTGGATTTTCTCAAATGCCTTTTCTGCATCTATTGAGATGATCATGTGTTTTTTTTCCTTCAATTTGTTAATGTGGTGTATTACATTGATTGATTTTCTTATGTTGAAACAGCCTTGCATACCAGGAATAAATCCCACTTGGTCGTGATGTATAAGTGTTTTGATATGCTGTTGGATTCAATTTGCAAGTATTTTGTTGAGAATTTTTGCATCTATGTTCATTAGAGGATTGGTCTGTATGTTACAACTCAACAATAAAAAGACAAATGACCCAATTAAAAAATGGGCAATAGACTTGAGTAGACATTTCTCCAAAGAAGAAATACAAATGGCAAAAAAAACACGTGAAGAAATGCTCAACATCATTCATGATTAGGGAAATGCAAATCAAAACTACAATGAGCTATCATTTCATACCTATCAGAATGGCCACTATTAAAATGACAGAGAACTACAAGTGTTGGAGAGGATGTGGAGAGATAGGAACACCTCTTCAGTGTTGGTGGGAATGCAAGATGGTAACCACTATGAGGATTATTTGGCAGTTCCTAAAGAAGTTGAATATAGACTTGCCATGTGACCCTGCAATACCACTACTGGGTATATACCAGAGGAACTGAGAACAGTGACACTAACAGACATCTGCACACCAATAAGTTGGAAACAACCCAAGTGTCCATTAACAGATGAATGGATAAACAAACTGTGGTCTATTCACACAATGGAATATTATGCAGCTGTAAGAAGAAATGAAGTCATAAAGCATATGGTAATATGGATGAACCTGGAGGACATTATGTTGAGTGAAGCAAGCCAGACACAAAAGGACAAATACTGTATGAATGCATAACTATGAACCAAATATATTGTGTAATATAATGTTTGATTCAAAAAAAAAATTTTATATGTATCCATTACATTTAATTGAGAAATGTATATATTTATTCATCTGTGTTTACTTTTTAGTTTTTGTTAATATTTTCAATTATTAAATGTACAAAATAAAATTTAAAAATGTTAAAAAATATATAAACAGAAAAAAATAAAAAAATAAAAATATAAAATAAAATAAAGAACGCTCGATGGAATTTAATACAATCAAAGGGTATCACACCCAGAGGAACAGATTAGTTTACAAACATAATCATTCTCTTTTTTGGGATTCATAAAATAATCTCAAACTGCCACAGTTTTTGCACTACATGTTGCAAAATTTTTATAACCAAAATGAGGTGGAATTTTATAGAAAGATACAGTTGGCAAAAAGTGATCTCAGTAGAGATAAAAGGCTTATGATTATCTATTCCCATAGAAAACAAAATAAGGCATTTATCAAGGAACCCTCCCCCCCATGAGTAATTAAGAAAAGAAAAGCACATGCTCATGTGCACATATGTGCATTCCCTCACTCACACACACAAGCACCCAGATAGTTTAACAGGCCAATGCAGCGAAACCTTTAGAGGCAAAATAGTTTTAATACTATAGAAATTGCTTTAGAGAAAAGGAAATGAAATAAATCCTCCACAAGATTTTATTAACCATGTATAAAATCCATACTTAGAAATGAATCTCTATCATTTCACAAAAATAGAAACAAATATTACCCATAATTTTGAGACAAAATTTCTTAATAAATATTACTAAACAGGATCCAATACCATATTAAGAAAATAATACAATATGACCAAGTGGTTTTAAATGAGAAAATTAAAGGAAATTCAATAGTGTGAAAAATTTTAATACAATTTATTATATTAAAATATTTAAGGAGAAAAATAGTATCTTCATAGATGCTAAAAAAATAAAATAAAATCCTTCAAATTGATTTCAACACATATTACCAACAAAAATTCTCAGGAAGTTAGAAATTAACTTCCAGCATTCCAAAAATATGCTTTGTAGAAAAACACTAGAGGCATTCCTGTTCTGGTGAGGAATAAGATAAGGATGCCCGATATCCACAGTAATGTTTAAAAATATTTAACATTGTACTGCAGGTATTTCACAGTGCAAATAGGCAAGAATAAACAAATGGAGAAGAATGATTTGGAAAAAGAAAACATTTTCTATTTGTAGATACCATAATAATATAGCTGATAAATCACAGTTAATGACAATACTAACTTGAACAATAAGATATTATAGCAAGTTAGTCATTCATGAAATTAACAGGTAAAACACCCAAACAGCAACCATGTATGGGTGAAATGAAAGAAAAATAGCAACAACAAAAAAAAATTCTTAGGAAAAACATTTAAGATATTTTCAAAATATATGAAGAAACCTGTACAAAAATCTCTTAAAAGTGCAGAGGTAGACTTCAGAAAATGGAAAGACATCCTTGTTCATGGCTGGGCCATCTGAATTTTCTTTAAGTTACTACAATTTTAACAACATGCCCAAAAACTTCCAATATGTTTCTACCAAAAACTTCTAGTGTTAGTGGTAGATACTAAAGTTTATCAGGAAAAATAAATACAAAAGCTATACAGGAAAACACTGAAAAGGAAGAATTATAAAGGTTTGCTACTTCTAAAAATATTTGAAATATAAAGCTTTTATAATTAAAACAGAAATGATTAACTATAATGTGAAAATGCAATATTTTCTCAAATTACTGAAAATGATGGATTTTGAAGAAAAAATGTGCTTGAAAAATTGTACAGCCATCTGAATAAAAATAAAATTAGATCCATTCCTCATAATATACATAAGAATAAAATTCATTTTGTTTCAGATCATAATATAAAAATGAAAATATTCACATGGAAAATGTGGGTAAATTCTTAAGAAACTGGATTATCAGAGAAAGTTCTCTAAATATGATCAAAATTTGAATGCAATAATGTGAAAGTGATAACATTTACAAAATATTGAAAATTGTTGCAGAGCAACAAAAAGTTAGAAAGTCAAAAGACAAATGGGGAGAAAATATTTGCAATATATATAAAAAATAACTAATATTCCTAAAATTAATAAATGCTTTAAAATTGGGGGAAAGGGAGTTATAATTTTAGATAATATTGGGTTGAAAACATAAATAGGTTACTCACAAAAGATAAAAATGGCTCTTAAAAATATGAAAAGTTCATTTTCATTTACACTAAAATAAATGAAAATTTCAATTATATTTAAATGTCATTTCTCACTCATGAGATAGGCAAAAATGCAGTCTTCCTTGACACTAGCTTCTGTTGGTGAGACTGAAAAACATACACTTTCATCATACATTGTTCTTCATAATGCAAAATGGTATAATTTTGGATGAGAATTTGGCAATATCTAAGAAAACTACATATATACTTTTGTTTGATCCAATGAAAGTCACTTTAAAAATTTATCTTGAAGATAAACCTTGAATGACACCAAAATACATAAGCTAATTACTCCTGTTGGCAATATTTATTATTGCAAATATTGGAAACTGCCTAAATGAGTAACTAAATGTCAAAGATTGGTTGAGTTAATTATGCTATATATATACCAAGTAGAGTACTAACTAATGTAGATAACGAAGAGAAAGATGCCTAAGAACTGTTACAGAGTGATTTTTAGGAGATATTTTTAAATTAACAAACCAGAATACAAAATATGTAAGTGTATATGTGTAAAGGAGTATATATGCAATCTTATGTTTACAGATGTGTATATTTATATACATTTACATATATACATTATATGTTTGTATAGGTATATATATATTGCTAATACGTAAAAAAGGAAAAAATTTAAAAACCACCATATATACATATATAAAACTGCTTACATTGCAAAATAGAATGAATGAAAGGTAAACCAGGAAACAACAAATTTTCTTACCTACAAGAGTTGGTGGGGAATGAGGTACATATGTCGGGGGAGGGAATTACTTTTCGGAGCATTACTATATGTATAGGTATGATGTCTTCAAGTATATTAATGGTTTAAAAAGTAAAAAGTAGCATAAAATCAAGAAGGTTGGTGGAAAACAGCTTAAATCTGAATATAAAGTAAAAATGAACTCAATTGAATTTAAAATATATAATGTAACTCTGGGTAAAGGTGGGTGGTGCACAACCATTCTAAGCTACTTTGAAACATAGCACAATCCAACCTCATTATTTCAAAATTTCATATTTGTGAATTAGCCTAAATGCTAAAATGTATATGTAGCCCCCAAATCCATATTCATGGTACTTCCTGGTCATTTGTGGATAGACACTGAGTGGCAAAATATTTCAGTTGCCCAATATGCATATTCCCAGATGAGTTCGAACAAGGTAACATGCTGCCTTCTTGTTTTAGCTTGCATATTATCAACAAGTTCCTTTTTGTGGTATATAGAGTGTTCTATTTTCTTTTGCATTTTTGCGCTTTTTTTTTTTGGTGATTTCATTGTTTTTAACAGTCCCCCCCCCCCCAATAGTTCTTGAAGTGCTGTATAGTGATCCTAAGCTCAAAAAGTCTGGGATATGCCATATGGGAAAAATATATATATATGCTTTAGATCAGGCATGAGTTATAGTGCTGTTGCCAATGAAGTCAATATTAATGGATCAACACTTTAATGAGTTCAATTACCTGCCCTCCAATACTATTTATGATTAACTTGCTTAAAAATTTCTGTGACTTAAATAAGTTCAGTGGCTTTAATTAAATTTGCTCTAAATTATTCTGAAGGCAATGGTACTGTAGTTTAAATGTGGGCAGTATCTAAAAGACTGGTGAAACAAAAAACTTCAAATGAAAACATTGCATGAATTTAAGGAGAAGCAAAAGATATGAAATGTCTTTAAATAGAAACATACTCAAAACCAAGTTATGCATTGATCAGTTGCTGAAATGTTATGACCAGAGACTTGCAGGAACCTAACTCTATTTCCCCTAAGGGCAGTGGTTCAATATTTCTTAATTCAGTTCTCTTTAAGTCTTTATAGAACATAAATACTACTCCAAATAGCAAGAAGTGACTGTAGCCTAACTATGCATCTTCAAATTAGTGGACTAAAATGCACAACAATAAATCGTAAAGTAATTTTAGTAAGTGTTTTTTATGTGTTGTATTTGTAGCAATTCTAATATCATGTTATATGTATTTTAGGATTGAGAAATTAAATGTGTTGATATTTTAGGAGCCAACCGTTGTGGAAGAAGGAGACAGAAATATATAATAGGGTAAGGCCAATAGAAACCTTGTGGACTCAGATTAAATTTGGAGGCATTTGTATGAAAGTATTTTTTGTAATGCTATCCATCTATCTACCTATCTATCATCTATCTATTAAAATCAATCAATTATCTGTCAGTGAGCATACCAAGGGAACCAGATCTTAATTTCTAAATTCCACAAGCCTTAAATAACCAGTAATAATACACACAGCTGGGATGTGGAAGAGAGAAGATGAGCCGGAACACCTTGGTATTCCAGAAAATAAGAAAATGCTTATAATAATGATGGGAAGATGTCAAAAGGGCACCAGATTCAAGTTGAAGGGGGTCCCCACTAGTCACATGTGGTAAAAGTTGAGCATCAAAATAAATAAGAACAGTAGGGATTATAACCTATTGAATAAAATAGTAATCTTTGAGTGCATGTAGCTTATGAATAGCTAAATAAATAAGTAAATAAATAACAGGGAAGATGGAGAACATAAGTGGGTGGTAAATATAGGGGAAAATATAATAAGAAGAGGATATTTTCTAAGTCTCATTTTTCTTCTTACAGTTATTTTTTGGTTAGGCAAAAATTACTAAGTATACAGTGGAGAAACAAGATAACATCATGAACAGGTTATCCAAATTACCATCTCCAATGAGGGGCATCAGGACATCATGTGCTTCTGGTTGAGGCTCCTACAAGATACATCATCAGTAAGGTAGTTCTAGCTATGAAAGTCAAACTTGATTATAATCATAAGAAAACATTAAAACAAAAAGAAATTCTATAAAATAACTGACTCATATTCTTTTTAAACTACCACTTATGAAGGAGAAAAAGATTGAAGAATTCTTCCAAATTTAAGGAGAACAAAGAGATATGGCAACCAAATGTAATATGTGATCTTGAACCACATCTTGTTCTGGAGTTAAAAACAACCCTACAAAGGACATTTGGGGAAAAACAAGAAATATGAAATATAAACTGTAGGTAGATAAAAGCATTGATTATTTGTTATATTTAATGTTATTTTTTTTATTTGATACCTTTACTAGGATTATTTAGGAAAATATCCTTATAGGAAATGCATTATTAACTGTTAAGAGATAAAATTACATGATAGATGCAGCTAAACCTATAATAGGTCTTAGATTAAAAGAAACAATGTATGTTTATGTGTGGGGGATTGGGGGGAAAGAGAGAGAGAGAGAGAAAAAGAGAGAGAGAGAGAGAGAGGAGAGAGAGAAAGTGAATAAGAGAGATTGATTAGCAAATTAATCTGAGTGAAAGGCATAAGGCACGTCTCTGAACTATTTTGCAAATTTTCTGTATATTTAAAATTATTTCAAAATAAAAATAATTGAATATAGAGAAGAATATTTTTACAACATTGGTTTAGGAAAATAATTCTTAAGCAAGAAACAAAACCACACTCCCCCAAAACCACTTATAACCTGAGAGAAGATAACTGTACCGTATAGAATCAACTAAGGATTAATGTTCTGAAAAAAATGAATAAGATTTACAAGCCAATAAGAAAAGAAAACTACCTAATAGAAAAATAAGCAAAAGTCATGTGACAATAATTCACAGATTATGAATGCTAAACAGTCAATAAAATATAATATTCTAAAAGTCTGTATTAATCAAGCAAATTAATTTTTAAAAAGCTGCATTAGAATATTTTACATTAATTTTTAATAAGAAAATACCAATTGATGATGGGACCATTAGGAATTCTCAAATCCTGCTGATGGGAATGGGAATTATTAATGTACTTTGGAGAGCAATTTAGAAATATCCAGAAAAGTCAACCTCTTAGTAGCTAAATAACCTTGCCAATTTACTCAAAATTGCCCCATTTTTCTTTTTTGTGAGCTACAGCTAGTTGCTACCTATAGCTAGTTTTGGAGACTGTAGTTCACCCTGTCTTACCCTGAAAGTCAAACCAACATTTTGATAGGTACTCTAAGTATGTGCCTTAGATTAATATAAAGAAACATAATTAATGAAAAACAATATTTCATAATATCTACAGGTCCCATTCTTTCTACAGCACATCCACTGAGAGGTTTTAAAGGAATTTGACTGAAGACATGAAATTTTAATCTTTTGTTATTCTTCCCTCCTTTTATTTTTGACTAAATGACATTTCCTGTGTTCAGGCAAAGTTTTTTTCCTTACTTATAAAGAAAGATTTTCACAAATAGTTTATAAACTGCAAAGTAGAATACTTTCTTAGCACATTTTCTAAGTATTTCTATACTAACCTCTTCTAATCTCTTTGAAATTCCAAAGAAATACAGAAGTTATTTCTTTGGCCTTGTCTCATTTTCTTTTATTTCATGTTGTAAAGATTTGGTGTTACATTTTTTTTTTAATATTAAAATTTTATTTAATATTATGCAAAAACATTGTTAAATTTCCAGGAATTTTACACAATCTTTAAGTATTCATATGAATATTTTACTGATACAACTTTGATGAACAGAGGGTTAAAAAAAAAATCCCTTTTTAATTTTTTAAGAGTTTCTAAACATTTTTTATTCAACTTATATCAAATGAACTCAACCATCTCATTACTTTACTTTTCATTTTTACACATTTAACATGATTATATTAATTAAGAGATATTTTATTTTAGCAGTACAGTAAAACTACTTCCCATTATTTATTTTTTGAAAACCTAAAATTCTCAATGGAATCGAGATTATCTTCTCCCTACCAACACTTTAATATGCAGATTGAGGTGGCCTCTGACAGGTTTTTCTTTTATGAAGTTATTTTTTTATCAACATCTACTTTGTTACATTTTAAAATAACTTCCATCAGACTTTTGCTTCTGGGAAGTTGAAGTAGTCATATACTTGCCCTTATATTTAGTATAACTAAAATGTAAAGACAAAAAGCCTTTGAAAGATGGAGAAAAGGCAGACTGGCTAGAGGTCTTGGGACATGAGAAATGTCACAATGGTGAATTCCCTGGATTTTCTTCATATATATCAGATTTGGAGCTGAAGAATTTAGAAAATTGGAAATGCCAACAGCCTGGAAAAACAAGAAACTTTTCACTTTAATTTGTCTATTCTACACAAATATGTTTGTGTAGAAAGAAAACTGTAGCCTCAATCCCACTCATGCCAGCAAAGCCTGAGTTGGGCGTCTAAATCTCCACCCTTGGGAGGCTAAAATGTGAAAGCCCCCAAATTCCACTGAGGTGGTATCAGAGAAGGCCAAGAATAAAGCTGAGATTTTCATTCCACTTTGAGGGGTCATGAAGCATCCTCCTGCTTCCTCAGCATCAGTGGAGACAATGTTGGAAAACTGGATTTCCCATCAGGAAGGAAAGACACCTGCTAGGGTAGGCCGGAGGCGGCTCAATGGAGTCATTAACCATTGTTCAGTGTTAATGAGCCCATCCCCAACACAGTGTCAGTGGAGACCATGTATGGAAGCAGAATCCCCATCCTCACCCAGCAGTCATGAGGAACCTTTCTGTCAGGTGTCAGTGGGTGTTGATTTGAAACCTGGATTGCTATCTCCACCTGGCAGGACAACACAGCTCTTCTCTTACCTAGTTGAATGGTGCAGGTGAAAGCAAGTAAACATATGGTATAAGTAAGATCAAATGTCTCATAACATATTATGAAACTGTCTAGATTTCAATCAGTTTGTTCTTGGTAAAATGATGTCAGAAGGAAATGGCACAATATTTTTCAAGTACTGAAAGAAAATTATTGCCAACCATGAATTATATACGTGGGGAAACCATCTTTCAGAAATGATGATGAAATCAAGACATTCTCAGATGAGGGAAAATAGAGAATATTTATTTCTAGCAGACAAACCATAAAATGGCTATAGAACATTATCCATACAGAAAGTAAATAATAAGGACTCATGGAGTATCAAGAAAAAGGGCATAGAAATCAAAGAAATGGGAAAATGCAATGAGTTTCCTTCTCACATGAGTTTTCTAAATTATGTTTGATGGTTGAGAGAAAGATTATAACATTGTCTGATTTGATTTGAAATTTATATAGAGGAAATACTTAAGACAATTATACTACAGACAAAGGAAAGTAAAAAGGATTTAGAGGGATGTCAGTTTTCTATATTTAACTCAAACTGTAAAACAATGCCATAATTAGTCTGCATTAAGCTATGTAATACCTAGTAGAAGTAATAAAATACATTGACATACAAACTCAAAATACTATAGATGAATCAAAATGGAATTATAAAAAATGTTTACAAAATCCACAGAAGAAATCGGAAAAAAAGAAAAAAATGAGGGAAAAACAGAAAACAAAAAAATGAAATGGAAGACTTAAGCCCTAACATATCAATAATTAAATATAAATGGGCTAGTACACCATTAAAAGACAGAGATAGACATAGTGGCTTAACAAACATCCCCTAACTATATGTTGTGACAAGAATATGATGATGAAAGCAGATTGAAAGCAAAACAATTGAAAGCAATATATAATGCAATCATTAGTCAAAGAAAAGTAGAAGGGATATCATTATCAGATAGACTTCACAAAAGGGAAAATTACCAGAGACACAGAATGGCATTATACAATAAACTCAACCCACCAAAAGTACATAGCATTTAAAATGCATATGTACCAAACAACAAAGCTACAAAATAGTGAAGCAAAAACTAATAAAACTGAAGAGAGAAATATACAAATCCACTGTTATAGTTGGGAACTTCATCACACCTTTCTTATTTGATAGCACATTAGGACTTAAAATAAGCAAAAATATAGAACTCAAAATTATCATCAACCAACAAGATCTAGTCACATTTATAGAACACTCCACTAAACAATAACAGAATACACATTTTATATTCAAGAAGCTTTGGAACATATATGAACATAAACCATATTCTGAGTCATAAAGAAATACTGCAATAAATTTAAAAGAATTGAAATTATACAGAGTACATGGAATCAAAGTAGAAATCAATTACGGAAAGACAACTGGAAAATATCCAAATTTTTTAGCATAAGCAGCACACTTCTACATAATCCATAGTTTAAAGAAGTATCAAGAAAAATAAAGTATATATTGAATTGGATGAAAATAAACACACAACATATTAAAATTGTGGGACAAAACAAAAAAAGTGCTGAAAGGAAAATGTATAGTACAAAAATGCATACATCAGAAAATAAGAAAATATACCAGTAAAATAAGCTCTCAGCTCAGTAATCTGTAAAAAACAAGTATGAAATATACTCAAAGCAAGCAGAAAGTAGGCTGTAATAAAGATAAAATTATAAATCAATGAATATTAAAATAAAACAGAAAAAATCACTCTAACAAAAAAAATTGATCATTGAAAAGATTACTGAAGTTGCCAAATACTTATTTTGATAATTAAGGAAACAAAAGAGAAAACACAAATCACCAATGTCAGGAATGAAACAGAAGATATCACTACAGAGCCTATAGGTATCAAGGGAATAATAAAGGAAAACTATAAACATGTCTACACACATATACTCGAAACTTAAGTGGAATGAGTTTCTTGTGAACCACAATTTACCCAATATAAAATAGATAGTTTGAATAGACCAATAAATCTTAATAAAATTGGATTCATAATTTAAAATATAGAAAAAAAGAAATCTCAAGACCTAGATAGTTTCACTGGGAATTTCTATCTACATTGAAAGGAAAATATTACATCAATTCTACAAAATCTATACTAGAAAATAGAAGAAGAGTAACACTTCCAAATTCATTTTATGAAGACCTTATTACACAAATTCCACAACTATCAAAGACTATACTAAAAAAGAAAACTATAGATCATTATCCTTCATGAATATAGAAGAAAAGTCCTTATCAAACTATTAGCAAACAGTACTTAGGACAGATGTCAGTTCTCCTCAAATATATATTCATGTTTAAAGTAATTTCTCTCAAAACTTAAGCAAGATTTTTGTAGATATGGACAAGATCATTGAAAATCATATAGAAAGGCAAAGAAATTTGACTAGCTAAACAATTTTGAAAAAAGAATAAAGTGGAAAATAACTCTTCACTTGATTTTAAACATTCTGTAACTACAGTAATAAGGACTGTGTGGTATTGACGGAGGTATAAACATATACATCAATGAAACAGAATAGACAGCCCAGAAATAGACTCACAAATTTAGTCAATTGATTTTTGACAAAAGTGCAAAACTAATTCAATGAAAGAAAGAGTCCTTTTCAACAAATAGTGTTGGAATAATTGGACAATGACCTAATTTGGCTTAAGAAATGGAAATTTATTGGCTAACAGTTTTGAGGCTAGGCAAAGTTAAATCTTTAGTCATCAGTAAGGTGATGCTTTCTCCCCAAAGTCTATAACATTATGGTGCTGGCTGCCTGCAGTCCTTGGGGTTCCTTGGTTTGTATTCCCTGCTTTGTATCATATGGTAATGTCCTCTCCTTTCATTTCCACATCCCACTGGCTTCTGTCTTCAGCTTCCTCCTTATAGCACTCTTCCACAAGGCCTCCAGTAATATAGATTAAGACCCAACTTCATTCATTTAATTTACACCTTAACTTAAAATAACATCTTAAAGAGATCCTATTTACAATGGGTTCACACCCACAGGAATTTGGATTAAGATTAATAACTTGTGTAAATCGGGGTACATTATTCAATCTACCACAGACATATGAAGGCAAAAAAATAGACCATAACCTATGTCTAGCACAGTATACAATATTAAGTCAACATGGACACATTTAAATGTAAAACATAAAACTAACTTTTCTTCATTTTTAAAAACAATTTATTGAAGTATATCATTCATACATGGACATACATAAACAACAGGCATATATTAAAAGTTGTGAATTTACAAAAACACATGGATAATATCATACAGGAATTCCATATCACCCTACCAGAAACACCTTGCATTTTTATGAAACATTTGAAACAAATTATGAAAAGGTATCTTCAAAGTATTACTACAAATTCTAGTCTGTATCTTACATTTGGTGTATTTTTCCTACAGCCCACCCTATTTTTTTTTTTTTTATAAACCATATAATTTTTCTAAAGTGTACAATTATTGCTATAATCATTTCAATCAATATTAGCATAATTTCATTACTCAAAAAAAAAAAAACAACAAAAACAGAAAGCAAACCACTATCATACCTATGTGTTAAATCTATTCATGTCAAACTTTTACAAACAACTTTTTACCAATTCTGCACAGATTAAACTTCAGGTTTCCATTCTCTAACCACATTCTTTTCTCTAGTGACTTATATTCTTGTATTAACTCCATGAGTTTGCTTATTACATTTAGTTCATAATAGCAAAGTCACACAATAGTTCTGCTTTTGTGCCTGACTTGCTTCATTCGATATAATGTCCTCCAGGTTCATGCAAGTTGTCTTATGCTTCACACCTTCATTTCTTCTTAAAGTTGAATAATATTCCATTCTGTTTATATAGCAGTTTGTTTATCCAGTCATCAATTGATGGACACCTGGGTTGTTTCCATCTTTTGGCAATTGTGAATAATGTCACTATGAACATCATCGTGCAGATGTCTATTCATGTCCTTGCTCTCAATTCTTCTATGTATATATCTAGTAGCGGTATTGATGGGTCACATAGTAGCTTTCTATCTAACTTCCTTCGGAACCACCAAACTGATTTCCACAGTGGCTGTACCATTCTTCATTTCCACCAGCAGTGAATAAGCATTCCTATCTCTCCACATCCTCTGTAACACTTGTAGTTTCTCTTTTGTTAATAGTGGCCATTCCAGTAGGTGTAAAATGATATTCATTGTAGCTTTGATTTGAATTTCCCTAATAGCCAGTGATGCAGAACATTTTTCATGTGTTTATTTGCCATCTGTATTTCTTCTTAGAAAAATGTCTATTCAGGTATTTTGCTTATTTTTTATTCAGGCCATTTGTCTTTTTATTGTTGAGTTTTAGGATTTCTTTATATATCATGGATATTAGACCCTATTCAGATGTGTGATTTCCAAATATTTTCTCCCATTGAGTAGGCTGCCTTTTTACCCTCTTTACAAAGTCCTTTGATGTGCAGAAGTGTTTAATTTTGAGGAAGTCCCATTTATCTATTTTTATTGTATTGCTCAAGCTTTGGATGTAAGGTTTAAGAGACCCCCACCTAATACAAGGTCTTGTAGATGTTTCCCTACATTATCTTCTAGGAGTTTTATGGTTCTGGTTTTTATGTTTCGGTCTTTGATCCATTTTGACTTGATTCTTATATAGGGAGTGACTCTTCTTTCTTTCTTTTGGTTATGGATATCTAGCTCTCCCTGCACCATTTATTGAAAAGTGGACTTGGCAGGCTTATTGAAAATCAGTTGACCATAGAGGTGAGGGTCTATTTCTGAACTCTCAATTTGATTCCAATGATCAATGATTCTATCTTTATGCCAATGCTATGCTGTTTGACCACTGTAGCTTTAGAATACATTTCAAGGTCAAAGAATGTGAGTCCTCCAAATTCACTGTTCTTTTTTTAGGATATTTTTGGCTATTCAGGACCCTTTTCCCTTCAAAATTAATTTGATAATTGACTTTTCTATTAGTGTAAAGTAGACTGTTGGAATTTTGATTGGTATTGCATTGAATTTATAAATCATTTTGGATAGAATTGATGTTTTTCACAATGTTTAGTCTTCCAATCCATGAACACAGAATATCCTTCCATTTATTTAGGTCTTCTTTGATTTTTTAAAGTAGTGATTTGTAGTTTTCTGAATACAGATCTTCTACATTCCTGGTTAAATTAATTCCTGGATATTTAAGTCTTTTTGTTGCTATTGTAAATGGAAGTTTTTCTTGATTTCCTCCTCAGCTTGCTCATTACTAGTATATATAAATGCTACTGATTTTTCTGTGTTGATCTTGCTTCCTGTCACTTTTCTGAACTCATTTATTAGCTCAAGCAGCTTTGTTGTAGATATTTAAGGATTTTCTATGAATAGGATCATGTCATCTCTGAAGAGTAAGAGATTAACTTCCTTCTATTAGTCAGCCAAAAGGGGTGCTGATGCAATGTACCAGAACTCTGTTAGCTTTTATAAGGGGTATTTATTTGGGGTAGAGGCTTACAGTCACAAGGTCCTAAAGAATCTAATTCAAGGTACCATAAGAGGTATTTCTCACCCAAAGTCATTGGCCATGTGTTAGAGCAAGATGGTAGGTGATGTCTGCAAGGGTTCAGCCTTCCTTCTTACTCTTAAGGCTCCATGATCCCAGCTCCTACCATTCTCAGCTGTAGGCTGGTATAAGGCTTGTCTCTCCCTGGGGCTCATTTTTTTCCTAGGCTCAGTTGCTCTGCTCTCTTCACAAGGCCAGCTGTAAACTACCAGGGAAATGGCTTGTCTCTCTTCCTGGGACATCTGCTGTGCCTAAAGGAGCCTTCTCTTTTTCCTCATGTATCTTCTCTCTGTGTTCTCCTTCTCCATGTGTTTACTTCCCGGGGCTCTAGCATCAAAACTCCAACTCTCTCCGCCATGTCATTTTCTCCATGTGTCCTCATCCACCAAGGGGGTGGGACTCAATGTCTTACTGACATGGCCCAATTAAAGCCCTAATCATAATTTAATCAAGTAGAAGTGAAACCTCTGGACTTAAAACAATCTAATATGCCAGAACAAACCAGTTTATAAACATAATCCAATAACTATTTTTGGAATTCATATACAATGCCAGAATGCTACATTCCTCTTTTCCAATTTGGATGCCTTTTATTTCTTTTTCTTACCTAATTGCTCTAGCTAGAACTTTTAGCATAATGTTGAATAACAGTGGTGATAGTGGGCATCCTTGTCTGTTTCCTGATCTTAGAGGGAAAGCTTTCAACCTCTCCCCATTGAGTACAATGTTAGCTATGGGATTTTAATGTATGCCCTTTATTATGTTGAGGAATCTTCCTTCTATATCTATATTTTGAAGCATTTTTATCAAGAAAGTATGCTAGATGTTGTCAAATGCCTTTTCTGCATCAATCAAGATAAATTTTCCCTTTGACTTATTAATATAGTGTATTATATGTTAATTGATTTCCTTGTAGTGAACCACTCTTGCAAACCAAGAATAAAACTCACTTGATTGTGATATATAATTGTTTTTATATGCTGCTGGATTTGATTTGCAAGCATTTTGTTGAATATTTTTGCATCTATGTTCATGAGAGAGGTTGGTCTGTAATTTTCTTTCTTGTTGTATCTTTATCTGGCTTTAGTATTAAGGTGATGTTGGCTTCATAAACTGTGTTGGGTAATTTTCCCTTCTTTTCAAATTTTGGAAGACTTTAAACAGGATTAGTATTTATTCTTCTTGAAATGTTTGGTAGAATTCATCTGTGAAGCCATCTGGTCTTGATCTTTTCTTTGTTGGAAGATTTTTGGAAGTTTGTGTGCATCTCGTTAATTACTTGTCTCAAATCCTGCATCTCTTCTGAAGCTTTGATATATATCTTTCCTTGGGCTGTGTCTTCCATTTTAATAATATGGCTCATAGATTTTGCTGATGTGTGGGCATCTAATTAGGATGTAGTTTATGCAGATGCTCAATCTTTCTCTTTCTTAGGGATTTAATGTCTGGAGACTATGTGTTACTGCTGCTCTTTGATTCTTGGTTCAACCTGAGTCTTTAGGATTGTCTTTGTTAGTTGCTCAGAACTGGGCCCTGGACCCAGTAATGGGTTGCAGACCCACTTCCTAGGGCCTTGGGGACAGAAGTTATAAAGGCCAGAAAAAGCCTCTCTTATTTTTCAATTTCTCACATGCACTTCCTTGGTCTGCCAGCAGTCGGCAAATTTCTACAGCCCTCTCAGTTCAATGCCAGGACAGAGTGTGTTTGCTGCAACACTGACTGGATCAATGTGATATAGGTTCCTGCCTGGAGGCTAAGAGCCTTGTAATTCAAACTTTCTCAGAGACAGTTCTCCACCCTTTGCTGATAGCTTCCTCTCTTTTTCCGGGTAAGAAGTTAAACTCCACTCCCCTCTATGTCCTCAACAATTAGTCCTGGTTAGTAGAAAAGGATATTGAGAAGGTTGGATCTCTTTAGTCCTGTACCAGCTCCCAGGGCAAACAATTGTGTGGCTCCACTTGGCCTGGAAGGGCTGATGGGACACAGCAGACCAAATTTGTGGGTCAAAAAATGAATCAGCCTTAGGCTGTGTCCCTCTCTCTCTTCTTTCCTGGAAAGGTGGATCCTTGGAGCCCCCTTTCTCTGTAGCTTCTGTCCCAGAGGGCTGAGTATTCAAAAGTATCTTTAGTGTGGAGGGTGCTAGCAGTAGCAGCTGCCACTTTTAACTCACAATTTTGCCATCACAATTATTTTCTTTTTGTCCCTTTCTCTTCTGAGCAATGTTCAGCCTTCCCCTGGTGTCCTGAACTCTTGAAAAAAAATTTTTCCAGGCCATTTCTACCTATCGTCTAGTTATTTTTCCAGGAGAAAAGAGAGTCCTGTGTCTTTCTAGTCCACCATCTTCCCAGAAGTGTTAGAAGGTTTTTGATGACTGATTAAATCTCTTTGCTTGTGATTGATTTGTTGAGTTCATGTATATCTTGTAGAGTCAATGTAGGTTGTGCATTTCTAAGAATTTGTCCATTTCATCCAGGTTGTCTAATTTCTTGGCATACAGTTTCTCATAATATCCTCTTATTATCTTTTCCATTTCTGTGGGGTCAGTCATAATGCCCCTCTTTCATTCCTGATTTCGTTTATTTGCAAATTCTCTCTCTTTTTTTTTTTTTTTTTTTTTTTTTTTACTTTGTTAGTCTTGCTAAGAGTTTGTCAATTTTTTTGATTTTTTTCAAATAACCATTTTTTGGCTTTGTAGATTTTCTTTATTGTGTTTTATTGTTCTCGATTTCATTTATTTCTGCTCAAATCTTTGTTATTTCTTTCTGATTGCTTTGGGATTTGTTTGCTGTTATTTTTCTAGTTTCTCTAGTTGTTCACTTAGTTCTTTGGTTTTAGCTCTTTCTTCTTTTTTATGATAGACATTTAGAGTTATAAATTTCCCTCTTGGCACTGCCTTGACCCTATCCCATAAGCTTTGATATGTTGTGTTCTCGTTTGCATTTGTCTCGAGATATCCACTTATTTCTCTTGCAATTTCTTCATTGACCCACTGATTGTTTGTTTTCTAGTCTCTATACATTTGCAAATTTCCCCCTTTCTGACCTATTTCTGATTTCCAGCCTCATTCCATTATGATCAGAGAAGGTCCTTTGTATAATTTCAGTCTTCTTGAATTTATTGAGAACTGTATTGTGTCCCAACATGTGGCCTATTCTGCAGAAAGATCCATAAGCACTTGAGAAGAATGTATAACCTGTTGATGTGGGGTATAATATTCTGTATATGCCTATCAGGTCCAGCTTATTTAGCATATTGCTCAAATTCTATGTTTCCTTGTTGATCTTCTGTTGTTCTATTTATTGATATGAGTGACATGTTGATGTCTCCACCTATTATTATAGAGATGTTTATTTCTCCCTTCAGTTTTGCCAGTTTGCCTCATGTATTTTGGGACACCCTGATTAGGTCCATAGATATTTATGACTGTCACTCTTTCCTGGTGAATTGTTCCTTTTATTAATATGTGATGGCTTTCTGAATCTCATCACTGTTTTTGCATTTAAAATCTGTTTTGTCTGACACCAGTATAACAATTTCTGCTCTCTTTTGGTTACTATTTGCATGAATATCTCTTTCCAAACTTTCATTTTCAGTCTGTTTGTATCCTTAGTTCTAAGGTGAGTCTCCTGTAAGCAACATATGGATGGCTCATGTTTTCTTATCCATTCTATCAGCCTATGTCTTTGTATTGGAGTGTGTTATCTATTAACATTCAATATTATTACTCTAAAGGCCATTTTATCTTTTGACTTTCATATGTCATATCTTTTTTTTGTCCATGTTTTTACTTTTTATGTTATCCTTTCTGATAATTTTCACTTCTATACTCTCCTCCAAGCCTCTCTCTTGTCTTGTCTTTTCTAGCTGCAGAACTCCCTTTAGCATTTCCTGCAGAGCTGGATTCTTGTGTACAAAGAATATTCCATTTTCTTCTCACTTCAGCTTCCTCCCTATAGCTTTCCCCTATCAGGCCTTTAGTAATACAGATTAAGACCCAACCTCATTCTGTTGGCCCATACCTTAACTTAAAATAACATCAGTGGGTTCAAACCCACAAGAATTTGGATTAAGAAGAATAACTTGTCTAAAATGGGGTTCATTATTCAGTCTACCATAGACATATAAAGACAAAAAAATAAACCTGAACCTAAGTCTAACAGTAAACAATATGAAGTCAGCATGGACACATTTAAATGCAAAACATAAAACTATTAACTTTTAGAAAAAATATTTTAAAACGTCAATATCTAAAGCTTGTTAAAGCATTCTTTGACTTGACACAAAAAGACCGATTAATAAATAGAAAAACTGATGTCGGATTTCATCAAAATGAACAACTTTCACTCGCAAAAGACCTTACATAGGATGAAAATACAAACTATAGACTAAGAGTAAACATTCACAAACCATATGAGTGATGGAAGTCTAGTATTCAAAATATACAAAATATTCTCAAAACTTAACTGAAAAAAAAGCAATCCAATAGAAAATGGGAAGAATAAATGAAGAGACATTTTATCAAAGAACATATACAAATGGTAAATAAGCACATGAAAAGATGTCCAATATCATCAGCCACTAAAGAAGTACAAATTAAAACCACAAAATTAAATTACTATGCACCTATAAGAATGGTTAAAATAAAAAAATAGTGACAAAATGAAATATTACTGAGAAACAGGATTACTCAGACATTGATAATGGGAAAGTAAAAGGATACAGCCCTTCTGGAAAGCAGTTTGGCAACTTTTTATAAAATAAAACACACAGCACAATAAGACTCAGCAATTGCACTTCTTTGTATTTTTCCCAGAGAAATGAAGACTTCTGTTCATGAAAAAACCTGTGCATAAATATTTCTAGCAGTTTTTTTTCCATAGTAACTGCAAACAGGAAACAATACATATAATCTTCAGTGGGTGAATTGTTAAACAAACTGTGATACAGCCTTTCAATGAGATACTACATATCAATAAAAAATAAACAAACAAACAAAAAACAACAACTATTGATATGTGCAACAACCAGGATGATTCTCCAGAGAATTGTGCTGAGTAATAAAAGCCAATCTGGAAATGCTGACATAGCAGGTCCAATCTAAAGTAGTTAGGTAGAACAATAGTAGAAATAAAGAAAAGGCATAAATATATAACCAGTTAGACTAATTTATTACAAAAAGCTTGAGCTAAGATTATGTGATATGGCATTACATTTGGAAATTCATATGTGGTTTTGTTTTCATTTTTATTTTAATTTCATTCTCCATATAATTTACATCAAGAGTCTACATGATTATAAAAAAAATAAAAGTAATTAAATCTACCAGACCTGAAAACTGTATACCTGATACTGTACTGCTATGCTAGCTGCTTTACAATCATTGTCTCACTCAAATCTGTGGGGAAAGGCACCATAATTATTCTCAAGAAATTAAGAAATATAGAGAATAACTTAATTATGTATGACTCATTAGTAAATACTAGTTTGAAATCAAGTATTTGTGACATGAGAACCCAAAGTTTATAAACACCAGACCTCCATTACACGTCTACCTGAGATTTTTATGCCCCTATCACTCCTTCCCTTTCACTTCTGCCCCTCTGACTGATTCTCAACAGTTACTCCCTCTCCCTCTCTCCCTTTCTCCCTCCCTCTGTCCATTTCTTTTTCTTAATTAAGCATTTAATTGCAGTCACTTTAGGTCTGGCATGATCTACATGCTAGAAATAAAAGATTGTATGTAATAATAATTCAGATGTAAGGAAGATATGGTTGTCATCTTTGAAATAATACCATAATGCAAAAGACTAAATTTTGGAACTGTAGATCTCCTCCTACTGCTCACCAAATAAAACTTTTCTGAAGTTCTCTTTTCTCAGAAAGAAGCAAAGTTTAATATTTTTATATGCTAGCCCTTTGCTGCCTTACTTTCCATGATCACTGTTAAGTCATTTCTTCTGGCTGGCATTGCTCTTTCATCTCTGGAGTGCTAGAAGGACAATCAGGAGTCCGGAATTTATTCCAATGTAGCTATCATTCTTCTAAATCCAGGACACAAAGGAAAACATCTTGTGCTTGCCTTCAATGAATAAAATAGACTCCATATTAAGGGGGGGCATACTCATTTCTGTCAGTATTAAAATTACAGATATGAAATTTGAATCAAGATTTCAAAATAGTTTTAGAAAAATTTTGAATCTCCATACACTATCTAGCAAGCAGAGGGCTATGTAATTTTTCTTAATATTTCAACTACTACATTTTAAATGTAAAAATATAATAACTGAACCACTCAATATTAAAAATGTTATGATTCTTTCTGTCTACCTTATAAAATTGCCCCATTTTAGCAATAGCAATAACTTGCAATCTGGTATAATTTTCTTTGCCAATTTCATTTGAAATATGTAATGGTATATCTCTTGATTTCATGAACTACCACAAATTTGCCTTTTCAGGATTTATTGTTAAAATGAAAGGCAAACTTTTTTCTCAAAAAGCATATTATTTAATTCTTATTTGCTTCTGCCTTTTATAAAAAAAATAGTTCATTGCCAGTTGCAAATTTACGTACAATGAAACCACACAAGCAAAGAGTAAAGCTTCTCAAGGGATATTTGTCAGATACTCTGAAGCTCAGGGGTCACTACAGGCTAGGATTTAGTCAGAGTATAAATGAATAGAAAGCTACTTATATGAATGTCTTCCATGAAAATCACTGCATTGCCACACAGCTGACATCCTATCAAGAATTCCATAACAGTGGCAGTTAGAAACATAATGCCTATTACTGGATATCACTGTAATTCTTGAATGGAGTTACAATATGGAACATTCAGTTGGGGATCTTTCCTAGGGCAATCTAGTTTTTCTCTAATTAGCTATGAAGTAAAC
>JAKSZT010053887.1:6866446-7024948 GCA_026826555.1 Tolypeutes matacus | reverse complement strand
CATTTTCAGAATAACATAGGGAAAGATAGAGGAGGCGAGAGCCATTGTGTATTCCTTTGCACATGCTGCCTACTGTCTTGCATTATTGAGTCACTGTGCAAATATGGTCTAAAGCGCTGCATATAGTTCCTGACCTATTGTGTCAGTTCCATTAGCGCCACTGGGTGGTTTTTTTTTTTTTTTTTTTTTTGTCTTTTTTTTTTATTTTTATTTTTTCTTATTTTATTAGTTTACCAGGTAGCTTCTTGACATTCAGATTTTTAGTCTCCCAAACAGAAATGACATATTGAATCAGAATCTGCATACTTTTTACACATTGTACAGTGTGGGAATTGCTTCCCTAAACATCTACAGACCCCTGTGTGGTTAACATCTTGACTCACACCTGGAAATGGCTCCATAGCTGCTCCGTTAGGCATCCACAGCAGATGCCCTGCACTCTGTTCAGATGAAGCTCTTTCTAATACCTAAATCTATGACTAAGAAGTGTGTTTCTTTATTTATTCTGCTTTTATTCCTTAGTGCCAGGAATGGTATGTAATTCAGCAGATGGAGAAATAGATCACTCTTGCTTTCTTATTTATCAATAGTTTGTTGTATCCTTACAGGAATGCACAACTATTGCGTTGCTAAGAACAAAAAGAAAATGATATCACAAAGTTAGTATTAAAATAAGTATCTCTTACTTTTGCTCTCCTTTTGGGAGTTTTCAATGAATGCTTTATAGACATTTAGATAATACATTTTATGCATGTTCATAGAAATGGCTACTCAAAGCATAATTCTTCTGGTCATATAGTTCATCATGGAGTTTAATTAAAAGTGTATCTGCTTCACTATGTAGTAAATGGTGCATGCACGTTACTCCACAGCACATATATATTTCATATTATAATTATGCATTTCACAATCTAAAGGATGCATTTAATTATAGAGAAAAGTTACATAATTTTCAAAAGTGGCAAATACATTTTGAAATGGTAAACACAATTTCTTTAAAAATGAATGAGGGTAATGTGAAACTAGGGGTTCTAATAAAACATTTATATTGCAAAATTAAACCTCTCTTGTCCTGATTTTTTATGTTTAGAATGATAATTTTTAGCCTAGACATCATACATTACTTTGTATCAATATTATAGAATGTTTTAACTGATGGTTAGGGTGATGATATCAAGGATCATTATTCTTGCCTAATGCAAATCCAAATGCAAAAGCAGAAATATTTTAAATTTGTGATATTTGACTTAACTCTCAGATTCACCTTTCATTACCTTTGTTCTTGGGATATTCTTACATGTTCAAGGAGTACTGCAATTACTCTATCAAAACCTGATCTATGGAATGAACATGGAACTGGTCATTTATAATCTAGTGTGACCTGAAATTGACTCTTTAACTCTCCCAGTGTTAGGCACATCTCTATGCACCTATATTGCCTCGCATAACCCTGTTAACATTTCCCTAGTAGAACATCTGTTGTTGTTGTTGCTGTTTTAATAACTAAATTTTGTAAGTCAGCTGTTAATCTAATTGTTGCACCATTGAAGATGAATTTTCTATTTCTGCTTTTAAGATTTCCTTTGATTTGGGTTTTCAGCATTTTATTGATTTGCTTAGGTATGCCTTTTTAACTTTTCCAGTTTTGAGTTTATAGAGAATTTTATAACTGTGGCTTGATGTGTCTTGCCTCAGTTTTGAATAGTAGCCATTAGGTTCAAGAAAAAAAACAAAACGAAACTGAGGATTATGGCAGATATTTGGGTCAGCCAAACTATCAAGTTAAGAACAGTCTTTCAGACTGCAAAGTCTTTCCAAGACTTCTGACACCGACTGCAACGAATTGGTCAAACTGCAAAGTCTGAGGGTACAGTCTTCACAAAAGTGAAGTGCCCCCACTTAAGACACCAGCTCAAGTGGACATCCCTAGGGCCTCCCTCAGTTCAAATAAGGTGGCTAAAAATACAGGGTCAATACAGACTCACTGACATTCAAAAATTGTCTAGAACTACTCACAGAACTCAGGAAAGTGCTACACTTATAATTACAATTTTATTGTAGCAAAATGATGCAAATAAGAAACAGTCAACGGGAGAGATGCATAGGTTGAGTTCTGGGAGGTTTTCAAATGTGAAGCTTCTATTACCCTCATGGAAAAATTACCTCCTCTGCACTGTAGTGTTACAATACTCAAATGGTATTGTGAGCCAGGGAAACTCACCTGAGTTTCAGAGTACAGAGCTTTCTTTGAAGCATCACAACAAAGTAATGACTTATTGAATAGTTGGCTACATGTTTGAACTCAGTCTCAGCCTTTCTCCTCCTCCAAGATGGGGCTACTATTACCTAACTAAAGGCACCAACTTTCTAATCACACACTTGGTCTTTCTGGCATTGCCAGCTCCCACCATAAGATTTTCAGTGTGCCTAGCCCCACCCTGAGTCATTCCATTTTCATAAGCCCTTTGTGTGGTCCTACAGCACAACCATGAATAACAAGCATCTCCTCTCACTGGGAAAATTCTAAAAGTTTACAGGCTACCCTCCAGAAGCATGGACAAAGGCCAGCCCCTCTTTAGATAATGTCAAATTCTTTAAAGCACAGAACTAAATACTACTAAAAGAACCAAATAGAAGTTCTAGAAATTAAAATAACACAAAATAACATTAATTATTAAAGAAAGTGGATGATAGTTTAGAAGAAAGCATTCAGAATGTCAAAAGGGAGAAAAAATAATAGAAAATAGAGAGTAAACTGATGAAAATGGGGCATTTAACATACATGCATATGGGGTCTCAGAGGAAGAGCTGGAAAATGGGGACAGGGGATAGAGAAAATATTTCCATCACTACAAGGAGGCTTTGTAAACAAACAAACAAACAAATAAACAAAAACTGCACCAGAAAATGTGCAACAAGCAAGCATGACTTTATTCAAAGTTATAGACAATAGAGAAGAGAGAGAGATAACAGAAGGCTATTGAGATAGAGAGGAAAAGAGACAGGGTGGGGGGAGAAGACATCAGAAAGCTATTATAATAGGGGAGCAGCAATCCTCTAGGTAGATGGAAAGACATTTTTTAAGAACTGGGAAGAGCTAAAGGAAGACTACTGGAGGAGGAGGTCAACCAATGGGGTATATCAATTACATGATGTTATCTCATGAGTTTACTGTTGAAGCCAGGTGGAAAATGTTCTATTTGGATGCTGTATGAACCAAGGAGAGGGAAATCAGGGACCTAGAGTCAAGGAGGTGCCTTTCTAAATTTAGTTAACTAAGAAGCTCCAGGATCACAGGTTCAGGTAAAATTGACATGATCAGTTCAAATGCACTGCTCAGTTTCTAAAGTTCTCACCCATCTCTTTCTCATACGTTCTAGGGGAGAAATGATTTCCAAAGTCCATTAACAGAATTCCATTTTATATGATTTTTCATATTAAAAAATGGATTTGGAATTGGGGGTTGCCAGTGAAGCCAGGCATCCAGGACAAAGACTAATGATAAGTAGATCTGCAGAGTAGTGAGCTTTGAATTCTGTTAGATTTTACTCTTGAGACTTTTGGCAGTTTTTTTAATCTGCACAAAAAAAGGGACAATAAGATCAGAAGGAGATAAGTAGAAATATGTAAACACTGAGATTTAGAAATCTCTCAGCATTGGGGAGACAAAAACAGGAAAAAAAGAGTTGGAATCAGTTTAGATCTTCTGTGTATTGAGGCATTCTGTCCCTGATATAGCTCCCAGGAAATGGATATTGTGAATCATCCATGGAGAAAGATATCATAACCAAAGACCTTTATGTTTTTTATATAATTTGCCTAACATTTATTAAAAAAAAAATAACAAGGGAGGAGAGGGAGTAGAGAAAGGAGTAGAGAGAGAAGGAAGAAAGGAAAGGAGGGAGGGAGGGAAGGAGGGAGGGAAGGAAGTGGAGTGGGAGGGAAGGTGGGAGGAAAGAAAGAAAAGAGATAGTGGAAAGAATCTCAAGAAGTCATCCACATATTGGAGTTACTAGACATGGGTTTAAAATAATGTTGATTAATGTGTTCAAAATTTATAGTTTTACAAGAAAATTGAAATCTATTAAAAAAAAACAAAAAACAATGGGAGCCTCCATATGCCATGTGCTTAAAAGAAACCCACTTTAAATGTAAATACATAAGAGGTTAAATGTAACAAAATGTATACTATAGTAATATCAATAAAAATAAACTGGAATTGCTATATTTATTTCTAACAATATAGATTTCAGAGGACAGAATATTATCAGGTATAAAGAGGTTCATTTCATAATAATAAAGAGGTCTATTAATGAAGGACATAATTCTAAACATGTATGCACTCAATAATATGACTTAAAAATACATAAAACAAACGTGCAGAATTGCAAGAAAGGGAACAAATACACAATTATTGCCAGAGATTTTAGAATCTCTCCTTCAATAATTTATAAAACAAATAGGCATAAATTCAATTAATATTTAGAAGATTTGGGAAATACTATCAACCAATTTTACCTAATTGATATTACAAAACAGTCTACCCAATAATGCAGAAGACAAATGTTTTGCAAGTATAATAATGTTTATTGAGAGATTCATTGTCTGGGTCATAAAACAAGTCTGAATAAATTTAAAATAATTCAGATAATGCAAGGTATATACTTTGTCTAATTTAATATATTTAAGTTAGAAAGAGAAAACAATAACTGGAATATTACCAAATATTTGCAAACTAACTTATTTCTAAATAACCCAGAGGGCATTGAAGAAATAAAATGGAAATGAGAAATAATTCTAAGCTGTATGATGGTGAAAGCACAACATATCAAAAAAAGTGCAGTTTGCAGATTAAAAAAAGTATTTGAGGGTAATTTATAACACTAAATGCCTATATTAGAAATTACAAAATGTGTCAAACCAAAGACCTCAACTTTCACCTTAAAAAATAAAAAGAAGCAAGTAGACCAGGGGTTCGTAACATTTTTTTGTTCCACAGACCCTTTTGCCAGTCAGGTGAAAAGCACAGACCCCTTACTAAGTCCACATTTTATACTGTGTATTATTTAATACATATGTCACACCCACATCAACATGTCCCCACAAGAATGATGTTTTATTGAATTTCCATTCAATTCATGGACCCTTGGTTAAGATCCCTTGAACTAGTCCCAAAAGCAGAAGATAAGATACCATAAATTTGAAGCAGACATTAATAAAATAGAAAAGAACCAACAAAAGAAATCAATGAAACAAAAAGCTGGGTTCTTGAGAAGAGCCATCAAATTGGCAATCTTCTAGTTAGACTGATAAGAAAAAGGGAGAAGGCACAAATTACAAGTAATAGGGATAAGATAAGGTAACATTACTAAAAACTCTCCAGATATTTCAAGTATAATAAAAGAATAATATGAACAACTTTATGTCAATGTGTCAATGAAATTGACAAATTATACAAAATGGAAAAATTCATTGGAAGAGAAAAAATTTCAAAGTTCACTCAAGAAGAAATAGATAATCTCTATGGCCCTACATCTATTAAATGCATTTATGTCCTCACAAAGAAAATTTCAGGCCCATATAGCTTTACTGGGAAATTCTATCAAACATTTGAGAATTAAATAATACTAATTCTACACAAATCCTTCAAGATTATTGAGAAAACTATACTTCCCAACTCATTCTATCTACTAGAATTAATATGAAATAAAAACTAGACAAAGATATTATAATTAAAGAAAACTACAGAACAATATCTTTTATGAACACAAATGCAAATAAGCTTATCAAGCTTATAGCAAACTGTATTCAGTAATATATTAAAAGCATAGTAAATTTGACAAAGTGGGGTTTACCTGGGGGATGCAATTTTGGTTTAGTGTTTGAAAATCAAACCATGTCATTCACCATGTTAACAAGCTAAGAAGGAAAAAAATACGTGACCCTCTCAAAATATACTGAAAGACAAATTAGCAAAATTTGACATCTACTCCTGATCAAATTCTCAGCAAACTAAGAATAGGACTGAAACTCCTCAACTTGAAAAATGGCATGTATTAAAAACCTACAGCTTATATCATACTTAATGATGAAAAACTGAATGTGATGATTTGAAGATCAGAAAGAAGGCAAAGATACCTATTCTCACCACTACTATTCAATATTCTATTGAAGTTTTTAGCCAGCACAGGTAAATAAGGCAAGTAAAAAACAAACAAACAACAAAAGAACAACAACAACAACAAATCAGAATGAAAAAAGTAAATAAAAAATAAAAGTGCCTTTACTGGCAGATTAAAAAATTATCTACAAAGAAAATATGATGAAATTATTTTAAAAAGAGCTACCAGATCAATATATAAAAATCAATTTTATTTCCATATTCCATCAATACAAATTGAAAATAAATGAAAAATAAAATAACATTTATAATGGAATCAAATGATTGAAATATTTAGATATAAATATGTCCAAAATTGTGTATGACTTATACACTTGAAAATGCAAAATATTACTGAAAGAAATTAAAGAAGATAAATGGAAACATATAGCATAACTGTGGATTAGAAAGCCAAATATGCTTAAATTGTTAATTCTCCCCACATTTATATACTCAATGTAATCTCAATCAAAATCCTAGTAGGATTTTTTAGGAATTCATAGGATAATTTAAAAATTCCTATGGACCTATGAATTGTCAGATCAACTTTGTAAAGAAACAAAGTTAGAGGACTTATCCTATCTGATGTCAAGACATTATAAGGCTAGAGTTATCAATAGGGTGTGCTATTGGCATCAAAATATACAAATAGATCAATGGTTAGGAGTAGAAAATTGAGAAATAGACCAACACGTATAATGAAAACTGAATATGGAGAAAGGTGTAAAGGCAATTCAGTGGAGAAATGGTCATCTTTTCAATAATTAGTACAGGTGAAATTGGATAGGCATATGCAAAAAATAAACTTCACTCCGTAACTTCTACCTAAACAAAAAAACACCCTCCACACAAAAATGACTTGTATCCAAAATAAATAAAGAACTCCCAAAACTCAAAAATAAGAAAGCATTATATAAGGAAGGTGAGTTGCCAGGTATTGAAGATAGCCATTTAAACAACAATCAAATCAAAATGGGAATAATAGTGAAGCCTTTGATCACTTACTGTGATGGTGTAAGAGGTTAACTCAGAATAAAAACATCTGCTGCCCGCTGTTCCATTTCTCTGTGGAATAATTCCACCAGAAGATGTTCAGATGGAGCACATTCAGTTAACTGTCTCGCTGATGAGAGAGCCATGTACAAAAGGCTTCTACAGTTTTATGTACCCAGAGGCTGGAAGGAGAAAGGAGAGACCAAGAGTGAAAAAGTACTGAATACTGAGAAAAGTATTTTCAAGGACTACTCCTTCCCTCAACCAGCCTCAAGAGGAGACTTCAGCAGAGGTGTCTGGGGAAGGCTTCAGCATCAGAATGCAGATGTGGATAACAGCATGATCTGCCATGGATGGCCTGAGACCTTGACTACAATTCCTTTCAGAGTCTACAAGCCTGGTGTAGGGAGAACAGCTTTGTCTTGTGAGACCTGCCAGGTAAAGCCTTTGCTCAGGACTGACAAATCACACAGTGGCCAGGAGCTGGACCCTGAGAAACTTCACCAAGGAATTTATACTAATGGAAAAATGAACCTGAAAAGATGAGCAACATCTTTAGTCATTAAGGAAATGCAAATTAAACCCAAAATGAAGTACCATTGCATACCCATTAGAGTGGCTCACTCAAGAAGAAATAGATTAAACTGAATAATCTATATGAATAACATATTTGAGGAAAACTCCAGGCTCAGGAGGACTCATTGTAAATTCTACCATACATTTAAGCAAGAAATACTGTCAATTCTACACAATCTATTCTAGAAATCAGAAGAGGAAAGACTCCTAAATTAATATTCTGAGGCCAGTGTTACCCTAAATACCAAGGAAGAAAGAGAAACTACAGAACAATATCCCTCATAAATATAAACTTTAAAAATCCTTAAAAATTATTGTAATATGACAAGTGGCAATGAATGAAATAATATTCCATCAGACCAAGTGGGATCTCAGGAATGAGGGGCTTTCTCAACATTTGAAGATATATCAGTGTAATTCACCAAATTAGCAGGCTAAATTAGAAATGCCATATTATTTCCTAAATAGATACAGAAAAATAATCTGACAAATTCAATACCCATTTATGGAAAACAAGAACAAGCACAAACTCTCAGTACAATATCAATAGAAAGGTATTTCCTTAACAAACAAAAGGTAACTGCAAGCAACTTATAGTTATCATTATACTTAGTGATGAAAGACTGAGTATTCCTCCTGTAAGAACAAGGAAAATCAAGGATGTCTTTTCTTACCACTGCTAACCAACATTGTAATGAAATATCTAGTGAATACAATATGTCAAGATAAAGAAAGTCATACTTATTGTAAAGGAAAAAATTAAAACACTGTCTTTACAGATGTCATAATTGTCTATAGAGAACGCCATAAAAAGCCTACCAAAAAATTCCTAGTGAATTTAGGAAGGTTGCAGTAAATCAGATCAATATACAAAACTCTTCCATATTCCTATACATCAGCAATGAACAATTTAAATATTAATTTTTTAATGTAGAAAAATAGCAATGTACTTAGGTATAAAACTAACAATATGTGTAATGTGTGTGCTGAAAACTACAAATCATTGGTGAAAGAAATCAAAGAAGATCTAAATAAATAGAGAGATATACTGTATCCATGAATTGGAAGATTCAATATTTCTATGATAGCAATTGTTCCCAGATTGATCTATAGATCCAACAAAATCCGAATCAAAACCTTAGCCAGCTTTTTTGTAGATATTGAGAAACTGCTTTTAAAATGCACATGAAAAGAAAAGGATAAAGGAACTAGAATAGTCAAACCATTCTGCAAAAGTAGATCAGTGATTCCCTGAGGACAGAGTGGGAGAGGGCAGAGGCTAGGAAATAATTATGACAAAGGGGAACTAGTTATACATAGCGGGGATGTGAATGTTCATTATTTTGATTGGAGTAATGGTTTCATATGTGTATAAATATGTCAAAATGTCAAATTGGGCACTTTTTTATTTTGTATTATACTTGTATTATTCTGCTATATGCTTGCTAAAAATGAAAATTAATATTAAAATATGCAAAGAAGGAAATGTGTTTATATGCTGATAGGAATGATCTAGTAGATTATCAAAGGTTGATATTGGAATAAGGAGTTTAAATTAAGGAGAGAAATTATAAAGAAAGCAAAAGAAAATTGAATCCAGAAGATAATTAGGATTATCATCAATGTAAGGAAATTTATTTTATTGTAAAGGAAATGATGACAGAGATTGGTAAATATAAGGGGATAAAAATTTAGGAGTCCAGAATGAGAACACTTCCTTCTTAAGTGAAATAAAAAGTTTGTGAAGACAGGAATTTGAGAGGAGAGAAAAAGGTATGACAATTGTTTTCAAGAGCAGGAGGGAAAATTACTGCACACTAATTGCAGTGTTCATAGAGGTTTATACATCTATGGGAAGAGAAGCGGGAAGATAAAACTCTGGAGGAAATACAACAGACTTCAGGATAGAAGAGACATATATACTATTATGTAAAAAGGGTTCTGAAGCCACCAACATATAATGAAGACCATATTCCTTTAAATATTATTTAAACTGCAGTGACTTGCCAAGATTAGACTGCTGTTTTTCTTTTCCTTGTATTATTGGATAGAAATGGACAAACAGAATTGAATATTCTGCTTCATGAAATGGAGCTCATTAGGCTTTTTTGTCATTATTTTAAATAGATATGTCACACTTATCATTATACCAGTGACAATTCTGCTGTCAGAATGTGGACTGAAACAAGACGGACAACCATATGAATGGTTAAGGCTACATATTTAAAATTTTCCCACTGTAACTGAAGTCAGTATTCATAAGATATGCCATATGTAGCATGGGTTTAAAATCATTATTGTCCCAAAATCTCTGGCTACTACAGGAATAATAATTCTATAATCTGAAAAATCACACATCAGAGTTTACTTTTAGAAAAAATTCAGGAAAAAACAAGACTGGGGAGAATCCATGTTTGGCAGAGTGGGTACCTACCAATATCCATTTTTCTCTTTTTCCACAGTAACCAAATTTGTATGGAGATCTGACTGCCCAGCTAAATGTTGTATTTCTTGTAGCTAGGTTTGGTCATATTAATCAGTTTTAGCCAATCTGATATATATGGTAGAATGGGTTCCAATGTCCATAAAAAAGATTAGGAATCTCTTCCTTTAATCCTCCTCCTCTCTCACCCCAGCCCTGGTGCACTGGCAGGAAGAAGACAAAAATTGGAAAAGCACATTTAACCCAGAATATGATGCATATGAAGAATGGCAGTATAACCCAAGCAATCTTAAGAAAAAAATACTAACCTTTTGACAATTGCACACTTTTATCTTGTTTTGTATGTTTTGGTCTCTTTTCAGGTCAATTTAGGCTGGCCAATTTAGGCCTAACTAATAAGCAAGCTTATCAAAATCCTCCCAGAGAACTCTCCAATATGTGATAATCATATAGTTGCTGTTCATTGAGAAATAATTATAGAGCCAGACATTGTCTTATACTATTTATATCCTTAAAACAACCTTATAGATTATACAGAGAACAATAAGACTATGAGAAGGTAAATAGAATGCCCAACTTCAAATGTCTACTAGGTTGTAGAGGAATTTGAACTCAGATCTCAGGAATCTCAAAGTCCTTTTGCTTTTTATGTTACTTATTGATGCAGTAAATACCCAGTCTGGAAGATGTAAAAATGAAGCTGAGGTTATGCCTTATCCATTTGTTGCATTTCAGGAATTTCTGAGACATTCAGTAAATTCCTTAAGTTGCTTTAAATTATTCGGGAGAAAGGAAGTATACCTTCCCTGACTGTTAGACAAGAGAAGTAACTGAGCCACCTTGTAGAACTTTTCCATGACAGCATTAGAAAACAATTCAAAGAAACTTACCACACAAAAATAAAATAAAATAAAATAAAATAAAATAAAATAAAATAAAATAAAATAAAATAAAATAAAATAAAGAATGGAATGGAATGGGATGGGATGGGATGGAATGGAATGGAATGGAATGGAATGGAATGGAATGGAATGGAATGGAATGGAATGGAATGGACTAGACTAGACTAAAATAGAATAGAATAGAACAGAATTTGTGAAATACAATCAAAATAAGCCTCTCCAGTATAGAAATAACAGGCTCAGGATTTAGGGCTTGCTGTTGTATACTTAATAAAGAAAGTTTCCCGATAATTTATAATCATTAACAGCTACTGAATCAATCAAGTAACATAGTTATAAAGTGTCTCAGTGGGCATTGCCCTTCTGGGATCTTCTGATGGCAGAGTGGAATGTTAAGTCCCTGACAGTTTCTTTTAATACAGTCAGCCAGTCAAGACAGCCGTGTGCAAAAATAGTAGTTCAGCATCAGAAGCCAGAGCAGCACATCAAGTCATCCCTCAGAGAAGGCGTGTGAGTCTTCAGCGAGATCAGTGTGGTACACCCAGAGCTATTAAAAGGAGCACCTGGAATAGTGAGTCTTCCAAGAGTCCACGCCTCTGGAAAAAGAAGTATGCAGATGAGGGAACTGCATTTGTCAGGTCAGTGATCATGACCAAATGGTGGCTTACCAGTTGCTTCCAGGTCTCAGGAGACTGATCCAACAGCCACTTTTCTATGTCAGAGCACACTTCATGAAAGGACACATCCAGTGTTGTGAAATGGGTCAATTCCAGAATGCCTGTAAAATTCAGATTAGTCTAACTTCTCTCCTTATAACCTAAGGACACATAGTAGAGCAAACATAAATTTGCTTTAATATTTCATTTCATTTTTCTATATTTTGTTTTTCTGGTAAGGATACATGGAATCAAGGAAGCCATCCACTGAACCATATAATGACTTGGAGATATGAAATTTCAGAATGTTATTGAAACCAGGCTTAATTATTTTGTTAAAAAAATTGCTTCAAGAAAAAGAAATGCTGTAATGTTCCAATATTGCATTTGCTTTCTTAGTAATATAATTTACTTCTCAGCTAGTTGTCTTTCCCGTAAGCTGTATCTTCCATTTTCCATCTAAATTTGCCCTTTTCCCACATAAACCTGGTGCTATCTCATGCTAGAAATTGTATCCATAAAACCTTGAGTAAACAAATAACTATTAAAAATAATGAGAGGTATGTGTGGCCCCTTTAATTTCTGGCTACACATTTACTCACTTTGCTTGGAGCTTTGCATGTTATTAGGCATTAGATTATTCCATTCAAGACTCCTGAAGCACCCTCCAAACCACAAACACAATCATAAATACAATCATCCATAATTCCTCCTAGCACAGTGTCCTGGCCAGCTAAAGGGTGGACTACAATTCACTGACTATATGCTAATGATGGTCTCCTTCCCTTTAAGCAAGTTGCATATGCACCTCAAGACTTTTGTTCTTTTTCTCATGCATGTACCACCCAGGATGTGATACTTTCCAAGTATTTTTAATATGTTTATCTTTAAATATGGGTATTTGTATTTGTATATTATATAAACACACAAGACAGAAAAAGAGCCCCAGAATACAAAGACTGCAGAGACTTACCCATATTTTTGAAAGATTTTATGGACATCAGCTAGGCTTAGTAAATATTTATTGAGCAATCTCTTAGGTGATAAGTAAGACAGATTTTATCATTATTTTATTAGAGCTTAGAGTTTTGACAAAATTCACGCCTTAAATGATTAGCATATATATGCTAAATTAGTTCAGGCATTGTATGTCTTGTCTGCTATACATAAAACAACCTAGAGTATTGTTGGGCATGACTTAGGAACTGATTAAATACTTATGAATGACTATTGACTACATAAGTTCTATGAAACACCTTAGTTCTGGAAGTGCGTAATGGAACCTACTCAGTGTGATCAAGAAAGCCTTCCCTGAAGAAATAGCATTACATTTCATATATAAAATTTATGGGGAAGTTATTAGGTGAAAAAAGATGAGAAATTCTCCAAGCAGAGGAATCTCATGGAAAAGTCCTAAGGTTTTAGTTAAAATTTTGTTTTCAAATGAATAAAACAGTTCTAGTAAAGGAGGGCAAAGTGGAGAGTGGCATGAGGCAACAGGTGGAGAATATATAAGGCAATGATGATATAGGATACAGTAGAGATTGGGTATTTTATCCTAAGGAAAACAGAAAGCCATTGGAGTGTTTTAAGCAGTGAAGCATGTTCTGTTCATTTATTTATTTTCAGTTCTCAAAGCCAATTCAATATTCACAGATCCAGACGTCCACACTTAATACTGCTTTCTTAGAAGAATTGCTTAACTTTTTCTTGTCTCAGTCTCATCATTCATAAAATAATTTTTAAAAGTTTAAATAGGTAAATAGCAAGGGTCTTCACTTTGCTAAAAGCCTATAACTCATAAGAAAAACAGCTATAAGTGGTTTTTTATAGCCCCATTGTTTAAGCTTTAGCCAATATTAGATTCCCTTGGTGAGGAAGATAATCATAAAGGAGGAAGAAATGCCTTCTTATTGACATTGTGTTTATGAAGATAACTATTGTTATAGCTTTGATTCTTTCTAAAGAAGAGCCTGAGACACAGAGTGGGGTAGGCAGATAGACTGTTTATTTGGGAGGTAATGTTAGGAAGCAGAGGAAGGACAAAGGATGAAGAGGGAAGAAAAGTTAGTAAAGAGAATACCGTTTAACTGGTTACTGTATTGGAAAACTAGCTCACTCTACTGGGAACTCTCAGAACTGGTTGAGAGTCCACCTTACAATTGCCCCTCCAGATTTGAAGAATCTGGATCTAATTGCTATTCACTTCTGTTCTCTTTAATTCAAGACTGGTTCTGGAGGCATTCACTTTGCACACTTCCATGCTGCATAAGAAGATTTTATTGCTTGGGAGACATATCTGAGATAGAAAAGCCAAAAAGTGCCTCAGTTTTTACCTGAAGAGGAACAAGTGCCTATCCAGCTGAATTGTGAGGAGTTAAAGGAATCAGTAAAGGTATAGAGAGGGCTTCAAGGGGAGCTGAGTATCATTCTGCTGAAAATGAGGAGTCTCTGAAGGAATCAATGGTGCAAAGTTATTGCCATATTTACATTTTAGATAGAATACTCTGGTTACAATGTGAAATTTGGTTTAAAGGTGGGACAAGACTAGAGGCTGGATACCACTCAATACATCTCCTCTTCCTATAGATAAAAGTTGAAATACTTTAATATAACAGACAATGTTCTCCATATCTTGGTCAGTAAGGAAGAAAAAACAATAAAAGTGAAAGAAATAACAGGTTGATAGGGTAGTAGAATGAATGAAATGGTAGAAGTAGAATTAGGAAATATTTTAGAACATAATGCATTTGAGGACTGAATAGAGTATGAGGAAGGTGATATTTTTTAGGATGATTCCCAGATTTCAGGCATGAAGGATTGAATGGAAATAACACCACTGATAAATATTGGGAATACAGAAAAGAAAATACTGATTTTTAATCAGTATTAAATTTTTAATTTTAAAAATTTTGTAGTTTTAATTTTGTGAGAATAAGATGATCATTTCACTTTTGGACATGTTGAATTTGAAATACATATGGTGCATATGTCTATTTGAATTGTTTAACAAGGGTAATGAATCTAAATTTCTAGCTTGAACTGGCAATACAGATTTGGAAATCATTCATATACCAGGGTATTTTCTATTCCAAGCAGCTAGGCCTCATTGGAGAATGGCATATAGGACATTAAATATGTAGGATAAACCTGGAACAAGTCAAGCCAGATAGCAAAGAACTACCAGTGTTCACTTGGATCTTGCCAAGTCTGTATATATGTGAACACTCTTACATCCTGCAATCAGAGAAATAAGATTAGTATTAGAAGCTACTGATCAGATCAAAATATAAAAGTATATATATGGGAGTAAGAAAACAAGAAAAGATAATGTGAAAATCAGCACCATTCTGACAATTGGATGGAAATATTTGGATTCCTGTGCTGCTTCCTAGCTTCTTGCTGTAAAGCATTCATCATAATAGCTGAAAAATGCTACTCTACTCTAACAATTTATAATTTATTTATAACCCATTGTTATAGTTTGTTAAAAGCTGCTGGAAACAATGTATCAGAACTTTTACAATGAAAATTTATTAGGTTTAAAGCTTACAGTTCTGAGGCTGTGAAAGTGTCCAAATCAAGGTATCATAATTGATGCTTTCTCATGAGCTGCAGCTGTGGCCAATCAGGTACATGGTGGTGTCTGCTCATCTCTCCCCTCTCCTCCAGGCCTTGTTGCCTTCAGCTTTGGGCTGCTTTGTCTATGTCTTCTCTCTCTCCCGGGTTCACCAAATTCTGAAGACTTCTCTCTGTCTCTGTTGCTTTTTCCCTGTGTCTGTGGCTTTTTATTCCTCTATTTATAAGGACTCCAGTAAGATGATTAAGAAGCACCCTGGCTCATGCAATCTAATGCAAGACCCTTAACTGAAGTAATTTAATCAAAAGTTCTCCCCTACAATAGGTTTATAGTCACAGGAATGGATTACCTTTAAGAAGAGGATTTTCTGGGATCCACAAAAGACTCAAACTGCCACACCCAATTAATTGCCTTCACAATCTACAAAAAAAGTAGAAATCCCTTGGCTTTTGACATATACTTAGGGTAAAGGGAGGAGCAAATGATAAGTGCTATAGGTAATTATTCACATAGTTTCAAATGTATTACATGAAAGGCAAATGGAATAATTGATACCAACATACCAAATCTCTACTGTCCTTTGAGGAATTATCACTGTAAAAGACACAAATACACAAACCACTGGTCAACACTCTAGTTTAAACCAATATATTTTTTCTTTCTCACAAAAATTCCTTTCTTGCTACCATCTTTGTCAACACCTAGAAGGAAAATTCTGTTAGCAGGATAGTATAAAATAGTCTTGCTTTTCTTCTTTGAAAATTTAATTCATACAATAAAGCATAATTGAAAAAGAACAATTTAAAAATGAAGAAAATGAACTGAGTTAAATAAAAACTGGCTAGTAGTATCATTTCGATATGTGTAAGAAATTTAGTAGCTAGGGGTGTACACACACACAAATCCGGCTTAAAGTCCATCTTTATCCTATGAGCTACATCCTGAACTTTCAAATAAAAATCCTTAAAAATCATAACTTGCTTCCTAAATCATGGGCTTTCTAAAAATAATATAAACCTCTATCTATATTTTTACCAATAGTCTATGAATAAGGGTTGTTTCAGTAAAATTGAGGATTAGCTAGTTTATGTGTTAGCCCATTGTTCTATAGCAAATTGCCAAAATAACTGGCTTATAGAATGACATATTTACAATAGCCAAGCATCCATGTATCACTCATGAGCTGGAACAGATTTCTGTGGAAATAGCCTTTCTTATGGTTAGTCAATAAACATTATACCCTCATAATGCAAAAAGGGATAACATAGTATAAAACAAAAATTATGATATTTATATGCTTGACATTTTAAGGATATAGTCAGATTATTAGCATGGCATTTCAAAATCAGAAATGGTGACCATAAAAAGTAAATTACCATATGGGAGAGAAAGAACTTGAAGAATGTTGGTGTTTGTTATAATGTTGAGCACATGAAATTGCTTTAAATGACATGTCTATGATAGTGATCAGTGTGGCTCTAAAGCAGGAAAAAAATCTACAAAGTGGTAGTAATATATTCAGGCTCAGTTATTGTCTCTCTTCATCTTAGAGACCATCTGTGGTTTCAATTGTTGTATAATTATGGATGTGTAAATATATAAATATTATATCTTTGAAATGGCAGTAATTACCCAATGAGATTACTGAATCAGATTTAGTATGTTGTTAGTATTACCTGTATTTATCAACAATCATCTGGAAGATCACAAAGCACAAAAATTAGGTCATATAGCTCTTCAGTTGTGTACTATATGGATTTGGAAATCTGGACCTTTCAAAATAATTGATAAGAATCACAGATTTCCAATTTATTCTGTCAAAGAAGAATTATAGATGATTATCTGTAACTAAAAGATATGTACAAGAGAGTACTATAAACTGCATTTAAAAGGATCTATTTATCTTCCCCTTATATTTATAGGTGTTATGATATCATAATGTTGGAAATGATCATATATGTGTGTTGTGTGTGTGTTTTCTGTAAAAGAATCTCTTAGAGTAAGGTCATTTTACTGCCTCAAGTGGATCAGTAAAATAGATAATCAGGAAGTCCCCTACTATTTGACTAACTTTTTATATAGTGAGGAAATTTTGATGGACTTTAAGTATTAGAGTTAATGAATATAAGTACAAGGTAAAATGGGTCAACACAATGTCCAATAATAGGAATGGAGAAGAAAACAAGGGGGAGTATTTTCCTAAAGATGTGACCTGTGTATTTTTACCTGAGAAATTATTTGACCTTCCACATGTCCTCCTGACACTTTAATTCATGAGAGTAGCTTAGCCAATTACCAGAAAGTGTTGGTACTTAAGACTTCAAATGTGAGTCTAGTCAATTCTCCCTGGTTGCAAATATCTATAATTTGAAAAATGTTTGTTTTTCCATGCATGTAATAAACTATATGCTGACTACCGCAATTTTGAATGTTGCTGTGCATATTCAGCAGGGAACAACATTTCGGGCTGCAGAAAGAATAAAAGAATAATCCATTGGGAAGGAAATCAGGTTTTAATGAAATTGTCATTAATATTTATGCTAAATGTCATCTAAAACTAAAGACACATGTTAACATCAGTGTCTGAACATTCTAAGCATTGCTCAATACCACATTTTCAAGGAAATAAGTTGCATTGATTCAAAAGCTCCCTGATTTCTGCTAAAATGTTTATTATTTTCTGTGGAAATGCTTTCTCATTTTTCTTACAGACATTCACAGAGCAAGGACAGAATATGGTGGATCAATGAGAGTGTACAGCTGTAAGCATGAATTGATTGTTTCATTTACTAACATGTTGCTCTGATAAGATTTCCTTATGACTGAAAAGCAAAGTACTCTTTCTGCAAGGCTTTAACAGCTCCAAGTATCATACACCTGCTAAAAACATTTGACTTAAAATTTCCTCTTCTTATCTAACAAATGTAAACTTTAAATGTCATCCTTAAGAGGTTATATTGGTATTTGCTATCTACTATTTTAAGAAATCATGTTTCCAGAAATATTAATGAGGTTTAAAATAATATTGTTTTGAGGGTTGGAACAAAATCTTTAAAATGTTTAATTGTCCCTTTCCAAAATGATTGGACAGGCTAAAATGCTTATGATGAATTATAAACATAGCAAATACAGTAACATGCACAATATTTAGGTACAATTATATTTACCCATTATATATATCATATGATTCACTTAACAATGTGTTTAGATTAATAATCTCCTTTCCAATAATGAATGTCATTTTCATATTCTTCACTTTACTCAAACTAATGTTTACTCTATTTTATTTTTTCTAATTCCTTGATTTTTTAAATGTAGTTTTCATGACAGACATCAATTATTCTTTGGGTTCTCAGGAGTGTCATTAAGGAAATCTGCCCAGAATGATCAGAAGAGGTTGCTTTGTCAAAATTGGAGGATGAATAAAAAATAATATGGCAAACTTACAGATTAATAGAAGACAATCAACCAAATAATTTTCAAAGTATTCACTGTGGGAGTTATTGCATTTACCTTAATTCCACTGCTAAAAAACAATTTTAGCACTCCATTAAGTAAATGTTTTCAAAGAAGGTTACTTGACTTGTAGGGGAGCAATTATTACTTAGAGATCCACCATTCTCTCACCCATTCTCTCCTAATAGATAGCTCATGGTTTTTAAGGAATGTGAACTTTTGCACTGATTAAAAAAAAATTATCATTAGAGAGCTGTACTTTCAACGATCACATTAGTGTGATAATCACATGCACCAGGGCAGGTAGGTGTATGGAATCAAGATTCAACAATTTCCCAGCTGTCCTAGATGTTTCGTCAGCACTATGAAATACAGAGGTACATGCAATACAAGTGTGATGCTAAGTATAGGCTATGTGCTCCAAGACTTCAGACAAAAAGCTTTGGATGAGAAGTAAGGGTATGTGCCATTCCAATCTGAAAATAGACGATGAAATATATTTGTTTCACTCCATTTCACAGGGATGTTAAAGATAAATGTAAATAAAAAATAAAAATAAATGAGCACTCATGGCACAGCCAGATGTTAGGCACCATTGCAGAATATACATTTAAGGTAACTTTGCCATTCCACACAGCTTATTAATGTCCTTTTCCTGCCATCAGATAACAGTGTTTGCATGTGATAAATGCCTTAGTCTTTAAGTGAATAAAGCCTAAAATGCTGTTAACCTTTTTTTTTTTTTTTAATTGTGAAATTACATTCAATTGGCGAACACTCTAATGATGAGATTTCTGATGTTTTGCCAACCGGATCAGGGAAATATTTTAGCATAGATTGACTTCTTGTGATGTGTCTTTCAAAACGAGAGTTGTTAACCATGATCTGTGTAATTTTCCTTGTATTTTATTCTTCATTTTAGGTAAAGTGATAGGAGTGGAATAGGACAGAGGTGCTTACTTTGCAACGTATTTCCTTCCTCTCTTGCTTCTCTTCCTCCTACTTTCTGCTCCTATTCTTGCTCCTCCTCTGTCTCTTCTACCTCTGTCTTCTCTTCTGTCCCCTTAAAGGCTTTAGACGAAACAAATATGCAACCTTAGATATCTATTCTTGGAAGTGGAGTAAAAATAATTAAGAATAAGTTATAACCTTGATCAAGAAAGTATTTATATGAGCTGTATATAGCTGTGCCTGTGAAGGAAAATCTAAGATAGGTTGCGGAAATAAAGAGTAAGTCTCGTCTACATTGAACATGAATTTATGTGGACGGAGGACACTTATCTCCACTTTTTAAAAGGAAAGCTAGTAGTATTATATTTTAATCACCTAAGACAAAGTTTACTACAACCATTAAAATACATTTAAAAAATCCGTCCAAGGTAGTGACCTTTCAACCTTTATATCAATGCCATTTATTCATAGCAAACACTGTACTTACAGATTTAAAAAAATTCTATTGCATTTTCAAATAGTATTTAAAGAGGTGCTTTTGGTAGTATGAAGCTTCAAATTGCCTATATAAAGTAAAGGACAGATAATGGGGGGCTCAACCCCATATTTTATCTTAAATGTGAAATTTTGATATTTAGTTTTCTCTACAGAATTTCCTGCCTAATAATATTATAATGCATTAGGCAAACCTTTCAGAAACATTTTGTTTTCCCCATTTGACTTCTATTTGAAAATCTCTTTTTGAATTAAAATATGAGAAGTCATTTTCTTTTGCTTACTTTACTGTACAAAGCTAACAGAATATTTTATTCTACAAATCTTCAAAATATGGTAGATAGGATAGGGTATCTGCTCATAGCTTTAGATAATCAATAAAGCCCACTACTTATGAAAGTTGCAACTTATAATTATGCATGCTACATGATGTAGTCATTTATATACTTCAAATAATCTGAAAGAATTACCTCTTCAAAATAATTATATCTTTCTAATATGTATATTAGTATTTTAGAGATGTTACTCATATATTTAGTAAGCATATTCTTACCTGATAATTCAGTTTGTTCTTATATTATAAAGGTTTTCTTTTACCTAGATGGCACAAATAGAAAATATGTTTCCAGTGGTATGCAATTGTAATTGCATCTAACAATTGTGTTTAGCTTCATAACTGTAATGCTTGCCGTATTGACTGCTCTTGTTGTCCTGTGCATTTTTCCATGGTGCATTCTTCTATAAAGAATTTGGGGTAGCATCAAAAAAATTACAAACTTATTTGCTTTATTTAAAATTCCCTCCTCCACATACTTATGTTTATTTGACTCTGCAGAGTTTACAATTTGGACCTACTAACTACATGGGCAAGTCTGTCATAGTAAAGGTATTAAAGATATTGGTAATGTCGAGAAGAAAGAGAACCTTTTATTTAAAAGTAGAAGAAGAAAGAAAGAACCAAAGGAAGGAAGATAGGGTGGGAGGGAAGGAGCATGGGAAGGAGAAAGGAAAAAAAGGAAGTATGGAGAAAGAAAGGAAGAAAAGTAGAAAGAGTGAGCCAACATTTCTCTAGAGGGAAAGTTCATTCCAACCTTTAGTTGCTAGATTCCAAGAAAAATGCTTCTCTCTTCCATTAGCTTAGATAATTATGTCATCATTACTCTGATATAGAAGTTACCAATGTTCTGAGTATATAAAACAATACTATGATGGCATCCACTGGAATTGTTTTCATTTAAAAAAATACCTTATTTTCTGCTATATTGAATTAACCACACTATTTTCCATTCTGTCAATATTCCCTGGTAAATATCCTTGAGTGAAATGATTATTGGCCACCTTGCTGCAGGCATACTTTATAGAAAGGAGCAAAGAGACATGGTTCACCTTCCTTTTTAGTAATGTGGAATGCCCCCTCCTTAGAGTCAACTAAATTGGTCATTAATATTCTAACTTGGAGACTAAAAATGCTTTCACCAGGTAAATGCTAAATGGGTTGTGAGTCTGGTATGGACACAATTTAGTGCTGTTGTAACCTTTTCTAGAGATATGCTTACTTCCCAACAAATCCGTCTTTTTACAAGTGACCTAGAATGTGTACTGTTTTAATCCATGGTGAATCTACTTCATCTTATGTGGTTTCCTCACTTAGCCCAGCAGGCTAGTGTTTTTTTTTTTTGTTTGTTTGTTTGTTTGTTTGTTTGTTTTTTAATGTATGTGCAGTTTATAGAGTCATCTATTTAAAATATTTATGGATATGGGCTTTTTAAAATTTATTTCTAAAAATTCTATATGCAGTACCATTAACTGGTGCTAACTATATAATCTTTAATTCTCAATTTTCTAGAAAAATACAAAATGACCACTTCTAAGCATATAGACTGGCCTGAAGAAATAAGATGCATTTTGAATTTGTGCCCTGAGCAAAATTCTCAGTGTTTTTATTAGAGATCTCTAAGTTTGTTTAGTTGTCTAAGGGCAAGAGCCTCAGCACAAAATATTTCACAATTAATTTTATTACTATCATGTAAGAGATAAACGGGAAAGAAAATATTCAGGGCACAAAGAATAATTTGCATTTTTCCAATTGTCATTAAACTAAATGCCTGAAAATCATTTTAAGTTCCTTACATACACTCAAATGCTTTCATATGCAAATATCTATCATTTTGTACAAAATTGTAAATGGTTGCTTTAGCTCTTTGTAGTTCAAAACATTTAAAAAGAAACAAATCCCCATCACCATTAACTCTAATAAACATGTTCAGTACATGACCAAACTATCAAAATGCATTTTTGGGGAAATATGAGGGTCAAAGCTCACTTTCCTCAGGGAAATCTTCTAACTTCAAATAGAATTACATTCAGATCATAATAGCATAAGCATCACTAACCAAGTATTTGGTAATCATTTAATATAGGGCTTAAAGAACTAGAGTGAAATGCTGTGGCTTGCAGTACCTAAGCTTTACAAACATATCTGGTTTACAAACATAACAAGCTTCCAGTTATTCAGGATGTTGCCTCAACAGAGACTTAGTTGTGCTTTGTTGGTCAACATTATTAATTATTAATGAAATTAAAGAGCAAACGTCATAACCTATAAATCATTAATTTTCAGACACATGACCAGAAAAGAGTTAACAAACATAATTGTATTTAGAAATTTGATGCATAGGAATTGTGGAACAAATTATTTAAGATATGGGGTTTCTTTTTATGGGGGTGGGTGGGAGTTGAAGTTCAAAAATTATCATTAGAACTATGAATCCTTTATATGATTTTGAATTTTAATGTTTCTAGATACTATATTCATCATTCAGGCTTAACATATTTTGCTCAATTATTAAACATGTTGTATAGTATTGCATTCAAAATAAGAAGTTTTCTTGTGTGAACTGTTATATAAGGATACTAGTCTTGCACTTTATTTTCTCAAAAGATGAAAAATAGAAAATGCTTCACATTATGAAAATGCCTGCTAATTATCCAGTCTGCTAATTATGCAGACTCCTTGTGAACATATTCCCTTTTAAGGATCCAATCATAAAACCTTCAGTTTTTAATACTTAAAAATGTATCTTCTATTATTTCAAATTCACATGCTCTACATCTGAGACCCCTATATGGAGTGTGTCATAATAGCAAATTCTGGCAGGATTCTGGACAGTTGCTTCTAGATTATAAAACATTTCAGAGCACATATTTAATGATGACTTGGCCTTGAGTTTATATAATGAAGTAGGAAATTTTATTATCAATCCACCTCATGTGGTAGATAGAATAATGCTCTTCACAAAGATGTCCACGTCTTAATCCTTTGAATATGCTACTTTGTATTGCAAAATGGAATTCAGATTATGACTGTATAAATTTGTATATTTGAATTATTTCATATTATTGAAATCATACAATATTATACAGGGTACCAGGGACTGGGGTGAGTAAGGAACAGGGAGTTAATGCTTAACTGGTACAGAATTTCATTTTGGGGTAATGGAAAAGTTTTGGTGATGGATGATAATGATGGTAGCAAAACATTGTGATTATGGTTAGCACTACTGTATTATATATTTGAAAGTGGTAAAAATGAGAAATTTTAGGCTACATATATATATATATTTATAATAAAATAAAAAACATAGGACTGTACCTCACAGTGAAACCTAATAAAACTATGGACTACAGTTATTAGTATGATGATATATAATAAGATTGGTTCATCAATTGTAACAAAAGTACCACCCTAATGCCAAATGTTAATAATAGGGAAAAATGTGTTTGGGGGGGGTGTGTATGGACACTGTACTTTCTGCATGATTTTTTTTTTATAAATCTACAACTTCTCAAAAATATATAAATGAAATTAAAATTTAAAAAGGATTTTAGAAATGTGATTAAGTTGAAGGATCTTGAAATGTGGAGATATCCCAGATTATCTGGGGGGTCCAATGTAATCAGAGCGGACCTAGGGATATAAGAGGAACAGAGATAGATAGAGAAATGTGAAATTTGAAGCAGAGGTTGGAGTTATGCCATTGCCAAGGAATTCAGACTGCCTCTAGAAGCTGGAAAAAGCAAGGAATGCACTCTCCCTTAGTACCTGCAGAAGGATCAAAGCTCTGCCTAAACCTTGATTTTAGCCTATTATAACCCATTTTTCTGACTACTAGAAATGTAAGATAATGAATTTTCTTGTTTTAAGCCACTAAATTTGTGTTAATTTGTAAAAGTAACAACAGGAAATGAATATACCCAGAAGCCATAGATAATATGTCCTTCTTCTCTACTTTCAAATTAAACATAGGCTATCAAATGATGAATAGATAAATTGTGGTGTATACACACAATGGAATGTTATACAGCAGTAAGAACAAATAAAGTCATGAAGAATATGACAACATGGATGAACCAGGAGGCCATTATGTTGAGTGAAGCAAGAAAGACACAAAAGGACAAAAACTGTATGATTGCACTATTATGAACCATATTAGTCAGGGTTCTCTCGGGAAACAATCAACAAGAGATATCTGTCAATAATATGAGATTTTATAAGAGTCTATTACGTGACCGTGGAGATGCACAAGTCCAGGTTCCACAGGCAGGCTGCAAACCAGGGGCTCCGATGAAAGTCTGATGAAAGGTCTTTGATGAGTTTCTGGGAGAAGGTGGCTGTCCAAAGACGAGCTGGGAAATTCTCTCTCAATGCTGAAATCACTTCCCCTTTTAAGGCATTCAACTGATTGGATAAAAGAGTCACCCATTGCTAATGCAATCTCCCTGATTGATGCAGATGTAATCAGCCATCCACGCAGTAAACTCACTGGTGACTGAAGTCCATAAATGCTCTTGTATTACAATTAGCCCAGTGCTTGCTTTACCAAACACCTGTACACAATTACCTGGCCTAGTTGACACATTAGCCTAACCATCACATGCACTAAATATATTGTGCAAACTCATGGAGTTAATTAGAATATAGGTCACCAGAAAATAGAAGGAGGTTAGGGAAAGAAAAACTAAGGGATAATCTGTGCAGAATTGGTAAAAAGGTTGTTTGTAAATCTTTGGAAATGAATAGAAATGGTTACAGCATATTATGGTATTATATGGGTATGACAGTGGTTCAAAAAGAAAGTCTAAGGCCATGTATATTACTAGAAGGAAAGATAAAAACTGTAATATGGGACTCTATAAGAGTAAAATCTCATGTAACACACGAATATGGGTGATATTGCATATATAAGAATTTTTTTACAAAATATAAATACAGATAGGGAAAAGAATAGAAGCTATGTACAGCAAGGGAGGTATAGAGAAATTGAGAGCTGATAAGTTTTGTTTGTTTGTCTTTGATTTACTATTATTATTATTATTGGAATAATGAAAGTGCTCTAAGAATGATTGAAGTGATGAAGGCACAAATATGTGATTACACTGAATACCATTGATTGCGCATTTTGGATGGATTTATGCTTTATTAATACATATCAATAAAATTGATTTGCTAAGGAAAAAAATTAATAGATTTATTTCATCCAGAAAAGAAAGTAAATTCACTGAGTCAGCAGTACAGTATCCCTGCCCATGGCCTTCAGGGTTAAACTTCCACATTCTAAGTTTAAGCATAGGAATGAGTGAGTAAAACTCACTTTCTTCTATAATTTTACCATAGCATTGTGTCCTTAATTATTGTTCTTTAAAAATCTTGTATTTGTCTTTTTTTCAGTTAATTATATGAATCCATATAAATAACATCAACTCAGGCAAAAAAAAACTAACAATAATATTTTTTTCACTTATTGTTGGCTTTTACCTTGAGCTCTTTCCATTATGAAGGATTATTAGGCTAGGAGTGACAAAACAGGTTCTTTTCCTTTTGCTACCACTCAACAGCTCTGCAAAAGTTGGCAAAAACAATTTTCTTTGTTTAACATTTTATTCTGATGTAATTCCAGATTAACATGGAATTGTAAGAAATACCAGAGAAATCTGGTATAATCTTCACCCAATGGTAACATCTTGCCAGGGACTTGACCTTGATACAATCCATCAAACTTGATACAAACTTGATAGAATCCATCAAACTGTAAAATTTTGCAGTTTTACATTTACTAATTTGTATGTGTGCATATGTGTGTGTATGTATTTAGTTCTGTGCAGTTTTGTTACATTTGTAGATTTGTAGCCACAGTCAAGATATAAAGAAGCTTCATCACAATGATCTTTCTTGGGACACTTTTATAGCCACAGACACTTTCTTCCTTCCTTCCTACCACAAATCCCTGTCTATTGTTAACCTGTTACCCATCTACATATATTTTTTTCATGAATGCCATTTAAATAACTCATATATTATGTAAATGTTTGCGATTGCTTTTTTCACTCAGCATAATATCAAATTATACCCTACAAACATCCTGAACTCACATAGTACTTCTAGGACTTACTTTGTATACCTTGAGGTTTTACATATAGACAATCATGGCATATGATTACAGGGGCAATTTTATGTTTATATTTCCAGTATGCATGCATTTTATTTCTTTTCTTGACTTATTGCCTTACCTAGAAATTCTAGTACTATATACCAAAAGAGTGGTGAGGGTGGATATCTTTGCCATGTTCCTGATCTCAGGGCCAAAGAATTCAATCTTTCATGGAATAAGAAATTTTTGTAGATGGCATTAATCAAGTTAAGAAAGTTCCCTTCTATTCCTACTTAGCTGAGCTTTTTTTTTTTTTTTTTGAAGCCTAGATATAGGTTTACTTTCCACCTAGTGGTAGCTAGGTCAAATTGCAGGAATAGTGATTAAAGAGAAATAACTCTGCAATGCTCACCTTTAAACTGAAACCTTAAAAAGGGGAGACCCAGATTCCTCAGGGACTAGATAGAAAATACAAATAAATGAAACAGGCTAAGTGAGAAAGTCCATGTTATATCAAAAGAAGCAACTTAAACTTACTTTGATTGTCCCCTATGCTGTCAGAATTGCCACACCTCCTGATCAAGAGGAGGTAGAAGTTGTGATTTTAATGTGAAAGCTCCTGATTCTTAGAAGTAGGCTCAACTTTCTTGAAAATACTAGGTAAGCCAAATAAAGCTTAAAGTCTACCAGTTTTCAGTGCTCTGCTGTATAGATGGTGACTGTCACTTCCCTAACTGTGGTATTACCCTGCCACTCACCAGTTACCATTTGCAATTGCAACAGAGGCCTCCATTGGCAGGGCTCTCCTGCTTTTCTATGTGCAGGGAGCTCTACTCCAGAGCTGTGGACAACAACTAACTCTACAGGAAAAAGTGGAAGCTCAGTTGAGCCACCCAGGGTGGAGCAGGCTGGCCCTCATGCCTGGCGACTGCCCAGCAGGCACTAAATGGCTGACTGCTCCTGCAAGAAGCCTTCGGGGCTTGGAAGTCCTTTGTCAGGCTCAGAAGCCAAGGCTGTTTCTCGAAGGACTTCCAAGTGCTCCTCAGCAGCTGACAGTGACTGGTCAATCCAATCCAGGCCCCCCGTCAGGTGGCAGGCATTCCTGGTCACCAGCACCAGGTGACTGACAGACAGGAGGAGGGCAGTCGTCCGTGCATCTAGGAGTTTGGGGTCCAGTGGAGGATACATTGACTTCACAACATCATCCACTCTGGGGCATATCCGCTTGGCCACCACGATGATGTCACTGATGCTGGCTGAAGTCTTCATCTTGGCCCCTGAGCCCATTGTCATGGCAACGAGTTTTTCTGTCAGAGTGTGAAGATCACATGAAATAACATGTAAAAGCTCTTTGTTATTAAAGGCACCAAACATGCAGATAGCATAAGAATGTGTCCTAATGAATATATGTCTGCCATCAAACCAAGACATTTAGGACCTTTCCGTTTGGATATTTGAAACCAAATATTATGAATGATGTTGACACAGTGAACAATTTAGATAAAGATTGTAGAAATCAAATAGCACATAATTGACTTTAGATCATCTATATTATAAAGTCATGGTGTTTATACCCCATCTACTTCTCATTTTAGTGAGTTCCACATACAAAGTAAAATGGGTAAGAATCGCTTTATTTTAATAAGCTATACAAATAAAGATTCTACAAATATTTAAAAATTCTCTTTCATAACATATTAAAATTCTAAAAACTCTTCAAAAATGCCTAGTAAGGCAAAGCTTTTCTACATGTAGTTTTATAAATCATGATATTTAGATTTGGTTTTCCCTTTATCCCACCCCTTAACTCTTCTCACAATAAAAATGTTTACTCTTTCTATTAATTTTCTGTTTTGCATATAATTTAAATATATTAGGTGCAAAAAATATGTGCAACATATCTAAAGTGAGCCAATGTAATCAGAGACAGTGCTTATAAAATGATATGTGATAGAAAGACCAATATTTCATTTTTCTATTTAATTGAAAACTGTTTTTGCTAATGACTAGTATCTTGAGCTACATGGAATTCATCACACATTTTACAACACTTGAATTACTAAAACTGTTTAACAGTATGTCAAATATTGCTCTAATAATTTTTATATCCATGTAGTGAGGACTAGTAATAAATAGGTGGAGAATTGTCTTTGAATAGCCTAGTCCACGATATCCTCTTTTCTAATCTCAAAAAAGCAAAAGCAACATCTAGACACTTAAAGGAATTTGCTGTAATGAAAGAATGTACATGTGTTAAAACTAAGAGCCATTCCAGACAACATGGAGTTCTCCAATAGAAATTTATAGTGTTCACATATTTATAATCAGTGGCATCTTCAAAAATATGTCAATTATTCCTTTGGGATCTAAATAATGAAAGGTGGTAGGCCACTATCACTTTGGATTACATTGATTTTTCCAAAAATTCAGATCAGAGTTTGGAAGCCTCAAAACCATAGTAGAGATGTCGACTTAACATTATATTTAATGGAATAAATGGATATCTTGGAAATTACGTGATAACAAGGGACTTTCTTAAGTCTGAGATATTGAAATCAGAATATCTGAGGAGTATCCTAGATTTCTTACATATGTAAGAAGGCATTTAGCTAAGCAACTCCCACTGAGAAGAGTGGCAGAAACTAACCTAGGAATATACAGAGGGTAGAGGGTCCCAACAAATTAGCCGAGCTTGGCCATCAGTGACTGCATTAAAACATCCAATTGAGAAGAAGTATATCTCTTAGAGGTGACCAACACATGAAAGTCAAAATAAACACCTCCAGATAGATTAAATCTACTACTCTTCCCTTAGTGTTCCAGACTTTCTGTTGTATAACAGAAGATTAAATTGTTGAAAAAAGGTCTATTTTTTATGGTTTTATAAAATTTGTGCTGTTTCACTTCTTTCTAATTTTCTGGTCATAGAAACCTGCATGGAATTATTATTTTTTCTTTTTTTCAGTACAGAAACAATACAGGTTATGAGAAAATACTGTTATGATTGTGGGGATGTAATTACCCATGATTATTAACAGTAATAATCCCAGAATAGCTCCAGAAATGAAAATGAATCTGACAGATTTCTCAAATATAATGCTTATTTCACTGATAAACTTAGGCAAAGCTGGACTACTGGGGCAGAACTTGGAAGCCAGCAGTCGAAATGCTGCTTATCTACATTTCCTGGGGCAAAATCAAATGCAAACCTCTGACTATATTTCTTTGAGTCATTTGATAATATTGCATTTAGGAAACTTATATTGAGGAGTGATTTTTAAGGTCATCCTTTCTTTAATTTAGATATTTTTAAATATATGTGTGTATATAAAGGTGGGGATTGCTTTACCTGTAGAAATGTTTTTGAAGCAAGTTTATCTTAACCAATTAATTCACCAGTATTTGACAGTAAATTGAGAAATACTTAAATAGTTGGAACTGCATAGTAGCTTCATTCCTTTATTACTAATTTTGCTATCTACATTTTATCAAAATCTTTCTTACTTTGGATTTATTAATTTTCCATACACACTCCACACACACACATATTTGCAAAGCTAATTTCTACATTTATTTTTATTATTCTCATTTTCTTATATTCTGTTATATAATCTTAAAGTTGTATAGTAAAATGTAGCTAAATATGCAAGATTATAGATCATCAGTTTTATTATATACTTATACATTAACTTATTTCTAACTTTATTAAAATTTTTTAGTTTCACATATCTTCCATCTTTGATACCTTTTAACCATTTTTCTCCTTTTGTATTTGGTGTGTTTGACAAGCAGCTTTCATTTCTTGACTAGTGAACTTCTCATTAATCTGTAAAGGTGCTTTCTTAATTGTGTTATCCTCTTCAAGTAACATGTTAAAGCTATTTCAGACTTGTCTGTCTTTATTTTCTATGACAAAAAAACAATTCCTAGCTCCCCAAGCATGATATATATGAATTCTTTCTAGAAATTCTAAAACTTTAATGGCATTTTAATTTCAATTTACCTTAAATAACTATCTTAAATTCTACTTCTAGAGGCAATATTAATAGAACTGTGAAACATGAGAGAAGGAAAGATTTTATGAGCTTTGGTGGAGCTCAGAAAGCAATTCTCAAATCTCAGAAAGTATTTATAGTAAGGGTCACTTTAAAAACAAAAACAAAAACAAAAGCAAAAGCAAGTGTTCAGATGAACTGAAAAGATTAACAGAATAGGAGGAATAAAAGAGAACATCCAATTCAGTTTATCTGACTGTTTCAGCTATATGAATGAGAGGAGATTAATTCTTAAGAGGATTCTAGAAATTATTTTCAAAATAGCTAATTATCATTCCTTGATACACGTTTAATAATAGATATACAACACAACCTTATTTTAGTCATTTGAATAGTGGAAACAATCACAAAGAATTCCAAAATCCCTACTCTGATTCCTGCTGATGGGCTCAGTTTTTAAAATTCACTCTATAATATCCACTATAATCATATTCAATTTGGCAGTTTATCTTTTACTTCATTTAGATTCCATTTTATGCTTCACTCAGCCCAAGTTTAAAACTTCCACATCCCAGAAACACATTTCTGGACACTTCAAGATAAATAGACTGCAAGATCCTTTGATATCATTAATATCACATCTAAGATGCAGAAGAAAATGGAAATATGTCACCAAATACAGAAAAGTAATTGGTGTTGTATCTATAATATTTTTTAATTTTTTTTTTAATTTTAAAGAAGCTTTAGATTACATAAATATTACATAAAAAATGTAGGGGATTCCCTTATACCCCAACATCACCCCCTCCCACACTTTCCCACATTAACAACATCTTTCATTAGTTTGGTACATTTCTTACAGTTGATGAACACATATTGAAGCATAGTACTAATCAAGGACTATAGTTTACATTATAGTTTACACTTTACCCTGCACAATTTTATAGGTTATGTGTATAATGGCCTGTATCTGTCATTGCAATGTCATGCAGGACAACTCCAATGTCCTAAAAATGCCCCCTTGCTGCACTTGTTCTTCCTCCTCCTTTCCCTTAAAAACTCCAGTGGCCACTGCCTTTATACCAATGATACAACTTCTTCCATTGCTAGAATAAAAATAAGTCTACTTTAGTCAATAGTTGCTTTCCCCCCTTATGTTCGTTCATTCCTCAATCTTGAGGATTTGGGGATGGTGATGCCCACCCTTCCTCCAACTGAGAGGAGGCTTAGATCCCATGGGGCAGATGGATGGAACTGTATTGCTTGCAGTTGCAGACACTGTCTGCTTCCTGGATGGGCAGTGTCCATCATCATCCTTCCTTTGCTGTCCTGGGTGAGTCCTATGAACTGATGAGTAGGTTTTGCAACTCTGCTGAGATTCAGGGCTCAACAGGCATGTGGACAGACTGAAGATTTAAGTCTCTGGGACATATATTTAACAAGTATAGTTCTAATTATAGGTCAAATAAAAGAGGCAGAAGAGCCATGTGTAGGAAAATTATAAAAAAGAATTACCAAGAAGCTTGTGGTTTTTAATGAGACCAAAAGATCCCTTCAGATTTAACTTCCAATAGTATTTCCCAATGGGGGCATGCTTAGCATTTTGCACAGGACAAATTTTCATTTTGTCAGACTGCTACATATGGGAGGGTGTTCAATATTTCCTATGTCAGAAAACAAATGCCTGTAGCATTCCCCAATCATTGTGACAACATAAGCTGTCCCTGTACATTTCTGAATGTCCTTGAGAGAGAGCAGTTATAACTCCTACTTAAGAACCACTGATGTTAAAGGGCCTACGTACATATCTCCTTCTCCTCAAATTTTCAAATATGAACCCTTCTTTCTTTCTTTTCCCCTCATTCATCCTTTCCATTTGAAGAAGTGTTTGAAAAAGGAACTGATCAGATGTTTCTCAGCCTCTTCTATTTTTTTTTTTTTCTTTTCCTTTGGATTGCCTTGTTTTTAGTATACCAGCTTCTCTGCTCCCATGAGTAGGAAGCTTACATGGGCAGGCTCTGTGATAGATCCATCTGAGCCTGGGAGAATAATTTTAATTCTAAGGGCAACTATCAGGGAGCCTAATTTGGCCACAGGTCTATGTTATTTTAATCTTCATTTGTCTGATTCATATGTATTCCTCATTTGGTTTCCAATTTTAGAGGGGAAGAAAGGTGAGTTAATAATATGCCCCCTTAGAAATGCAAATCAAAACTACAATGAGATATCATTTCACACCTATCAGAATGGCCACTATTAAAAAGACAGAGAACTACAAGTGTTGGAGAGGATGTGGAGAGATAGGAACACTTCTTCACTGTTGGTGGGAATGCAGAATGGTACAACCACTATGGAGGACTGTTTGGCAGTTCCTAAAGAAGTTGAATATAGACTTGCCATGTGACCCTGCAATACCACTACTGGGTATATACCCAGAAGAACTGAGAGCAGTGACACGAACAGACATCTGCTCACCAATGTTCATAGCCACATTATTCACCATTGCCAAAAGTTGGAAACAGCCCAGGTGGCCATCAACAGATGAATGGATAAACAAACTGTGGTCTATTCACATGATGGAATATTATGCAGCTGTAAGAAGAAATGAAGTCATAAAGCATATGGCAACATGGATGAACCTGGAGGACATTATGTTGAGTGAAGCAAGCCAGACACAAAAGGACAAATACTGTATGAATGCATTACTATGAACCAAATATATTGTGTAAAATATTGTTTGATTCACAAAAAAAAAAAAAAAAAAAAAAAAAATTTACATGTATCCATTACATTTAATTGAGAAATGTATATATTTATTCATCTGTGTTTACTTTTTAGTTTTTAATTGCTTATGTTTTCAATTATTAAATGTACAAAATAAAGTTAAAAAAAAAAAAAGAATAATATGCCCCCTTAAATCTCAGCAAGGCTGAAAGCTTGGCCATCAGAAATCCACCTCTCTTGAACATCATTTGTTAATTCCCTAGGGAGAGTATGTGGTCATGCCTCCTCTTCTGCTGGGTTGCCAGAAAGTAGCACACAAGGCAAAACTTCATCTCAGGACACACAGATTTTAGGACCATTTCCAATTTTTATGTGACTCTTCCATGGCATGCAAATTTCTAAAGGCATTCTTTGCTCCTTAGTTCTCATCAGTGATTGAAAGTGTGACTTCTGCATAAATTAAGTATTTTCTGTGAAATGTCACTTCATAATTATCTGAAGTAGAGTACTGGCTATATCTGAGAACAATGGAAAGTTTACCAGGAATCCAGAAATACCTACAAATTGGCTATACTTGAATACGTGTAGCACTTTTAGAGGGATAAACTGCAATCTCATTTTTGCTTAACTTTCACTTTGAATTAGTAAAAATGACAATTTATATGTTTATGGGTATAAAGACCACAAATCCACCTACTACCAACTGTAAACACTAGAGTAACTCGATTCAATTCAGTTTTGACTCTGACTGCCTACCCAGAATTAGCCCAGACTCCAAAGGTTAAGAGAAATTATATATAAAAGCATCCTTCAGGCATCACTTGCACCAGTTGCCATTCCAAGTGACTACAAATTCAGGGGCTCCTACCAATGCTTTGTGTTTAATAATTCACTAGAATGACTTACAGAACTCATTTAAGGGTGCAATACTTATGATTATAGTTGTCAACCCAGAAATAACAAGATAAGCTACAAGGCAATAAAGGCATTTATTTGGGGTTTTAGAATTGCAGTACAGGGAGCACAGATTCAGGCAATAAACCAAACATACAATGTCTTTGCCAAGACATTTCCAGACAAGGATTTTTAAAGAAAAAGAAGGTTAGACAAATTTTTTGTGATTGGTAGATATTTGAGGTAATCAAATTGTCCTTCAGGTTAGATAGTTAACTGAGTTCTTTATCTTATGGTTTGTTTTATGGTCTGAATATCCTTAACGTTTTGAGGAATATTGTTGCTTGAGGCTTTGCATACATTGGTGGATCATGATATCTGGCTGATATTTGCCTAAGAATAACCTCCAGAATGACCTCCTGACTCATTTTAAATCTCTTAGCCATAGAAACCATTTTCTTATTTCTTTTAACATTGCTGATCAACATTTGGTATTAATCCTTGGTCATGTCCCACATAGGGGAGAGGGCAGAAAGTTTATTTGCAGAGTTTGTCTTAGAGATTTTTGCTATATTTGAGCAAAAAGGAGGTTTTCAGGAGGTGACTCAATTATAATTAAGCTTAATTTCACCATTACAGAAAATATTTTTAAAAATGCAAGCTTCAAGATCAAGAGTTTGACTCATTAGCATAACTTGGAGGTAGTCGCAGCTGTTATTCTGGAGATGAGTCAATGAATAAGAGACATTGTAGGGACTATAAAATAAAAAGAATTACCAAGATTTGAAATATTTCACAATCTAGTCTCCCAAAGATTTAGATTTAGGTAAATAAGTGCCTATGGGCTTGGCCAATTACTGTGGCTGTTCTATGGAGTTGAAATTACCATTGACCCAGGAATTTGATTATTACCTAGGTCAGCAGCTTTTTGTATAGATGGGAAAAATACCATGGTGAATGGCAAGGGACTAGGAAGAGAAGGTAAGGGCAAGATCCCAAATTAATTCTTCAGTTGATTCTAAAAGTTTTGCTATTGTAGCAATTGACCTCATACAAGGGAGAGTCCAAAGGCTAAGGTATCTAATTGACGGCTATAATATCCTAAAGGTCTATGTTGGTCTTTATGCTTTTTTGCAAGGAAACCTAAGGTATTCTTTTCCTATTCATAAACAAAGAGGAAAAATTTTAATTTGCATTTAGGGTGTCCCACAGAAGGAGTTCTGAGCAAACTATCCTTTATTTCCTTGAAGGACTTTTGACTGGCTCCATCCCAAATAAGTGGCTTGATTTGTTTAGTTTTAAACAATGCATATAAAGGTTGAACCATCAAAGGAAACCAAGGAATCCAATTTCTGTAATATTCTGCAAGGCCTAAAAATCCTCTGGTTTAGTTTATGTAGGAGAGAAAATTAGAATGCTTTGGATTTGGCCAAGGTCTAGGAGAAGACTGTGGGGGCAGGGATAGGTGAGGCAAAAAAAAAAAAAAAAAAAAAAGAAAGAAAGAAAGAAAATGCAGCTAAATGAGTTGGAATAGTATCTAAAAAATAAAGAAAAAATGGTGTTTAAATTTTATTTCTTTGAGAAAGGACAAGAATATGTATGGGACTTAATTCATGGTCTGTTGATTCTGGTTTTAAGAGTTCCAAATTAATTTCCCCCTTTTGGGAGAAAGATATGTGTGCTTAGAATAATCTAAGGAAATTTCTTCCAAGAAGGTAAATAGGGGTAGAGGGGACTAATAAAAATTGATTCATGCCTTGTAAAGGTCCTATTTGAAAGAGAATTGGGAATTAAAGATGGTCATGGGTTTGTTGGAGACTCCCACCATTTGAATTGTTGCTTACTCCTTGGAGGAGGAATAATAATGGTGAAAGACAGAGAAGGTGTCCCTAGTATTTATTTGAGCCTATTTTCCTTCATTTCCAGCTTTTTCCAATCATTAGATCTACTTTCCCAAAAAATTTCATGTGGACAGTTGGAAAAGCCTCTGCTGTTTCCCAGGACAACTCTACCAGTCACCTTGAAAGGCAGTTTGCTTTCTTAGAGGGCAAAGAGCCTTAGGGGAGGTTGCTGCTGTTTTCAGGACATTTTTGCAGTTTCTTTTCCAATGACCAGGTTATTTACTGTAATTATAAGTACTGATGCCATGAATCTGATGCATATAACTTTTTTTTTTTTTTTTGGGGGGGGTGCTTATTTAGCTGCTGTTTTAGTTTAGGATGATTTCTTTTTCTCAGCTTTTTTAAAGGTGTGATCCAATTGATCTGTAAGATTTTCTAAATCATTAAGTTCCATTTTGGCCCAATTTAGTTGTTTAGATTTTAGAGTAGTGCTTAGTTCTTCTGAAAGGTCATTAACAAAAGTAGAACTAAATAGGGTAGAGGTCGCAGAGTTAATATGATCAAAGACCTAAGAATTGTTTAAAGGATTTTTTATTACAAGCCTGTTATAATATTCATATATGGGCTAATCAAGTTTCTGGGTACATTGTTGGATTTTTCTCCAATCAATAATTTGGGAAAAACTTCAGATATGACCTTATTATCTTATGAAGTGTCTTAGCTAGCTTAAATGTGCCAGTTTTATCAGTAGCTCTTGATTTTGAAAAGTCATTTAAGAGATTTTTTTCCAATTATCTTTTTTCTATACAGAGTTAGAAATACTCTATACTGGTGAATTTACATTCACCAGTGGTCATGTAAATTAATGGGTAAAGGTTTGAATATCCAGGTTCATAAGTCTGAATGATAAGATTGATCTTTTTTTCAAAACCTAGTGTGATTTTAGTAGGATGTGGGAAATCTTATCACTATAGGAGGGGAGTTAGGCTAAGCTAGGACATAGAAAAGGAATAAATAGAAAGGGTTTTAAAGAGAGTTAGATCAGAGTCAAGAGTTCTGGATAATTTTTCAAGCTTGATAATTTGCTTAGATATCTCTTTGTTAGTTTTTGTTAATTTAGTATTTGTCTTGAACAGAGACAATTTTAGAATGAGTTATACATTTGGAAACTTACAGGTACCAATTGAAATAAGCATTGCAATCAAGTTGCTAAGTTTTAGAGCTTCTATTTTCTAGTTGAGCCTGCAAATATACCAAATTAGGTATATCAAAAGATCTCCATTGTGGACATTGTAATTCAGGATTTTCTCTAGGGTGCCAGGTCCAGTGGGATAAGGCTTTACATAAGGCAGGAACTTAATTTTTTAACATGAAACCAGGTGGTATGCTAGATGGTAGTGTGCCATTAGATTTCTTAGATGGATTGGAACCCATTAAGAGCAATCATAAAACCTAAGCCTAAGGGGAATTATCAGGGTTTTGGTCAAGTGTGGTGTTTTACAGTATGTCTTTTACCAGACATTTGTTTTACCTGGTAGACAGGTTGGGCCCTAGTTATCTGACCCACAACCAGGTCTCTATTTGCATGGAAATTGTCTTGAAGGTGGTGGACAACATTGTGTCAATCTAGCCTATCTGTGACCACCTTATCCTTTCATAGGAGTCTTGTGCTTTGGAAATCAAGGCTTCACATCAAAAGGTAACAGGTACACTTACCTGGCAGGGGAGACACCATGATCATGAAGGTGGTTTTCCCAGGGCTAGGCTTATCCATTGTACTCCAGGTGTACTGACCTCTGCGATTTCCCCAAATGTGGGAAAATTGACTGAATAATTTGTGGTAGTGGGGGGCTCCGTATGCACACACACACACACACACATTAAAGAAAACAGAAAAAAAAAGGTGACAGGTGCTCTAATAGCATTTAAATACCTATCCCATGCCTACCAAAATAATTATTTGATTGCTCACAGTCAGAACAGAGGTCAAATTGTTAGGGTGGTATTCCTCCATTAAAAAGAGCTTATTACTCAAGTGGGAATTTTTAAAGTCCCATTTAAGGACTTACCAGAGAAGGAAATTTTCCCTGTATACCAAAAAGGACAAACACAAACAGGCTTCTGCCACAACCCCAAACCAAATGAACCAAAGTTCACAAACTAGACTGCTGGTCCCAGCCCAAACCAATAGAACTGAAGTTCAAATTGCCCATTACCTGAACACACACAAAGAAAGGCTAGAACTTCAATCAAAAAAGGGGAGGCTCGCGCCTGAGAGGACTCACTGACAGGAACTTGGAGCCCTCAGGAAGGCCACAGAGTTAAAGGGGTTTTTGCCCATACCAAACTCGAATCCAATGATAGCTCCAGCTCCAGAGTCAAGGTGATTTTTGCTTCGGATCTTGTTTCTGACACCATGTAATGTCAACCTAGAAATAACAAATTAAAATGCAAAGCAATAAAGACATTCATTTGGGGTTTTAAAATTGCAATTCAGGGAGCACAGATTCAGGTAGCGATCCAAATTGTGTCCTCTTAGCATTTCCAGGCAAGGGTTTTTACAGGAAAAGATTAAACAAGTTGTTTGTGGTTGGTGGATATTTGTGGTACTCTAACTGTCCTTCAGGTTAGATAGCTAACTGAGTTCTTTATCTTTTGGTTTGTTTTATGGTCTTGATGTCCTTTAGGGTTTGGGGGAACATTGTTGCTTGATGCTTTGTATACAATGGCAGTTTGTGATATCTGGCCGATATTTGCCTAAGAATAACCTCCTGAATGACTGCCTGACTCCATTTTAAATCTCTTAGCCATAGACACTGTGTTTTGTTTTATTTCTTTTAACATAGTTTTATCAGAGTAAATGGATACAAATAAGAAGAAACCAAAGGAAGAGATGCGTAATTTGATGTCTGAGAGGATCTCAAACACAAGCTCCCATTTCCTCTCCTCACAGAGTCAGGATGTCTCATCCTCCCTTGCCAAGCAATATATCTTATCAGTCTTGGAAGCTCATCCAGGTTTCAAGTGTTCCAAGTTTATATGGGTTTCATTCCATAGGCATGATTTATGGAATCAATGCCCATATGGTTGAATTCAATTTATAGCTTCCCTTCCTTCCCAGAGATGAAGGAGTTTGGGCTGATGTGACATGCTTCAAAGCTCCAGCCTCCTAATCATATGTTTGGTCTTTCTGGTATAGCCAGCCCCCTACCCTAAAACTACATGTGTGGCTTGCCTCACCATGTCATCTCCTTAGCATAAGAACTATCAGGTGTAGTCTGTTGAGTCCACAATGAATAACCAAAGACATTCCTATCAGAGGAAATCCCAAACATACAGAGGTAACCTCTGAGGCACTGTGGATAAATTGCAGCTAGTTTTTCATTATAGTATAGGCCTCTGCCTGGTCTTTGGCCATGGTTCCCTTTTCTCATTCAGTCATTAATAGCTAAGTCTAGTGCATCATCATATCATATGACCCAAAGATCTCCCCAGCTGAAGCTTCTCAATTTTGTAGGCACCCATTTGATATTGTCCATTTCCAAAAGCAGGAGGGGTCTCAGCAATATATGACTTCACCTTTTCAAGCATCTGATATAATTGAGCTAAGGGACAATATTATCCTCCTGCTCTAAGCCTCTCTTGAGGCATAAATGTTTCATTGTGTTTTCCTTGTTGCATAACCTATTTATTCCCTTACCCTAAGCTAATAATATTTCTCCTTTCCATCTGTCATTTATTTTTTACCCAAAATTTTGAACATCTGTAAAGGATTTTATTTTTAGATACTGTGCTCTGTTCCAGATTGCTTGAAGTAATTCAGGTGTAATGACTCTACCTCAATCTACTCCCACTCATATAAGGTAGTGTATTGGTCAGGGTTCTCTCAGGAAACAGAATCAACAGGATATATGTGTCAATAATATGAGATTTTAAAAGAGTCTCTCACGCAACCGTGGGGATGCACAAGTCCAGGTTCCACAAGCAGGCTGCAAACCAGGGGCTCTGATAAAAGTCCAATGAAAGGTCCTTGATGAGTTTCTGGGAGAAGTTGGCTGTCCAATGACAAGCTGGGAAATTCTCTCTGAATGTTGAAATCACTTCCCCTTTTAAGGCATTCAACTGATTGGATAAAAATGTCACCCATTGATGATGCAATCTCCCTGATTGATGCAGATGTAATCAGCCACCCACACAATAAACTCACTGGTGATCAAAGTCCATAAATGTTCTTGTATTACAATTACCCCAGTGCTTGCTGGAACAAAAAGCTGGACACAATTACCTGGCCGAGTTGACACATTAGCCTAACCATCACAGTCCACCCCTTGTCAACTCGGAAATCATACACATTACCCTAAACCATACTTAGTCTCTAAGTAAAAACAATAACAGACAAGCATACATTTATATTTCTGCCTAACAATGTTCAATAACCCTGCTTACAACTGGAAATGCATTAATTCCCCACAGAATAGGGTGCGAGTCCTTGGGTAATATTCACTCTTAAACTTGACATCCTTAAATATTATGATGTGGAATTAATACAACTTTTCATATGATAGAGGAAAAGGTTGGGGAAGAAAACAAGAAATTCATTTTGTGTACATATACAATCATACTCATACCGAAACAAGGAAGAAGGGTTCATGACTATTACAGTCCTCATTTCTGTAACTGGTCATGTGGTCGAGTTCATATTTATCACTACCTTCTTCCACTACCCATTCCATGTTCCCGTTACCTTCAGCAAGCACTTCAGCTGGCCGTGGTTCTTTGCCTGGTGGGGTGACCCAAACTTTCATTCCCAAAGATTCTGGGCTATTGTTACTCCTGCTTGAATTGGTTTGTTGCAATTTTCTATTGACTTTAATCACAGGGCATGGCAGTACTAGGAGATGCCCTAGAGGATCTCCTGCATTCCAGGCAAACTCTTCTTTACCCCCAATATGTAGATGTAGTCCTATTTCCCCTTGAAGTCAGGATCAATCACCCCAGCCAGTACAGTAATTCACTTCTTTGCCTGTTGATTCACAGGTAAGAGGAGCCCAAAGTGGCCAGATGGCAGTCTTACCTTCCAGTTCAATGGAATCACTGTTGAATTCCCTGGTGGCAGCACTTCTCCTTTTGGGACTAAAACCTGTAGACCACCAGAGCTTAAGGTTGCAGGGACAGGAAGCAAAAATTTTCCTAGTGGGTCACTAGGGGTAATAGTGAGTGGTGCCACTCCCATTTCCACCCCTTGATTCCTAGACCCATGAATCCTGGTTATGGGAGAAACAGCACCATAGAGAGGACACTAATTCAGAGCATACACAACCTCCTGGAGAACATTGCTCCAGCCTACAAGGTATTGCCACCTAGTTGGTGCCATAATTCAGTCTTCAAAAGACCATTCCACTGTTCTATTAATCCAGCTGCTTCAGGGTGATGGGAAACATGGTAAGACCAGTGAATTCCATGGGCATGTGCCCATTCCAGTACGTCATTTGCTGTGAAATGGGTTCCTTGATCAGAAGTAATGCTGTGTGGTATACAATGGCTGTAGATAAGACATTCGGTAAGTCCATAGATGGTAGTTTTGGAAGAAGCATTGCGTGCTGGAAATGCAAACCCATAGCCAAAGTATGTGTCTATTCCAGGTGAAACAAATTGCTGCCCCTTCCATGGTGGAAGAGGCCCAATCTAGTCAACCTGCCACCAGATAGCAGGCTGGTGACCTAGAGGAATGGTGCCATATCTGGGGCTGAGTGTGGGTCTCTGCTGCTGGCAGATTGGGCATTCAGCACTAGCTGTAGCCAAGTCAGCCTTAGTGAGGGGAAGTCCATGTTGCTGAGCCCATGCATAAACTCCAACCCTACCTCCATAGCCACTTTGTTCATGAGCCCATTGGGCAATGGTAGGAGTGGCTGGGGAAAGAGGCTGAGAATTAGCCACAGAGTGGGTCATCTTATCCACTTGATTATTAAACTCTTCCCCTGCTGAAGTCACCCTCTGGTGAGCATTCACATGGGACTCAAATATGTTCATGTTTTTTGCCCACTCAGAGAGGTCTATCCACATAGCTCTTCCACAGACCTCCTTATCACCAATTTTCTTATCATGTTCCTTCCAAGTCCCTGACCATCCAGCCAAACCATTGGCAACAGCCCATGAATCAGTATACAAACACACCTCTGGCCATTTCTTCTTACAAGGAAAATAAACAACTTGGTGCACTGCTCAAAGTTCTGCCCACTGGGAGGATTTGCCCTCACCGCTATCCTTCAAGGATGTCCCAGAAAAGGGCTGCAGTGCTACAGCTGTCCACTTTTGAGTGGTACCTGCATATCGTGCAGAACCATCTGTAAACCATGCCCGAGTTTTCTCATCCTCAGTCATCTGATTGTAAGGGACTCCCCAAGAGACCAAAGCCGTGGGTTGGGAAAGAGAAGGTGACATGGCAGGGGTGGTGACCATGGGCATTTGGGCTACTTCCTCATATAATTTACTTGTGCTTTCAGGACCTGCTTGAGTCCTATCTCCTGTACACCACTTCCACTTTATTATGGAGTGGGGCTGTTCATGCCCAACTTTATGGTTTGGTGCGTCAGACAATACCCAGCTCATGATAAGCAACTCAGGTCTCATGGTAACTTGATGGCCCATGGTTAAGCGTTCAGTCTCTACTGAGGCCCAGTAGCAAGGCAAAAGCTGCTTCTGTAAAGGGGAGTAGTTATCTGCAGGGGATGGCAAGGCTTTGCTCTAAAATCCTAAGGGTCTGCTTTGTGATTCCCCTGTAACGGCCTGCCAAAGGCTTCAGATAGCATCTCTATTTCCCAACTTCCAGCACTATTGGGTCTGCTGGATCATATGGTCCAAGTGGTAGTGCAGCTTGCACAGAAGCCTGGACCTGTCGCAGGGCTTCCTCTTGTTCCAGTCCCCAATCAAAATTAGCAGCTTTTCTGGTCACTCAGTAATTGGGCCGGAGTAGCACACCCAAATGAGGAATGTGTTGTTTCCAAAATCCAAAGAGGCCAACTAAGCATTGTGCCTCTTTTTTGGTCATAGGAGGGGCCAGGTGCAACAGCTTATCCTTTACTTTAGAAGGGATATCTCAACAGGCCCCACACCACTGGACACCTAGAAATTTCACTGAGGTGGAAAGACTCTGTATTTTTGTTGGATTTATCTCCCATCCTCTCTCACACAAATGCTTTACCAATAAATCTAGAGTCTTTGCTACTTCTTGCTCAGTAGGTCCTATCAACATGATATCATCAATATAATGGACCAGTGTGATGTCTCGTGGGAGGGAGAGACGATCAATGTCCCTGCGGACAATATTATGACATAGGGCTGGATAGTTGATATACCCTTGAGGCAGGACATTGAAAATATACTGCTGGCATTGCCAGCTGAAAGCAAACTGTTTCTGGTGGTCCTTACTAATGGCAATTGAGAAAAAAGCATTTGCCTGGTCAACAGCTGCATACCAGGTACCAGAGGAGGTGTTGATTTGCTCAAGCAATGATACCACATCTGGGACAGCAGCTGCAATTGGAGTCACCTCCTGGTTAAGTTTATAGTAATCTGCTGTCATCCTCCAAGATCCATCTGTTTTCTGCACAGGCCAAAGAGGAGAGTTGATTGGGGATGTGGTGGGAATCACCACCCGTGCATCCTCACATCCTTGATGGTGGCACTAATCTCTGCAATCCCTCCAAGAATCTGGTATTGCCTTTGATTTACTATTTTGCTAGGCAGGGGCCGTTCTAGAGGCTTCCTCTTGGCCTTTCCAACCATAATAGTCCTCACTCCGCAAGTCAGGGATCCAATGTGGGGATACTGCCAGTTACTGAGTATGTTTATTCCAATTACGCATTCTGGAACTGGGGATATAACCACAGAATGGTTCTGGGGACCCACTGGACCCACTGTGAGATGGACCTGAGCTAAAACTCCATCAATCACCTGAACTGTATATGCCCCTTCTCTGACTGGTAGACCGCAGTGACGTTTTGGGTCTCCTGGAATTAATGTGACTTCTGAGCCAGTGTCTAATAATCCCCGAAATGTCTGATCATTTCCTTTTCCCCAATGTACAGTTACTCTGGCAAAAGGCCATATGTCTCCCTGGGGAAAGGTGGGAGGAAGATTAACAGTGGAAATTTTTGGCAGTTTAACAGGATCCTTCCCCAAGGGGACCTGGCCTTCTCCTCATTCAAAGGGCTCTGGGTCTGTAAATGGTCTCAAGTCTGGGAATTGATTTAGAGCCCGTGATTCTCTGTGTCTGTAATATGAGTTAGGTTTTTTTTCACTCAACTTAGAACTTTTCTGCTTATACAGATCCAGAAGAAATTTAGTAGACTGCCCATGTATTTCACTTCTAGGCACCCCATGATCTATTAGCCAATGCCATAACTCCATGTGACTCAAACTATTCTGTGTGCTGTTTTGAATCTGTCTTTCATCGCGGTAGCCACGCCCACCTTGCCTTTGGCGATTAACTGCTTATACTTGACTTTTACACGACAAAGATCCGATTATCCCCATAATGTTTAAGGATTCCAATTCCATTACAGTCTCCCATACAGTAATATCTGGACTGCAGAGAAGAGCAACCACAGAGCTTTTCAGAGAAGATGGAGTTAGTTTTACAAATTTAGTCCTCACAGTCCTGGTTAAAGGTGTGTCCTCTGGACATTCCTGGGGTGGGTGGGCATGTCTCAAATGGTAAAACCATTCTAGCATTCCAATCTCTCTAAGACTTTGAATCCCCTCCTCTACTGTATACCAGGGCAAATCGGGCATCTCAGCATCAGACATGCTAGGCCATCGTTTGGTCCCTGCTTCAGTCAGCCACCCAAACAAACTGTTAGAGCCCTTTCTAACCCCTGGAGCTACAGCGTTGAATCCAGAATTCCTCCTTAGTGGGCCCATAACAATAAATTCAGCCTGATCCAACTTTTTTTTGTTTGTTTGTTTGTTTTTTGTTTTTTTTTTTCTTTTCCCTCAAAGGGTAAAAATTTTATTTTTGAGGAACGTCATTCATACTGCACCTTTTCAAATAGTCACATAAGAAAGCAAAAATGTTATACTCCCCTCATTCTAGAAATAAATAGGAAGGGCATAAAATTTCTCTTTAAATCACGACACTTGGAAGTTTAGCACCAGCATCCAAAAAGAACAAAAAAGGAAAAAAAGCATTTGCTATATTTTTCAGATTTCTTTGGCTGGGGTTCCTCCCCATGTGGTATTACTATTTCTTCTTTCAATTTCATATTACCAAAACATAAAAACCAGGAAAAAAAGATAAACCTAGTGGTTGCTGCAACTGGGGAGGTTGCTCTCTGATCCAACTTTATATTCCTTCCACCATTACCCTTAGTATCCATTCCCACATCATCATGTCTATATAAGTTGGAAAACTCATGCAGTTCTTTCAGAGTATAGTGTACTTCCTCATGGCTCACACTTTGTATTTCACCTTTGGGGGCTTGTTATGATTTTATTCTAGTAATGGGTCTCAAAGACAAGAGGGGTGAGGGGTATGGGTAAGGAGAAGGATTAGAGATCTTGCAGGCTACTGACCTCAGGGCATTCCTTTGCTTTTTCTTCTGGTGAGACAGGATTACTCTCTTCAAGTTGGGGTTGGAAGACAGATTCCTCAGGGCAGACTGGAAGTTTTGCAGTGCATACCGGAGTTTGGCTGGTACCTGCCTCGGGGCTGGGAGGAGGTCCAGATTATCTAGGGCAGGCTGGAGGCTCAGGGCTGGAAGGAAGTCCAGACTCCTGGGGGCAGGCCAGAGGTTGGATGATACAAAGTTGACAAGGTGTGGTCTCCACAGGGCAGGCAATCACAGGTTTATCTGGTAAAGTCTCAGCAGAATTTAGGATTCCAATGTCCCCACCAATATTATGATCATCCCATATGTCTCTGTCCCAATCCTTGGAGTTCCACTCCTTTCCAATCAATGCCTTCACTTTAATTGCAGAAACCCTGCGAGGTTGAGATTTTAGTTTCCTCTGTAATTCTGCTACTCATACAATGACAGCCTGGGTTTGATTCTCAGATATCTCAAATCTGTAGCTACAAATCTGTAGACAGGAGACAAGATTTTCTTTTAAGGCACACATAGAAACTTTCATATCATTCATGCGGCATTTAAGTTTCAAATTTGAAGACTTTAGGTCATCTCTTTCTTTTGTAACTGTATCCATAGTATCTAGGAGGAGCCAGCCAACATCATTATACTTTTTGACTCCACAAAATTCTGTTAAGGTGTTGGAAACACTCTCACCCAGATCCTTGCTTCTTATAAGCGAGGAAGTAGGGGAATCCAGTGATGCTATTTTGTGTATCTCTATTGCCAGCTCAGGCCATGGACTGTTAGCATCCTCTTCATTATTGGAAAGGAAGTTATTAGTGCCCTGAGTCCAATTAGAGTAGAGAGCCAATTACAAAACTCCCAGAACCACGTCAGACATCCCATGTTTAAGACTCTGTTCCTCAAGAACCACTCCAGGTACCAAGCTGTATTAGTCAGGGTTCTCTTGGAAAAGAGAATCAACAGGAGATATCTGTCAATAATATGAGATTTTAAGAGTCTTTCACGGGACCATGGGCATGCACAAGTCCAGGTTCCGCAGGCAGGCTGCAAACCAAGGGCTCTGATGAAAGTCTGATGAAACGTCCTTGATGAGTTTCTGGGAGAAGCTGGCTGTCCAATGATGAGCTAGGAAATTCTCTCTGAATGTTGAAATCACTTCCCCTTTTAAGGCATTCAACTGATTTGATAAAAGTGTCACCCACTGATGATGCAATCTCCCTGATTGATGCAGATGTAATCAGCCATCCACACAGTAAACTCACTGGTGATCAAAGTCCATAAATGCTCTTGTATTACAATTAGCCCAGTGCTTGCTGGAACAAACACCTGGACTCAATTACCTGGCCGAGTTGACACATTAGCCTAACCATCACAGGTAGGTTTACATAAGTACCGAACTAGTGGGCTATCTCTACCATAAGTCCATACAGTAACATTCACTGTCCACCTCAATTCTACCATATCAAGTGAAAACACAATTTCCACCATCAGGCATCTGCAATTTAGAATCATTCCTCCTTCCAGTGCTTGCAGTTGCAGCCCTGCTTTTGGGTCCACTGCATCAGGAAGGAAAATAGAAAGCTAAGTTGATGTGGGGAAGAAAAATAATTGAGGTTATGTGTGAATATATGAAATAATCTTATAGTCATAGTAGAAAAATGGAGAAACCTATCAAGTTGGGACCCTCCCATAGTTCTTCAAATGTGGAAGTGTGAGCACACACTTGTGAAGGCATGTGAGACAGCCCTTTTATGCCCATATCTCCTCCCATTTTAGTCAACTAATATATCAATTACCTGTTCCAATGTTCTATTGAGCCATTACTCTGTGGATGAACATGTGAGATAGATTAGTATAGTGAAAGGGGGAGGTGGCTGTCCTGGCAGACAACATGGCCAACAGACAACATGGCCGACAGACCATATGGCCATGAGACCCCACATGGAAACCTCCTGAGAAGAAGGCTGCTGGAAAGATAATGCGAGATCCTGGCCATGAGAATTTCATTTGGAACAAGAGGGAAAGCTCCAGATATGCTCAAAAGGCCTCACCATTTTCCCTCTGAGAAATGACAGGTGGCGCAACCAATCAGAACAGCAAACAGACTTTAAAAAGCCCTGACCTGGGCCCCATTCACACAACTCACCCTGCAGTAGGCACCTGTTCTATGCCTCGGACTGTGAACTTTTCTCATTTTCTTGTTTCTTAATAAATTCTTTATTCCCTTCCCTACCCTATGGGATATACTTAAATTCTTTTATGCAACATAAGCCAAGAACCTAGAACCATCTGGTAACATTATTTGGCAAGGCAGTCAGGAGACAGAAAGGCAAATAGCACTCCCTGACCCCTGCCAGAGACTGGTGATTTTAATTAAAGCCTGCCTATGCCCTCTTTAGTTTTACTAGAGAGGCTTTGAGATACTTACCCTGGGTAGTGCCAAGAGGTTCATTCCTTAAGCAGGCCGAGAGGCCCTGAAGTTTCTCTTAATCCATTACCTCTAGGGCCCCTGAGGCTGTTTTCCTGTAAGCCACAGATCAGTCTCTGCTTCTTAATTGCCTTTTAATGTCAGGTTTAACTGTAGGAATCGGGCCCTGGGAATGGCCATGAGATGAGCTCACTCATGGCTGTCTCCTAAGCAGGTAAAAGAAAGGTCCCTAACCAGCTCCTTTGCTAGTGGGAAAGCCCAGTGTGGGAGATAAGGTCTGGGAACCAGACCCAGAAGTCTCCCAAGACCTCTAAGGCCCTGGGGACACCAAGAGACATAAGGCTCCTGATCCCCAGAATGTGAGGAAAGTGAGCAGGGCTCCCGACCTCCAGGAAACTGGCTCAGCAAGCAATCCATGCAAGCAGGTTTAGCAGTGTAATACCACAAAGACTGAAGAACACTTTTAGCCTTCCCTAGGATAATGGGTGGCTTCTGATTAGGACAACCTGCCTACTGATAGTCTAAAAAGAAAGAGGCTATTCTTTGCCTACGAAACCATGTGACCTCAGTATGGCTGAGAGTGGGATCTGTAGGGAATCCAGAATTCCAGTTAAACCTGTGTAAGAAGGAAGGAGAGGATAGACAGATCTGAGGACCAGAGACCAGTGGTCATGTCTCCTTAAAGAGATGAGGAAATGTACTACCAAACCAGTCAATTAAGATTTCAAGGAAATTACTCAGAGGGAGAACCTAGAAACCCAGCCTTATTTCAAGGAAAGCTGGTAGAAGCAATAAAAATAACCTCTTGGTAGATCCTAACTCTAGGGAAGGACAGATCCTCTTAGGAACTCCAGTCTGCCTCGGATATCTGTAGAATGCTGCAGAAACTTTCCCTGGGTGCCAAAATTTCTATTAACTCCCTGTTAGTAACAGCCTTCTCAGTTTTCAACAATCAAAACCATGCCACCAAGCTGGATAAGATAAGGAGAAGTGTGCACAGGGTCTGGGATAGGCACACCTTTTAACTGCCACCATTAAAGGTACCAGTCACCTCAGGGTTACATGAATCCAGGTTGCACATCAGTAGGAACCTGGCTCCAAGCTGCCTCTCCATGTGGACTGCTGGGCATTGCCCCAGGGAAGGAGGGAAAGGGCCTGAAGGCATACATGAACCATGAACCAGGAGGCCTCAAGTGACCTTTTATGTGGCAGGTAAGATTTTTAATTTCTTTATTAACATGGCAGCCAATCACTTGGGCCTAGCTTGCACTCTGGACCTCTCTAAACCTTGGTTGTTCCTAATGAGGGGAGTGAATGGGAAATCATGATCTAGGCCATTTACTAAATGTCTCCCCTGTAGAATAAGGAGCCTTCTCATATGCCATCAATTAATATTAAAAGATTCCTGACTATTCCTAGCTCCCTGCCTATTCCCTGTAACACTCCAATCCTTCCAACAAAAATGCCTCACACGGAGGTATTTAATGGGATGTAGTCCCCAGAGGAGCCCCAATTCGTTTCTTGTTAGGGCAGGGCTTCTCTGGACCCTTTAGCTCCATACTTAACAGCTGCCCATGGATATTCCAGGAGGAATGAAGCTGGAGGGTCCTGTACAAGGTTTCTGATGTGGATGGACACTGGGAGCTTTGTGTCTAGGTGATTCTAAAGTCAAGTCTTTCCCTAAGTGTGTCAGGTCTCTTTTCTCTTCTAATCTGTTCTTGCTTTAGCTTTGTCAGTCTGCTCATGCCTAGGAACTCATAAATCAGATTTGGGGTTTGCCTGTTACAAATTGGATAATGGTGAAAGGTAACCTAAAATTGAGTCTTTAAATGTCAATAATATCTTGCAATTGAATTTGATGTATAAAAGAAATCACAAGTAGAATTGGTTCAATTGCTGGAAAAGCAGGAAAATTAGCAATGTTTTTACTAATAAAATTGTTTTAGTGGCTTAGTTAATAAACAAAAGTGTCTAAAGTAAAAACTTATTCAAAACTGTAACTTAAAGTTAAGATTATTATATAGATGCCTTTATATTATAAAACAGCAGAAGGATAATATCTGAAATTACTATAACCAGGTGGATTTAGCCTAGAACCTTCTACTGTGTTGTAATCTTGGACGAATTTACCTTTGTTTATAGTTACTTCAGGTCTAACCACACCCTTCTGTAGGCTTGTGTAAATTTACCTTTGATTATAGTTATTTTGTGACTAGCTTACTAGTTTCACCTTGCCCTTAAACTTCAGGTATTGTGATGATAATTCTAAACTGAGTTTAACTTCACTTATGGTTATTTCATGATAACTTCTGCCTCCCTTGGCTCAGAGAAAGGCAAATTTAAGACACCCCTGTCACCTATCCTTCCACTTATAATAATAACCCTGCTTTCTCTTGTGACTCCAGGTGTGGATTGGATTGCTGCCTGGTAGAATTCTCAACCCTTAGGGTTGGATGGTCATTCTTCCAGTCCAGTTGCCAAGGACTGGGGTGAGGGGCCTCTCACCTTGAGCATTGATATTCTTAAAAGCAGCAAGTCATGAGAAAAACCAGGTTTCCCTGAGACTTCAATGACCTCAGTGAGTATATACTGGAATTAGTGTTTGTGGCAGTTTGATATTATTTATGAATTCCAAAAATAGATATTGGATTATGTTTGTAAACTGGTCTGTTCCACTCAGCATATTAAATTGTATTAGATTCAGAGGTTTGACCTTTACTTAATTAAATTATGACCAATGCTTTGATTCAGCCACATCAATAGGATGTTGAGTCCCCTCCCCCTTGATAGGTGGGGACTCACAAAGAAAATGACATGGCAGAGGAGAGTGGTGGTGTTTTGATGCTGGAACTCTGGGAAGTAAATACATAGGAAAAGAATACAGAGGAGTAGAGATGGCTCCATAGACATGGGAAGAGAAAGAGCCTGATAGTCTACAGCTAACTTTGTAGAGAGATGAGAGCAGCTGAGCCCAGGAAGAAATGAGCCCCGGAAAGAGAGACAAGCTTTATACCAGCCTACAGCTGAGACCAGAAGAAGCTGGGATCATGGAGCCTGAAGAGGGAGGCTGAACCCTCATAGAGACTGGCAGCCATCTTGCTCTAACACGTGGCAACAGACTTTGGTGAGGAAAGTAATTTGCTCTTTATGGCTTTGTGACTGTAAGTTTCCACTCAAAATAAATACCCTTTATAAAAACCAACAGATTCCTGGCACTTTGCATCAGCACCCCTTTGACTGACTAATGCAGTGTTTCTCATCCAAGGTCTGTCAAAGTCAAATGGGAAATAAGCAAAGTTCTGAAGTATAGGAAAATGTTGAAAATTGTATTTTAAAGCATTGGGAACAATTTGGTTTTAAGCCAATAATTAAAGAATGAAATTCTTGGGAAAACCTGCATGATCACAGTACAGATTAATTAGAAATAACCTTCAAAGAGATCATTTAAATGTTATTTTACAGTTAAACTTATTTTGTAAAAGAATGCAAATTGTAAGTAACTTTAGTGAGTCGTGTGTTTGTGTCTAACTCTCTATTTGTGTCTGCCTATTTGTTCAGTGTATATCTTCGTACATTGGGATGGTAATATCAAACTAAAAATGAAAATTCTTAAAAGAGCTCTATTCAAATAGTTAAAAAACAAAATATGCTAGGAGCTGAGGTGGCGCAGGCAGCAGAATAACTGTCTCCTGCATCGGAAGTCTCCAGGATCGAATCCTGGTGAAGACTGGAGAATGAGAAGAGATGGCAGGAAACAGACACAGAGAAATGCTCAGCGAATGGACACAAAACAGCAAATGAGGAAGGGGGTGTTGGATAAAATAAATAAATAAATCTTTAAAAAAAAAATATGCTATTATATATGTAAATATATTCCTGGAGTCTGAATTAGACAAAGCAGGATGGAAAGGTCATATGAAATTCTGAATATAGAAACTACTGGAAAAGGGAAAAAGATTTTCCTAAGCTCTTTGACATACCAGCTCCCAGGATCTTTTCTTTGCAAGAGCCATGAGGAAGGGGCTAGGACTGGCACATTAAAACTCTATCTTCTAGGCTGAGGAAGTAAGAATCAGTTTGTCTTGTAATTTCCCAATTGAAACATTTTACTAGCTTTAAAATAATGGTGGTTAATAATCTTACACAATTTCAGTGAGTAAATGAAAAGTCCTTAAAGCCTCTGGAAAGATCTTTTCTAAATTATAATTAAGCAAATTAAACAATTATAATATATTCCAGAACCTAGCAGTCAGTATGATTTTAAGATTATTCACAGTTTTAGAATTTCATCAAAGAAAAGAGGTTTTAGCCTCTTCTAAAGTAAGGGAAAAGAATATTCCTTTCATAAACTATAATTGTTTCAATTTTATTTAGCTTGGGTGTTATTGCCCTAGTTTTATAGAATACAAATTAAATAAGTTAACATTATATGTATTAAATCATTACGATGAAGAAAGTTGTAAGTTCATGTTTATGAAATTAAGATAGAGGTAAATTTCATTGATTGTTAACTGTAATTTAATAAGCTTATTTAAAGGTAAAGTAACTAGTTTATGTGGTTATGGTTAATTTTAAGAAGTTTGAAAACACATTGCCTATACTGAAGCATTTAAATGGCTAATTCCAAGAAGCCATTATTAATTAGGAACCTAAATTGATATTAATAACAAAAAGTAACTTTGTAACAGGGAAACATGCCAGAGGCCACCAAAATCTGCATATTAAAGTGGTGTTAAGGAAAGGTAACCTTGATTCCATAGGAAATCTTAGATCTTTATAAAATGAAGAATAGTTTTTCCAGTACTGCAAAATTAAAATAGCTGTTCATCAACATAATTATGGTAAAGGTGTAAAAGTGAAAAGTAAAATACTAAAATAGTTAAGTTCATCTGATATGTTATGCATTGCATTGGAAGTATTTAGAAAGCGTATGAAAATTAAAAGAGAGAGACTTCAGTATTGTCAAACTGTCTTGTACATTCAAACCACGACCAAATACCCTGCATGGTGCCTCTCCATTTGAGTTGTTGGCTCAGTCAGTCACTGTGACCCCTAAAACAATAAAAGTGTCTACTGTATCTCTGAACATGCTCCTGAAGTGGATGGAGAATACATTGCAGTGTCAGATGCCTGCAGCAGCTGGCAATGGCTTGTTGTGGCCAGATGAAGAATGGACATTTCTTACAGACTGGCTTTGTTTCATAGTGCTGAAGGGTGCTATGCACCAGGACAGTAAAACACTGGAGCCTTACTTTTCTAGTCTCTCTCTAGGATCAGCAGTGCTGCAGCATACTGGATGTGTGAGGCCATACCAAGTGGAGCAATGATTACCAGAGTGATGTAAGTAGACCTTAAACAAAATTGGCATTATGGCCTGCTCCTATGGAGAGACAGCTTGTGTGGTATTGCAAACCTGGAGTTTAGATCTGTTAACTACAGCTCAAAGAAGAATTCTTGTGCATTAAATAGTATTATGTACTGTACCTATATGCCTGATGATTATGATGATATCTTTTCTATTCTACATCATATGCAGAGGGATATTGAACATGTTAAATGTCCTGGTAAATTTAATTTATTTTCTAAGTAGTTAAGGAATGTGCGTATAAGAGAAAGGAATTGCTCTCTTAAGTTCTGTCTTTATTTTGCTTTCCATATTCTTGTCTTATTGTTGCCTATACTGTCTTTGTAAGTTTATGTCTAGGGCAGTGCCTCTCTTCATACGTCTCCTAGCTGTCCTAAGCATAACCACTGCTGTGGGAACTGGGGTTGGCAGTTTATAACCAAACCCAGCAGGCCTACCACTATCTCTTCCTAGAGTTAACCAACAGCATAAAAAACCTCAGGAAAGAATGCTGATTGCCATTAACTTTGGGAGGATGCAGTTTCTGAAGGCATGTGGGCTTTCTCACTCTCATGGTCCAGTATGTCATAGCTGGCCCCCTTTTTAGCCCTGCTATCACCATCTGCTTTATCCTTTTAGTGGGACCATGTAACTTCAAAATTCTAATTAAATTTATTCCTTACAGAATCAATGCCTTATTAGTCATGCAGAGAGTTCATCTTGTTCCAACCAGGGTGCCAGACTGGTCTTCCCCCAACCATGAGGGAATAGCAAGAGGGTTTTACCTTGTCAGGTAAGGCCTACACCCCCTAACAAGCATGGAGTAGCTACAGAAGAATGGCTATTGCCCTTCAGTGCCCCCTCAAGAATAAGGGTATAACCCTCTCAGGAGGGAGTTGAGGCAGGTTAGTATAGTGAAAAGGGGAAGGTGGCTGGCCTGGCAGACAACAAGGCCAACAGACAACATGACCAACAGACCACATGGCCATGAGACTCCACCCAGAAACCTCCTGAGAAGAAGTTTGCTAGAAAGGCATTGTGAGATCCTGGCCATGAGATTCTCATTTGGAACAAGAAAGAAAGCCCCAGATATGCTCAAAAGGCCTCACCACTGGCCCTCTAAGAAATGACAGGTGGGGCAACCAATCAGAACAGCAACAGACTTTTAAAAGCCCTGACCTGGGGCCCCACCCTGCAGTAGGCACATGTTTCATGTCTCAGACTGTGAACTTTTCTCATTTTCTTGTTTCTTAAAAAACTCTTTACTCTCTTGCCTACCCTATAGCATGGCCTTAAATTCTTTTACGCAACATAAGCCAAGAATCTAGAAGCCCAGAATCCAGAACCATCTGGTAACATGTCTCCCTTGATCTGAAGCAATGTGACTTTGCAGTCCAAAGATCCTTCATATGGGCTTTGGCATGTCCAGTTCCCATAGTTATTTTCATATGGCTGTGTCCCTTATAGGCATACCATTGATAGACCAGGTTTCCATTGCCCTTCTGCTTGACCATATGACCAGGCCATTGGCCACTGACCATGACTCTGAAAAAAACCCAAATGTAGGATCATATAACATGCAATTCAGCCTAGTGAGCTGGTTTGTTTTTACCTTCTTTAATTAGAGTCTTTCCATCCACCGGTCTAAACGCCAAGGGCTTCAAAACAGGACTCTGTGTACTTTCACCCTGGAACTGCCATCCATAAACCAAACAGTTTATTAGCTCCACTGGTGGAGCTCCTCAGGTGGTTCCAAAGTCAATCCTAGGAGAAAATAAATATTCTATTCTTAAGTATCCACTTGCATGCCCTCAGCATAATTTTCCTGTATAAACCATTTCCATTTTATTATGGAAGTCTTCTGGGCATTGCCTTACCTATTAGAATATTCTCTAACATCATCCAAGATATTATGGGTATTTCAACACCTCATCAGAATACTACAGAATTGAAGAAAAAGCATTGTATAGTGATAACTTAATTTTGGACTTCTAGCCTCCAAAACAATAAATTGTTGTTTAATCCAACTGGTTGTTATTATTTGTTATAGAGGCTTGGCTAAATAAGATAGTTTTCTGAGACTGCAAAGTGGGCTGCTTCTATTACAAAAACCTTAATATGTGGAATAGGCTTGGGAATTGGGTTATAGAAGAGGCTAGATGAATTTTGTGGTGCTTCATAGAAAAAGCCTAGATTGTCTTGAAGAGACTGTTATTAGCAATAGTGACATTAAAGGTGATTCTGGTAAGAACTCAGGAAAAAGTAGAGAGATCTATAGAAAAAGTTTCTATCTCTTTATATATATACATACATACATATATCATCATGAACAGAATGTTGGTAGACAAATTGATGTTTAAAGTATTTCTGTGAGAACATTGAAGGAAATGATGACTGTGTCATTGAAAACTGCAGGAAAGGCAATCCTTGTTATAAAGTAGCAGAGAATCTTAATGAATTATAGCCTAGTGTTGATTGAAAGTAGAACTTGGAAGTGATGAAATTGAATATTTAACAGAGGATATTTCCAAGCAAAATATGGAAGGCATAGCCTGGATTCTCCTGCTTATAATAAAATGAGAGAAGAAAGGGATAATTTGAGAACTGAACTCTTAAGCTGAAAGGAGCCAGCACTTAATGATGTGGAAAATTCTTAGCCTGTTCAGATAGGTGCTCTAGACTAGGTACAGAAGCAGCCCTAATAGGGCCCTCACTGAGTTTCCAAAAGGTGAGTCTCTCAAGAATGGGGCTTCATGTGAGGGTATGGCTGAACAGTTTTTTCTAAGGAGATTAGGTATTTGATTCAAGGATCTAATCAACCATCTCAGAGAAAGTCATGATTGGAGATGAAATTATCTAGAAAGGATCATGAAAGATCTTTTTGTCTGATAACTTGAATCCCTTTGAGTCACATAGAAAACTGACAAGGTTTTAAGAATTTTGTATGAGCAAAATCACAGTCATGGAAAGGGACAGAATTAAGAAAAAATGAAGGAAGAATGGCACCATGGGCAGAACCATGGAAGCAGAGTTCTCGGCAGAAGAGTTTTCTGCAGGCTAAGAAAGAAGGGCTGCTGCCCTAGCAATTAGAAGGTGTGGGCTTTCTGCCCCAGCATTCAAGGAACTTCTCCACCCCAATGCTGGAGAAGTTGGGGTATATGTCTTAGCATTTGGGGAAAGTGTGACCATTCCTTCAGTTCTTGGAAAAGTTGGGGCTACCATTCTAGTAAGCCTAGAGGACAAAGCATCTGCAAGCTAAGGAAGGTGAAGGATTGCAAATATGCCATCACCAGAATGCTACAGAATCTGTCTAGGAAACAGCATGGCTTTTTGATACCTAAATTTTAGTCTTATATCCTACAAAAGTATTAGAAAAATTAAATTATTTTTGTTTAAACCAGCCAGTTTGTGGTATTTGTCATAGTAGCCCTTGCAAACTAAGACACCATGGATTTTGATACCAAAAAAAAAAAAATTCTTGGCAAATAAAGCTTTTTCTAGTGTGAAGACAGTAAGCATATATTTGAAGAGAAAGTGAGAAATAGATCAAAATCATTAATGAGATACTACAAAGAGATGTTGTATTAGTCTGCCAAAGGGGTACTGATGTAAAGTACCAGAAATCTGTTGGCTTTTATAAATGGTATTTATTGAGGGTAAAAGTTTACAGTTACAAGGCCCCAAAGAATCCAACTCAAGGTTGCTTTCGCACCAAAGTCTGTTGCCATATGATGAAGCAAGATGGTCATTGATCCTAGTGAGGCTTCAGCCTTCCCCTCTGGGTTTTCTCTCTCTTAGCTACAGTCTGGCATAGAGCTTGTGTCTCAGGGCTTCCTTTCTCACCTGGCATAGGGCTCATTTCTTTCTGGGTCTTTTATATCTTCTCTTCCCAAAGTAAGCTGCAAACTATAAGGAGAATGGCTCATCTCTCTCCAGGGCCCCAGCATCAAAAATGACAGATCTCTCTCTTTTCCCTTGTGTCTTCTTGAGTGAGTATATGTTTATATCAGTCCCCCAAGGGGGTAGGAACTCATCCTGAGTTATGCCTTGCTAACGTAGCCCAATTAGAAGACCTAAATTAATTTTATCAACTAATTCAGAGGCCTATCATTGAATTTAATACAATCAAAGGGTATCACACCCAGTGAAACAGATTAGTTTACAAACATAATCTTTCTCTTTTTAGGATTCATAAATAATCTCAAACTGTTACAGCTGCCTGAAGAAGAAGCAAAATAATTCAATAGCAAAGAACAGAGAAGTGGGGCCAAGAATATTAACTGAATGTGATAAATGAATCACAAAAGCTTTATGAGAAGGTGAGTACAATTTTATAGGGATCACCAATATAGAGAGTAATAGTGTACATGACTACAACATGACAGTAAAGAAGGTCTTGTTCAAAAACTAAGTCTACATTTTAATCACATACTTGAATATGATATGCTTTATATGAAGGTGTAGGTAGCATGTGAATTAATGTAAAATTATGATTTACAAGAATTATTTTGAGAGAATACTACAGCTTGTGGTCTGAGGTAGCTTTACAATATTACATATTTGATTTTAGAGACATTGTAAAAAAAGAACAGGGAAGCAGATGTGGTTCAAGTGATTGAGCTTCCGCCTACCACAGAGGAGGTCCCAGGTTTTGTTCCCATGCCTCCTAAAGAAAATGAACAGACAGAGAGTTGATGCAACAGGCAGGCATGGAGAGCTGACGTAAGATGACGCATCAAAAGACAAGAGGAAAACACAATAAGAGTCACAATAAAAGCAGGGAGTGGATGTAGCTCAAATGATTAGGCACCTCCTTCCCATATTAGAGGTCCTGGGTTCAGTTCCCAGTCCTCCTGTAAAGAAGACTAGCACACAACAAGCAGACACAGCAAATGTAAACAAGGAGGGGGTGGGGAGAAATAAATAAATAAAACAAATCTTTAAAAAAAAAAGAGCAGGGGAAAAGACAAAAGAGCAACTTCATCTTTAAAAAAAAATTTGGAAAACTTAGGAGCCTAAATGTGAAAAGTCTATGTATTTCACAAATGTTTTAAAATGAAAATAAAAGATTAATAGTTTTGTTTAGGGAACAATTGTTTGATTAACTTGATATTTTGTCAGAATCAAAGATTAAATAGTGACTATTTTATTCATAGTTTAAATAATGAGTTAATCAGATCTTAATTTGAAAATATACTGAAAGCCAGTCACACTGGAAAGAAGAAAATTCTGAACAACCAAATGTTTATATTTTTGTGCTGCAGTTTGCAAAGTGGTGGGTAGAAAAAGATGTCATGCAAATATTTGGACCCTAGGGAAAGAAATGAACAGGCTTTTAGTAAAAAATAAAGTAAAAACTATTCAGGAAAAGGATTATTTATCACATTTTTTTTAGACAATTATAACTATTCCTATGATTACTCAAAAACATAAATTATAACCTGGAAATAATTTGGGAGTCTCTATACATCCCTGTTGGACTACCTAAAGGAACATATAATGGTCCTTTAAAATCATTCACCAGTAATATGTATTTTGTATGTATTTGCTCAGGAATGGCAAAATTTGACTACCTATTTTCTGCTTATGTTACATAATTTTTGGATATTCTCTTCCTCTTTAGGATATAATTCAGGGATTAATTAAAACAGTCATTCTTGAAGTTTATGAAATTAAGCCCTGGTGTGTGACTAATTTGCAAATTATCCAAGTTTTATTTTTCTCTTTTGATATTTTAAGTTGTTATTCATTAGAGACAAATTTTAAAAATCTAAAAGAAAATAGAAAAGAGAATTGAATAATATTGACTTTGTATACTTAAGGAGATGAAAACATGTAAAGACAGGAGAAAATTAAAATGAGATTACAGAGAAATGACAAGAAATATAAATGTGTTAGCAGAGCCTCAAATGAAAAGTCAATTTAGGGAAAATGTGATTAAAATAAGAAAGAATTAGGGAAAACTTTTTAAAACTATGTAAAAATGTAAAGAATTGTAATATTCTTTTTGGACTTTATATAGAAGTTCAACTTGACTTTTTCCTTAATTCCCCTTAGTTTAATTCTATTACCTTGTCTTTTACTGGAATAAACCATTATCCTCAATTAGAAGTAATTTATATAATCTATTATATATATTTTTTCCTGTGGAGATAAAACTCTCAACATTGAGATTTAGAGATTTTTCTTCTTTAATACACATAAATGTAATTTTAAAATATATAATACATCCACTTTAAATGTTAAGTATTCCATCAAATCATGGTAAATACACATATGCCCTGCCTTCTAGACAAAAAGTTTGTGCTACTTTAGTTCTTGGTAGATTTGGTTCTCAGCAGTTTTTCAGAAACAACCAAATTTTTCATCTTTGTTCCCAAGAAAGCCTTGAATTGAAACAACCCATTTCTTAGGTTAAGCCATTTGAAATTGCCTCTATATGGCCATGTATTACCTAAAAAGAAAAAGAAAGTCAATTTCATAATTTCATATTGTTCAACTTAGTAAATATGGATGCTTCACACTGAATTGTTAAACATTTTGTTTGGGAAATAAACTCCACCAATATTTTGATTTAAATAGTACTTTACCTAAGAATTATTGATTTTATTTTATCTTTGCATCTTGGTATAAATGAATGGATATGTGTGACTGTTTGTGGTCATATGCTTTGAATCAAATATTTCCTCAAAAGGTATTGCTAAAGAAAGCTGGACTGAAACCAAATAGGATATGAAGATTTTAAACTTCATTTCATTTTTTAATAGAGGAAAGATGGTGATGTCCTAAATGTAGTGTTATTTGAAATTGAATCAATCTAACTCTCAAACACATATTTTTTTGCTGTTGAATATTCTGGCTATTATGTCAGGCTCATGGTAGGCAGAAAACATCATTGGGGCAGGAGAGAATAACTCTGCTGAATGAAATGGAATTTTATGGTATCTGTCATCTTGGGAAAGATTTAATTATTGGCAAAATATGGCAGGTCTTGAAGGATAAGTTGTATTTAAGGAACAAGTTAATCTTGCCCCATTTCTGATGGTTCAGATGAGTCCAGCCCAACTGAAAAAGATTATTCAAATCGTTTTTCTTATTCACAATCTTTTAAAAAGTAGCTTGGCACTTATATTTGGGTTCAGTTCTTCTGTAAGAAATTAGGTAAATTAAGTAGAGGCTCTTCCATATTTTAGAAACATCTTTGGGAAATATAAAGTTGGTTATGTTTGGTGATTAGATAAGTGAACCATACTAATTTCATTATAAAATGGTAAAATCTGAAACTAATATGACAAAATGCTAGCATTTGCAAATTCACAGTAAATCAAGATACTTGTTATATTATTCTCTGTACTTTTTTGTATGTATGAAAATTTACATAATTAAAAAGAAGTGCAAACTTATTTTGTAGTACAGTCAGAAGTATGAAACATTTATTAGAGTACATATCACTTTGTACTAAAAATATTTACATGGTATCATGCTTGTACCTTCCTTCATGAAGCAGAAATTATGATTTATGAATCTTTTTGATCCTATCACCTTATATAATATAAGATCATAAAGAGTGATTACAAACATAAATGAGTGATTGATTGTGTATAGGAAGTACCTGTGTTTGGGGGAGAGAGCAGAAGGTAGACTATTATGAATTGTGTCCCTCAAAAAGGTATGTTAAGTCCTAACCCTTAGTACTTGGGAATGCAACTTTGTTATGAAATAAGATCTTTGTAGATATAATAAATTTTTGGTGAGGTCATAGGGTGTGACCTAATCCAATACGGCTGATCTCCTATTAGAAGAGGAGAAGAAACAGATAAGCAAACACAGGCAAGAAGACCATTTGAATATGAAGGCAGTGATTAGAGATAAGCAGTTGCAAGCCATGGAATGCCAATGATTGATGGCGATCACTAGAATCTAAAAAGGGGCAGAAAGCAGTCTTCCCTAGAGCCACTAGAGAGAGTATGGCCCTGCTGACATCTTGATTTTGAACTTCTAAATTTCAGAACTGTGAAAGTATAAATTTCTGCTATTTTAAGCTATCATGTTTAGAGTAATTTGTTACAGTAGCTCTATACAGTTTTTGGTAAGATGAGATGACTTGGAAAATATCCAACAAAAATTAAGAAACAGAGGATATATCCATAAATTCAACATAAAATTAAGAAGAATTCAAAACTAAATGAATAATAGTGAGATACTGTTTGAAGAAATATGTGAGACTTTTGTAAAGATCACCCATGTAGAAATACATTTGAACATCCAAGCTCCTATATTCCCACAAAAAGCTATCCTTTGGCCATCCATGGTGTTTAAAGAGGTACAGTCTGGGCACATTAGGAATGCTGTTCCTCATAGGGAAAAAGGTTGTGTGGAAGAGGGTCAACGTGCTTTAGGAGTAGGTTTTTATCCTTTTAGACAGGTAATTCCAGGATTCTGGGTTTTAGAAGGACTGGGTATGTGGTATATCATGGCCTCAGGTGGCCTATATAGAGGTCCTCTAAATGGTATTTACTGGAAAGGAGCTCATAAGGTCCCTAAACTATTCAATACTCTTTTCATTTCCTTATCTATTAAATGCTCCATGGCCTAATTGAGGACAGTGTGGGTATAAATAACAGAAATCCCCTCAAAACTAGTGTAATTATTTAGGAGAAATTACTGATTATTTATTTATGATTACTGAAGAGTAATGTGATATGAAAGAGTTTCCCAAGGGATTAAAACAGAAAGAGAAAAGCCACTAGGAGTCAAGACTCAAGCGTTCTCTTGGTATTCCTCATAACACATGGTCTTTCTTCTTTAGGTATTTGGTAAAAATGGTTACTGGGCATCATATTGCCTATAAGTCTATATACTCATCAGAGCCTGACTTCAGTCACTGTATTTGGCATTTTTCGAGGCAAGAGAATCCCCACAAGTAGCAAGGGAATACTTATAATCTAATTAGAAATGCTCTGAAGTTGGTATCAAGGGCTTTCTTGGGAAGCATTTTCAGAGCAGTCTCTGAAAAGAGGGTATGACTATTTGTTTTAAGAAGGCTGTATAGGAGTGAGAAGGAAATAATAGGCATAGAAAATGATTTCGATATCTGACAGAATAGATAGAAACATATTTTAAGAACTATGATTTGGATTCCTTATTAGAATCTAAAGGCACATCAAAAGAAAAGTTAGAAAATGCTATTCATCATCTTTATAAAATATCATTGAATTTCTTTTAGGCAATTTCCAACATGTATAAATGTCTTGATTCTTTTTATAGAGAAGAAAGGCTAATTAATATACAAACTAGAGATGGTGTTCCAGAATCTACTTTTTTATTTTCAACCTAAAATAATTCATTACCTTGTAATGAATCTTCATAGAGTGTGGTTAATAAAAATAATGTGTGCCTCATGTAATAGAGTCTATATCACACTTGAGAATGCTGAACTATGCCATATATTTCTATAACATCTTTACCCAAAACAAAGACTGAGGAATTTAATTTTTAATCTTCAATAACTCTTTAGATTAGCTGACTTCAGAAGTCAATTCAAGTATACAAATGGTAGAGGAAAAAACACTGAAGTTTTTCTAATTAAAAATACTTTTAAATTTGAAAGATGTAAAACTTAGCATAATTAAAATTACTTTGATTCCTAAAGAATATCTGCAGTTTGAATGGTCCACAGTCAAAATGCTTGTTAGTATTATTATCTGGATCTTAATCTTTCATGTGATCTTTCAGTATGTTACCCTGGAAAAATCATTGTTTATGAAATACTTTATTTTCTCCCAAAGGAACACATAACAAAAATTTTAAAAACATGTTAATGAATATCCAGGTAAAATTATATGTGCAAATTTTTATTAGGTAAATTGTATATGTGCATTTATATATGTGTGTTTTCATCTGGGACAAATACTTAATATCTTGAGATTTGAATCACTGTGGTATTCACTCTTTTACATATAAGTTACACATCATTTGCACATAAATGGCCCAAATGCTTTTTCTTAATAAGGCCAAAATTACTTACATTTTAGAAAGAGAAATCAGTTAGTAGAACATGTGTTCAGTTGTGTTCATTATTAATAATCACCCTTAACCATATTAAAGTTCATCATCCTCAATCATATTAATTTTGTATCACTTTCAGAGATTTTAAATCATTTTAATATGTGTCTTTTAAGGAAAAAACATCTTCATGTAAAGTGGACTTCAATTCTTAATGTGAAAAAGAAATCTATGGAATAACCAAGTAGAAGTAACTGGGCATAAATAGTATATATACTATATTGAAGATGATGATGATACCTAAGTATATTGAGCATTAATATGTGCTTTACTTATATTAACTCATTTAATCTATATAAATACCTTTATTATCTCCATTTTACAGAAACAGTAACTAAGGAACAAAATTATTAATTAATATGTCAACATTAATAATTGGTGGAGCCAAGATTCAAATCCAGGTTGTCTGTCACCCAATTTTTATTATCATCAAAGAACAGAAAAAATATTATATGCATACTTAGGCAAACAGATATTAACTGTTTCATTTATCAATTCATCTCTAAGCATCACTGGGAATTCATTATCTTGTTCCCTTGGCCACATCTTTGGAACAAGTGAACCACAGAAATGTCAATGAAAAACCTCAGTGGTTCTGAAGCCTCATTCCACACAAAATACTGAGATTGAAAATCCCAAATTTTTCACCCCTTCATATTATAAGGCTCCTGGAGGGCCAGTCATTCTTCTTGAATATATTATCATTCCGCTGTTGCTTTATTCTGTCATCTGAGAATCTAGTTTTTGCTGCTCTCTTAACTTTGCCTCATCCATGTCTGTTCCCATAACCACTTAATATTGTTCTAGAAGTCCTCAAAAGCCCTTTCACTTTCATCAGCTGGGGTTTGCCAGGTGACTTTCTTGTGATGGTGGGAGTAGATTCTCTATCCAGAAATGTAATACTCAATTTATTTGGCTCTCCAGAAAGTAGTATTACTTTATTAGTTTTCTGTCAACATTATAAACCCCTATCCCTCTTTATACCATAGCCTTTTATAAAACTGTGAAAATTTCCTTTAGGTTTATTCTGGCAACGTTTGTTTGGCATTACCCAGTGTTATATAAAAAAGCAAGTTGTAATTAACCAACTTTCTAGCTACTCAAGCTTTCTGAATTTCCAATAACAAGCCAGGATACTCCATGACTTCCTCCTTAATGATTGGGTCCTCTTTTTCCTTTGTTTTGGAGTAATACTTCTTAGATCAATCAGTATCACAGAGTTCTTTTGCAAGTTAAGAGGAAGAAGAAGGGAATTATCATGTATTAAGGGCTTAGTATTTCCCAAGCACTATGTGCTTATCATTAAGCGCCCACTACTTGCCAGGAACTTTGCATGAGTTTTTGTTATTTCATTTCATCCTCATAATAATGCTATAAAAAATGTATTAACACATCAGTTCACAGATGAGTCCTAAGGAATTTAAATAAATACATGCTTTTAACAGTACCTAAATAAGAGTGCAAACTATATTTGCCTAACACCAGAGAATTAGTGATCTCTCTGAGTCCTGCTCACAGTAAACCTATAGGGACTAGCTCAGTTCATATAGGTAAAGGTCTGGATCATTTTATTAAGTTCTCTATCATAACATCGCTAAAGAGGCAACAGATAATTTCTTCACTCTCCTTATTTCCACAAGGATGTAGTTTTAATTTGATGCAGAAAAATCCCAATAGAAATTAACAGGGCAATCTGCTTTGACTTAGGTATTAGCATTATCCACATTTCAGTTACCTCTTTTCTAACAGAAACACATTTCTAATGCTCATAATCATTTTTGTTAATTGGTATTTTCACAGAGATAATTGTAGATTCAAATAGAGTTATAAAAAAAATAATAATAATATACTTACATGGATTTTCCCTGATGGTAACATTTTGCAAAATTGCAGGATAAAATCACCTCCAGCATATTGACATTGATACAATCCACTAACCATTATTAGATTTATGTCTAAGGCACTTTAAAAAATATTTTTTTTAATTTTTATTTTCAAAATCTACTTAGATTACATAAATGATACATAAAAAATGTAGGGGATTCCCATATGCCCCACTCTCTACCCCTCCCATACTTTCCCACATTAACATCATCCTTCATTACTGTGATACATTTGTTACAATTGATGAACATGTATTGGAGCATTGCCACTAAGTATGGATTATAGTTTACATTATAATTTAAACTCCCACACAATTTTGTAAGTTATGACAAGATAAATAATGACCTGTATCTGTCGTTGCAATGCCATTCAAGACAATTCCGATGTCCCGAGAATGTCCCTATATTACAACTATTTTTCCCCTCTGCCCTTCCTTCAGAACCTCTGGTGGCCACTGCCTCCACAAAAATGTTAAAAGTTCTTCCAGTGCTAGAATAACTATAAGTCTATAGTAGAATAACAGTAAGTCTACTCTAGTCCATTGTTCATTCCCCAATCCTGAGGATTCAGGAATGGTGATGCCCAATCTGTCTCTAATTGTGAGGGGACTTAGACCCCATGGGACAGATGGATGGGACTATCTTGCTTGTAATTGTAGACTCTCTCTGTTCTTTGGGATGGTCATTGTCCATCATCATTTCCTTGTTAGTTTTCCTGGGTGAGTCCAATGAACAGCAACTCTGTTGAGATTTAGGGTCTGACTGGCACATGGAAATCCCACAGATTTAAGCCTCTTGGACATAAACCTATCAACTCTAGTACTAAGTATGGTTTTGAATAGAAGGGGCAGAAGAACCATATGTAGGGGAACCACAACTGAGTCCCACTCTGTCACACTGGGGACCATAAATTCCAAAGTATGGCCCACTAACAGTGCATCTAAGGCATTTTTTTTTTTTTTTTTTTTTTGGTGCTGGTTACATTTTTAAAAACTTTTATTCCAATAACATATATATGACCTAAAATTTCCCATTTAAACCACATTCATATATATAATGCAGTGCTGTTAGTTACACTCACAATGTTCTGCTATTAAAACCACCATCCATTTCAAAACTTTACAAAGAACCCAAATAAAAATTCTGTTCAGTTTAAGCATTAACTCCTCATTCCCTACCCCCAACACAGCTAGATTCTAACTCTATGAGTTTGCTTATTCTAATTGTCATGTATCATTGAAATCATGCAATAAGTGTCCTTTTGTGTTTGACTTATTTCACTCAGCATAGCATCTTCAAGGTTCATCCATGTTGTTGCATGAATCTGAACTTTATTCCTTTTTAATGTTGGGTAATTTTCCATTGTATGAATATACCATATTTTGTTTATCCATTCATTAGTTGATGGATACTTGGGTTGCTTGCATCTTTTTTGGCAATTGTGAAGAATGTTGCTAAGAATATCGGTGTTCAAATATCGTTTGAGTCCATGCTTTCAATTCTTTTGGTGATTGCTGGTTATATGGTAATTCTAAGTTTGCTGAGAATCTTCCAAACTGTCTTCTACAGCAGCAGCACCATTTTATATTCCCACCAGCAATGAATGAGTGTTCCTAATTCTCCACATCCTCTCCAACACTTGAAATTCTCTCCCTCTCTCTTTTAATAATAGCCATTTTAGTGGGTGTGAAATGGAATCTTATTGTGGTTTTGATTTACATTTCCCTAATAACTAATGATGTTGAGTATATTTTCATGTGCTTTTTAGCAATTTGTATATCCACTTTGGAGAAATGTCAAAATATTTGCCTAAATTTAAATTGAACTGTTTATCTTTTTTATTGGTGAGTTGTAGGGTTTCTTTATATATTCTGGATATTAAACAAATATTGGATATGGTTTCCAGATATTTTCTTCCAATGAGATGTTGTCCTTCCACATTTATGATAAACTCCTTTGATGAACAAAATATTTTAATTTTACTGTGACTTCCTTTATCTATATTTTTTTCTTTTCTTTCCTGTTCATTGGATGTAAAGTCTTTGAAATCATTACCTAACACAAAATTCTGAAGATGCTTCCCTACATTTTCTTCAAGGAGTTATATAGTCCTGGTTTTTATAGTTAGGTCTTTGATCCATTTTGATTTAATTTTTGCATAACTTGTGAGGTAGGGGTCCTCTTTCATTCTTTTGCATAAGGATATACAGTTCTCAGGACCATTACTTGAAATGACTATTCTTTCCCAATTAAGTGGACTTGGCAGCCTTGTCAAAAATGATTTAGTCATAGATGGAAGGGTCTAAACTCTTACTTTGATTCCATTGCTCTATATATCTAACCATGTGCTAGTGTTGACCTCTGTAACTTTGTAATGAGGCTTAAAGTCAAGATATGTGTGTCCTCCACCTTCATTCTTATTTTTCAAGATGGTTTTGGTGAATGGGGCCTCTTATCCTTCCAAATAAATTTGATAATTGCCTTTCCATATCTGCAAAGTGGATTGTTGGAATTTTATTGGGATTGCATTGAATCTATAAATCATTTTGAGTAGAATTGATATCTGAATGATATTTAGACTTCTAATCCATGAACATAGAATGCCTTTCCTTTTGTTAAGATCTCCTTTGATTAATTTTAGCAATGTTTTGTAGTTTTCAATATAAAAGTAATTTACATCATTGGTTAAATTTACTCCTATGTATTTGATTCTTTTAGTTGCTTTTAGAAATTGAATTTTTTCCTTGATTTCCTCTTAGGATTGTTCATTACTAGTATATAGAAACAATACTGATTTTTTGTAAATTGATCTTATATCCCTTCACTTTGCTGAATCCATTTATTAGCTCTAGTAGCTTTGTTGTTGACTTTTCAGGACTTTCTATCTATAGGATAATGTCATTTGCAAATAGAGAAAGTTTAACCTCTTTTCCAATTTGGATGCATTTAAATTTCTTTTTTTTTTTTCCTAAGTGCTCTGGCTAGAACTTTCAGACAATGTTAAATAACAGTGGTGAAAATGGACATCTTTGTTGTGTTCCATATCTTAGAAAGCTTTCAGTCTTTCACCATTGGTTATGATGTTAGCTGTGGATTTTTCATATATCCTCTTTATCAGTTTGAAGAAGTCTTCTATTCCTATTTTTCTAAGTGTTTTCATCAAGATAGGATGCTGGATTTTGTCAAATGCCATTTCTATGTCAATTGAGAAGATCAAGTGGTTTCTCCGCTTTGTATTCTTAAATGTGTTATATAACATTACTTGATTTTCTTGTATTGAACCGCACTTGAATACCTGAGATAAAATCCACATGATCATGGTGTATAATCCTTTTAATGTGCTTTGCAAATATTTTTTTGAGGATGTTTTCATATATACTTATAAGAGAAATTGGTCTGTAATTTTTTTTTTCTTGTAGTATCTTTATTTGGCTTTGGCATTTGGGTGACACTGACTCGTAGAATGATTTAGGTAGGATTCCCTCCTGTTTAATTTTATGGAAGATTTTGAGAAATACTGGTTTTGTTCTTGGAGTATTTGGTAGAATTCACCTGTGAAGGTATCTGATCCAGGCCTTTTCTTTGTTGTTAGGGTTTTGATGACTGATTCAATCTCTTTATTTCTATTTGGTCTTTGAGTTATTCTATTTCTTCTACAGACAGTATAGATTATTTGTGTATTTTTGAGGAATTTTGTCAAGGTCATCTAGATTTTCTATTTGGTTGGCATAGAGATGTTTTTAGAATCCTTTTATGATCCTTTGTATTTCTGTGGCATCAGTCATAATGTCCCTCCTCTCATTTCTGATTATATTTATTTTCATCTTCTCCCTCTTTTTTTCCTTTGTCATTGGATCTCAGGGTTTGTCAATTTTATTGATCTTTACAAAGAACCAACTTTTGGTTTTGTAAATTCTATTTTTTTATTCTCTATTTCATTTATTTCTGCTCTAATCTTTGTTCTTTCCTTCTGCTTTTTTGGGTTAATTTGCTTTTCTTTTTCTAGTTCTTCCAAGTGTGCTGTTAGGCTTTTGATTTTAGCTCTTTATCTTTTTAAATATGTTAAGTACTATACATTTCCCTCCTAGCATTGTTTCGCTGCATCCCTTAAGTTTTGGAACTTTCTGGTCCTGGCTTCATTCATCTCAAATTATTTTCTCATTCCCCATGTAATTTCTTCTTTGACCACTGATTGTTTAAGTGTTTTATTATCTTCCATGTTTGTAGATTTTTCAGTCCTGTCAGTTATTGATTTTCAGATTGATTCCATTATGTTCAGAGAAGATGCTTTGTATAATTTCAATCTTTTAAAATTTATTGAGACTTGCTTTGTGACCCAGCATGTGATCCACCCTGGGGAATGATCCATGTTCACTCAAGAAAAAGTATATACTTCTGTTTTGGGGTGTAATCATTTATATATGTCTGTTAGGTCTAGTTCATTTATCATATTATTTAAGTTCTCTGTTTCCTCATTTATCTTCTGTCTCGATGTTCTATGTATTGATGAGAGTTGTATATTGAAGTCTCCAACTATTATTGGAGAGGTGTCTATTTCTCCCTTCAATTTTGGCAGCTCTTGTGTCATATATTTTGGTCACTATTGTTAGGTACATGAATTATTATAATTGCCAGTTATTCTTGGTGGATTGACACTTTTATTAATATATAGTGGTCAATAAAACCTTTTGGCTTAAAGTCTATTTTGTTTGATGTTAGTATAGGTACCCGAGCTCTATTTTGGTTACTATTTGTGTGGAATATCTTTTTCCACCCTCTCATTTTCCACCTATTTTTGTCTTCAGATTGAAAGTGAATCTCTTATAAGCAATGTATAGTTGGGCTATGCTTTTACTCATTCTGCCAAACTGTGTTTTTTGATTGGGGAATTTAATCCATTAACATCCACCATTATATGACTGTAAAGGCAGAACTTTCTTCAGAAATTTTTCCCTTTGATTTTTATATGCCATATATGTATTTTTTGCCTCTCTTTTCTTTATTGCAACCACCTTTTCTGTATTTTTGATCATTTGTGATAATTCTGACTGGTCCCTTTCTCATTTCTCTTTCTGTATATATTTTAAATTCTTGGGGAGTGCATGTAGCCCAAGTGGTTGAGCTCCTGCTTCCCATATACAAGGTCCTGGTTTTGATCCCCAGTACCACCTAAAAGCAAAACAAAAGAAACAAACAAATGAAAAAAAAAAAAAAAAGAAACAAAACTCAGAGCGGTCAGTGTACCTCAGTGGTTGAGTGTCAGCTTCCCACATTTGAGGTTCTGGGTTCAATCCCCAGGCCCAGTACCTCAAAAAAAAAAAAAGGAAAATCTTTTTTGTGGTTGCAACCTACATCCATAAGCTTCTAATATGAAAACATACTAAGTTAGCTTCAAGAACACACACGTTTTCTATTTCCATATTTCTCCTCTTTATGTTAATTTTGTCCCACATTATCTCTTTATTTGCTGCATGTCCATTCTCAGGAAATATGCCTTTTTTTTGTTCAATTTTATTCTAATTTTTATATGAATTAAAGAGTAAAAGTGTATATTGAAGATACAGTTCTATTTTGGTTATATTTACCCTTTTAGTTTCTCTTACTGAACATCTTCTTTTCTTCACACTACTCCAAGCCACACTTTCCTGTCTTTCCTTTCAACCTGCACAACCCTTTAGCAGTTCTTAAAGGGCAGGTCTTTTGTCGATGAACTCTCTTAATTTCTGTTTATCTGTGAATATTTTTAACTCGCCCTTCTTTAAGGACAGTTTTTCTGGCTAAATATTTTTTGGATGGCAGTTTTTTTCTCTCACTACCTTAAATATATCATATCACTGCCTATTCACTTCCATAGTTTCTTATGAGAAATTGATACTTTGTCTTATTGAGGATCCCGTGTATGTGAGAAACTGTTTTCCTCTTGCTGCTTTCAGCATTCTCTCTTTATCTTTGGAATTTTACATCTTGATGAGTATGTGTCTTGGAGTAGGCATATTAGGAATAAGTTGTGCTTCTTGGATATATATATTTATGTTGTTCATAAATGTTGGGAAATTTGGGGCCAACATTTCCTTAAATATTCTTTCTGCCCCTTTTCCTTTCTCTTCTTTTCCTGGGATATCCATGATGCATATGTTTGTATGCTTTATGCTGTCACTCAAATCCCTGAGCCACTGCTCAATTTCTTCCATTCTTTTCTCTATCTGTTCATCTGACTGTATGATTTTCCTGTGTTCTAGTTCACTGTTTCTCCTTTCTACCTGTTCAAATCTGTTGTTGTATGTCTCTAGTGTATTTTTAATCTTTATATTTTGCCTTTCCTCCGCATAATTTCTGTTATACTTCTTTTTAAACTTTCAATTCTTCTTGCTTTTCAAATTGTCTTATTAACCTTTGGTTCTATATCCATATTTTTCTTCATCTCCTTGAATTGAATTAGGAGTTTTGTTTGAATTTCTTTTATGAGTTTTTACAAGTTCTGTGTCTCCTTTGAAGTTTTAATTTGTTTCCTTAAGTTAGTTATAGCTTCCTGTTTCTTAGTGTGGCTTGTAAATTTTGCTGATGTCTGGGCATCTAATTATTTTGATGTGTTAATTCTAAAGGTCAGTTTCTCCCTCTTTCTAAGGTTTTATTTTTCTCTGGCTTTCTGTTAAGGCCTTTCTTAGATACCTGGTCCAATGTATTCTGGACCTTTAGAGTAGCCTGTGTTTAACTGTTCAGATTTTCTTGATTCTTCTTCACCTGATTCTAGTCTTGAATATGCAGTACAATTTTTAAGATTGCACTTTTGCATAAATGGTTTCACCTCCAGAAGAAATCTTTCTTTTCTCTTTTCCTTCTCTGGAAATCTTGATCTATTCTCTGGGTTTTTGTGCAGAATTTTGTCCCCAGCTCTTATGGTTTTATAAAAAATTCTTTACCTTACTCATGCCCCCTTTTCCTTACACTTTTTATTGCTGGGACCCACCCTGTATTACAGCAATTCAGTTTAATCCTTCCCTCCCCCATTTTTTCTGTGAGGCTTTCCTTCTCCTGGTTTCTTCCATGTATGAGCATCCCATCCCAGGAACAAGGCGGTATCAACCAAAAAGGTGGGTAAATATAACAGGTCCTTTTGCATTTAGTTTTTCCAGCAAACAGAGACAGGATTGAGTGTGCACACCCCTCCCAACAGATCTGCTGTGGCCACTCTGTTTATTCCCACTGGGCGCCACTTGCATTCTGCCCTGGGTCTCTGTGGCCTGGGTCACTGTGCCTGAATATGCATGAGGTTCTTACCTGCCTCTGTGAGTGGCTGTATAGGCTGCATCCGTGGCAGAAAGGACCCAGGCTGTGCTGCCTCTGTGACTCCTATGCTGCACTGGACTGAGTAATCAGGACAAATTTAAGACTAGTAGGTTCTGAAGAAAATCTCCTACTCATTTTGGTGTTTATTTTTCTTTTCCTTTGATTTAGCATTTGTGGAGTCGTTCTACAGTCTTTATCATCCTCCAGAGTTCCCAGCCAGTGTGATTTGGCCTTTTATTGGATTCTGAGGGGAAACTTTTCCAGGGGATGTCTTACATTACCATATTGATCTCAGAAGCATTTTGATTCAGCTTTTCTGATCTCTATTAAGGGTGAATTACAAAATCAGTGTCAATTAAACCACTTTAATTCTCTTCCACTTTAATTCTTCTTCTATTCCATATAATTCTAATCGCAACAAATATTTTCCACTTTCTGCCTGAATCCATTGGGATTTCTAGGGGAAATCATGATTAGGATATACAGTTATAAACTCAAGTCATAAACTGAAGTATAAATTATATAGGGCGCTAAGAGAGAAATATCCAAAGACACAAAGAAACTAAGTTCTATTTATTTTTCTTCCCTATCATTGCACTATTCCTAAATATAATATTATTTTAATTTGTTTTATATGGAGGCTATAAAAAGAAGACTTATTTTTTAATGTTTAAATGCACACAGTAAAGGGAATATATTATAATATTAAGAAATAATTTTATGTTTGGGTCATATATTTATATTTTATGTGTTTTTCAATATTCCCACAGCAGTCATTATATGGCATATATATATTATCCATATTTCATTTTGACCAAATGAAGTGATGTCCAACTTATCTGTGAGTTTCAGTCCTTTATGATCTCAAATTGATGATTTTAAAATTAAAATTAAAAGTAAAAGTAAAATCTGATCATGTCATGCATCAAAATACACTCAAAACGCTGGAGCAACTGAAAGATATAGGCTCCTTTTACCAATGATGCTTTCATAGTCAGTCATGCCAACTATGCAAATGTCCCTTAAATACACTTGACCCTCTTTGAATCCCCATGGATTATTTTATCTTCTTTCTCACTTAATCTGGGTCTCATTTCAATACCACCTCCAATGATAGGCACCTTAACTTCTCATTGCTCTTTAATCAATAGTAATTTCTAATATTTAATGATGAATTTTACTGTCCAATTTCAAACTCTTAATTATCCATGCTATCTCCAATACATGTGAAACGAATATTGAGAACAAATAGATTAGAATTAACATTTCATGCAATTTATTATTTTAAGTAAATATTTTTTTTTAAAGATTTTATTTATTCATTTATCCCCCCCTTGCTGCTCGTGCTCGCTGGGTCAGCTAACCACGCCGTGCGGGCGGGCTTGCCTTCACCAGGAGGCCCCGGGAACCGAACCCAGGGCCTCCCATATGGTAAACGGGAGCCCTACTGATTGAGCCACAGCCGCTTCCCGAAGCCAGTAAATATTTTATATATAATTCACTTTTGAAATAAATTTTAAAAGAGTGTAAAACACTACTTTGTGTCAAGGAAAAGGACAAAAATTTTCAAGGCCCAATAGTTAGTGAAACAGTCATAATATCTTAGTATGACTAATGACATCAATATATCCTGGCATAACCATTATGGCTAATATTCAAAACATGAAGTTTTAGAGGTTAAAAATCACTACAGAATTCCAGCCCTATCCCATAAAACTTTTTTCTTTATTATTTAATAATGTGTACCAGTGTTGTTATGGAAAAACATTGCAAAATGCTTTAATTCTTAATTACTAAATAAATTATCTTTTCTTAGAGATATACCATAGCAAAAGAATTAACCGATATGTTAAACTGCTATCTGTGATGTCAGTAAAATGTAAATAATTGCAGAATATGTATCTTTTAAATACTGTGTGGCTTTGGGGATTTTCAGAAGCCAAACCTTCATTACGGTGCAAAGATTTATGCAGAGAATTACAGTCACTCTCCAAATCACCAATATATAACATACAAAAATATTTGGCACTATCAAGAAGTTAATTTTTTCTTTTATAAAAAATAAGATGCTTGGAATTTCTAATATATATGAAAATATATTGGGTCTCTACTAATGCATTTCAAAGGGAATAATGTTATTGCAGTTGAATTAAATCTTAGACTAAAATAAATCATCTTTCTTCCCTCAAATACTACTCAACGGGCTACTTTTTTTTTTTTAACTGATCCATAGTTTCATAGTATTTTCTTTAAATTGAATCACCAAAAATTTCCAAATCTGAATATCCAAAGACAAATATCATTTTATGGAGCCATTCTTTTAAAGATATTTATTTGTTTTTTGTTTCAAAGACACCATGTAAAGTATATTATCTTTACAAAATTCAAAAAATTAGTAGTCACATTTTATTTACATATTATTTCTTATAAGTCCTATTATAAATTAATTTCCCCCCTGGAAAACACATTTATTATTTTTTAATAAAAAATATCTTATGGGTTCTGAAATGAACAAAAACATGCATTTGAGGCAATTGGATACATGCCATCTACAGTTTTTGTAATAATGGTCAAGAGCGCCTAATAAAAATTATCATGTATAGTTAGAAGAAACACTTATCAGCTATTCATTGGGAAATTTCAAATTCAAATAGCATAAAAATAAGTTAAAAGCAATACTTTGACAATTGGATTTTACAATATTGACACACAATTGCTATTTCTTTTATAAAAGGAGAAAAGTAATTATTGCTTGATTTTGACCATCCTCCAAGTCAAAAGCAGTCAAGTATAGTCTTATGAATATTTCACATCCATGCATGATTTTTTTGTAACAAACATGGCATTACCTTTTATTTCAAATTCAATCTTTATGATATTTCTGGAGAAGTATAAATTCATGTATTCAGTGGGGGAATAAAATAAGAAACTTTCTGTATACCACTGATTTTCAGTTTTCAGTGGAAAGGAACAATACCATTTTTTGTATATAAATTCATTTATAGACCCTCATTAAATAAAAGAAATAAGTTGAAGCTATATCCTGTCTGATTATACCTCTACATACCTCCATATCTGAAAAACCACAATTCAAAAATACTATATGCTCTTTGGCTTATTAGAGCAAAGTGGTAACTATGTTTATGTCCTGCTGCTTCTTCTAACCTAAATGGTCTAAAAATACCAGCAGTGTTGTCATTATTGAGAAGGGCAGATTTACCTCTCTGATTTCCTTAAAAGGATCATTGAAAAGAATACCTTAAAATTCTTAAAATTCTTTCATATTGTTCATCCTTTCCCTTTCTTTAATATTTGTTTCCTTTTATTTGCAATAAGATCAAATGAATAGAAGTAAATTACAAATAAATACCTGTATGCCAAGGCATTTGTCAAATCCTAGAAATGTTTCAAGGTGGTTGGTTTCATGTGAATCATGTTACTCTGAAAAACTCATGGGTATTTGAGAGATTCTTATACAGGATTGGTCCAGTCACAGTCTGTGCTATTTTATCTGATGACATTTTCATAATTTGTTTCATAATTTGTTCAAGCCAAAACCTTGGTGTAATTCTTGACCACCCTCTTTCACCTCTCACATCCATTGCACAAGGAAGTTCTTTTGGCTGTGATGTAGCAAGAAACCAATCACTTCTCACCGTGACTTTGACCAAAGTCTCCATCATCTGTAGCATAGATTATTAAATTTTCTTCCTATAATCTACATAAACAAAACAGAACAAAACACAAAGATCTATGGCCACTCATAAATCTGCAATGGCTTTCCATTTCCCTGATAATAATAGCTAAAGTCATTAAATGCCTTAACAGGTCCTTCACAGATTGGCCTTGTTTGCTATACCTTGAGCACAGTAGAAATACTTTGACTTTAAGGCTTTTATACTTGCCATTTCCTTTTATGAAAATATTTCTCTCAAATATTGACTAACTCTTCCTATTTCAAGTCTGCTCAAAGCACATATTGCCACTGAGGTTGTTTTGACAATCCCGTTTAAAATTGCAAACTGTCCCTCTTCCCTGTGCCAACTCACTTTCCCAATTTTCTTCTTGTATTTGTCAGGGTTCACCTGGGAAACAGAACTAACAGGATTTATGCATATATGTATGTAGATATATACATATGAATGCATTTAAAGGAATTAGCTCACACAATTGTGGGGCTGGCAAGTACAATTTCTGTAGGGCAGGCCAGCAGGCTGGAAATTCTGGTAAGAATTGATATTGAATTCTTAAGGTGGAAATTCTTCTGATCTGTGGAACTTTCCATAATTACTTTTTTTTTTTTTTTTTTAAGATTTATTTATTTCTCCCACCCCCTTCCTCCCATTGTTTTTGGGCTCACTGTCTGTTCTGTGTGTTCTTCTGTGTCTGCTTGTCTTCTCTTTAGGCAGCTCCAGGAACCGATCCTGGGACCTTCTGGAGTGGGAGAGACGCGCTGGAAATGAAGTCCATAATTACTTTTAAGACCTCCAACTGATTATGTGGGACTCATCCACATTACAGAGTATAATCTCCTTTACTTAATCCTTTGTTAATCCCATCAACAAACTAGGCCAATGTTTGACCAAAGAACAGGACACCATAACCTAGCCAAGATGACACAAAATCAACTATAACATCTATTTTTTTCCTATAACATTTATCAATGGAACACAGTCTAGATAATTTCCTTAGGATGTCATTTATTTTAAATCTTCTTTCACTTTTACTAGGATGTAAATGTTGATGGGAGGTTATATTTGTTTCATGCTTACTGATGTATTCTAAGCACCAAAGACAAAGTATCTGACACATTGCAAATGCTTAATGAATATTTGTTGACTAAATAACTGAGGGAATAAATGAAAATTGTGAAAAAAATCATTCTGAATTGTGCCTTGAAACTTCTTTCATTTCTTCTTACTGCTAATAAATAATCATATCTAAATCAAAGTGATATAATGTATTGCAGCAGTTAATAGCTCATCAGTGCTATAGGCCATCATTCACTTCAGCATTACAACAGCTGAATACATTTGGATACTGTTAGTTTGCCAAAGGGCTGCCAATGCAAAGTACCAGAAATGGGTTGGCTTTTATAAAGGAGATTTATTTGTGGTAAAAGCTTACAGTTCCAAGGCTGTGAAAAGTCCAAATTAAGGCACCATAAGAGTTGCTTTTTCATCAAAGTCAGCTACTGTTGATCCTGCTGTCTGGCATGTGGCAAAGCAAGATGGCCACCTATCTTTGCTGAGGTCTCTGCCTTCCCCTCCTGGCTCATAGTCTCTCTAAACCCAGCTTCCAGAGCTCAGCTCTGAGAAACCAGGCATAGAACTAGTCTCTTTCTGGGCCTTCTCTATCAGTATTGGCTGCTCTGCTTTTATCCCAAGTTCAGCTGCAAGCTATCAGATATATGGCTCATCTCTTCCTGGGCCTCAGCTATTTGAGCTTCTTGGGGGCTTTTCTCATAGCAGCTCAGCTTTGGATGAAAGTGGAGTCCTCTTTCTCACATGGCAGGATCAATATGGTGGCTCTCTTTTCCTGTGAGTCTCTTATTCTATGTCTCCATTTTGATCAGACCCAGCAAGAGAGTGGAGATTCCACCTCAGTCATGCCTCATTGACATAGTCCAAAACATAATCCTTCTCTTTTGGGCATTCATAAAAGAATTTCATACTGTCACAAATACCATGCAACTTCCCCAGGAAAATGGAATCTTCACGGTCCACTAGTATTTGAATGAAAAGACTAAGCATTTGAAATGATGACCACTGAGGACAGGGAGTGAATTTTTTCCCTTTATGTAATGAAGGGTGGTTTTAATGACCTTGGATACAGATATAAAATAAAATAAAAGTAACTAACAACATATATTTCTTCATTTATTGATAGTTAAAAGAAACATTGAATATGTTTAATGACTTAATAGGTCACAAGTATATGTAAAATTTGAATAGGTTTGAGTTGACCTCTGTATTATTCAGGGTTCTCTAGGGAAATAGAATGAAAAAGAGATATCTGTAAATAGTATGAGATTTTATAAAATTTTCTCATACAACCATGGGGATGCACAAGTCCAAATTCCATTGGGCAGGCTGCAAGCCAGGGACTCGGATAATGGTTATCAATGAGTTCCCCAGGAGTCACTGGCTAATTGAAGTAGAGATGGAAATTCTCTCTCTAAATGCTGAAATCACTTCCCCTTTTAAGGCCTTAATCTTATTGGATGAGACATCATTCACTGCTGACAGCAATCTTCTCAGCTGATTATAGATGTAATCAGCCATCTATGCAATCAACTCACTGATGATTAACATCCATGAAATGCCCTTGTATTATCATTAGCCCATTTCGTGGTTGACCAAACAACTGGGCACTATTACCTGGCCAAGTTGACACATTAGCCTAACCATCACAGTCCACTCCTTGTTAATTTGGCAGCAATACACTTCAATTTAAACCATACAATGAAACATATGTATATGTGAATGTGTGTGTTTATATATTTATATTTCTACCTAACAATACTCAACTGTCCTTCATACAACCAGAAGTGTACTAAATCCCTCCAGAATAGGGTGCAAGTCTTTGGGTAATATTCAGTCTTAAACTTGACATCATTAAACACTACAATATGAAACTAATGCAAATTATTTCATATAATAAGAAGAAAAGAAAGGGAAGAAAACAAAGATATTTGTTTTATGTACATAAACATACTCGTAACAACACAAGGAAGCAATATCCATGAGCATTACAGTGTATCTTTCTGTAATTGGTCATGTGGTCAAAGTTTGTATTAATCATTACCTTCTTCAACTAACCAATCCATGTTCCCTTTACCCTCAGTAAGCATGTCAGTTTATGGTGGTTCTTTGCCTGGTGATGTGACCCAAACTTTCATTCCTAAAGATTCTGGGCCATTGTTCGTCCTTCCTGGATTGGGTTGTCACAGTTTTCCATTGACTTTAATCACAGGGTATGGTAGTACAAAGAGACACCCTAGGGATCTCCTGTATTCCAGGAAAAATCTTCTATAACTCCATTGTGTTGGTGAAATCCTATTTCCTCTTGAAAGTCAGGATCAATCACCATAGCTATCACAGTAAATCCCCTTTTTGACTGTTGATTCAGAGGCACAAGGAGCCCAAAGTAGCCAGGTGGCAGTCTTAACTTCCAGTTCAATGACATCATTGTTGTTTTCTCTGCTGGAAGCACTCCTCCTTTAGGAACTAAGACCTGTAGATGAGCAGCGTTTAAGGTTGCAGGGACAAGAAGCAAAAATTGTGCTAGTGGATCACTATGGGTAATAGTAAGTGTTGCCACTCCCATTTCCATCCTTTGATTCCAGAACCCATGAATCCTGGCTTTGGGAGAAAGAGCATCATAGCGTGGACACCTATTAGAGTCTATACAGCTTCTTGGAGAACAGTGCCCAAGCCCTGCAAGGTATTGCCACCTAGTTGGCACCATAATTGACTCTTCTAAAGGCCATTCCACTCTTCTATCACTCCAGCTGCTTCAGGATGATGGGAAACATGATAAGACCAGTTAATTCCATGGGCATATGCCTATTTCCACAAATCATTTGTTGTCAAGTGAGATAAGAAGCAATGCTGTGTGAAATACTATCGCAGTGGATAAGACATTCAGTATGTCCATGGATGGTGGTTTTGGAAGAAGCATTGTGTGCAGGGAATAGCAAACCCATATCTGGAGTATGTGTCTTTTTCAGTTAGAACAAATTGCTGCGCCTTCCATGATGAAAATGGTTGGTCCAATGTAATCAACCTGCCACCAGGTAGTAGGCTGATCACCTGGGGGAATGTTGCCACATTGGGGGCTGAGTGCTGGTCTCTGCTCTTGGCAGTTTGGTCACACAGCAGTGACTATAGCCAGGTCAGCCTTGGTGAGGGGAAGTTCATGTTGTTGAGCCCATGCATAACCTCCATCCTTACCACCATAGCCTCTTTGTTCATTAACCCATTGGGCAATGAGGTCTGGGGAAAAAGGCTGACTGCTATCCATAGACTGGGTCATCATTTCTACTTGATTATTAAAGTCTTCACTGTTGAAGTCAGCCTCTGGTAATCATTCATGTGAGACACAAATATTCTCCTGTTTTTTGGCCACTCAGAAAGGTCTATCCACAAACCTCTTCCCTATACCTCATTGTCACCAATTTTCCAATCATGTTTCTCCGAAGTCCCTTGCCATCCAGCCAAACCATTGCATATATCACTGTACTGGGAGGATTTTCTCTCACTACTGTACATCAGAAATGTACCAGAGAGGAGTTACAGTGATGCTCTCCACCTTTGGGTGGTACCTGAATATCATGCAGAATCATCTGTAAATGAGACCTGAGTATTCTCTTTGTCAGTCAACTGATTGTAAGGAACTTCCCAAGAGGCCATAGCTGTGGGGTGAGAAAGAGAGGGTAATGTAGCAGGAGTGGAGGCCATGGGTATTTGGTTCACTTCCTCATGTATATTACTTGTGATTTCAGGACCTGCTCCAGCCCTATCTCATATATACCACTTCTACTTTATTATGGAGTGCTGCTGTACATGCTCAACTTTATGGTTTGGTGGGTCAGACAATAGTTAGCTCATGATAGGCAACTCAGGTCTCATGGCAAATTGGTGGCCCATGACTGAGCATTCAGTCTCTACTAAGATCAGTAGCAGGCCAAAAGCTGTTTCTCAAAAGAAGAGTAGTTATCTGCAGAAGATGACAGGGCTTTGCTCCAAAATCCTAAGGATTTGCATTGTGAATCTCCTATAGGGACCTACCAAAGGTTCCAGACAGCATTTCTATTTGCCACTGAAATTTCCAGCACCATTGGATCTGTTGGTCATATGGCCCAAGTGGCATTGCAACTTGCACAACAGTCTGGACCTGCCTCAGAGCATCCTCTTGTTCTGGTACCCACTCAAAACTAGCAGCTTTTATGTTCACTGGGTAAGTGGGTTGGAGTAGCATACCCAAATGAAGAATATGTTGTCTCCAAAATCCAAAGAGGCCAACCAAATGTTGTGCTTCCTTTTTGGTCATAGGAGCAGCCAGATGCAACAGTTTATCCTTCACTTTAGAAAGGATATTTCACATGCCCCACACCACTGACACCTAGAAATTTCACTAGGTGGAAGGCCCCTGTATTTTTGTTGGATTTCTCTGTCATCTTCTCGCATGCAAATGCCTTACCAATAAATCTAATGTAGTGGCTATGTATTGCTCACTAGGTCCAATCAATGTGATTTACTAATATAATGGACCAGTATAATATCTTGTGGGAGAGAGAGGATGCAGATCCCTGCGGACAATATTATGACTTAGTGCTTGAGAGTTGATATACTTCTGAAGTAAAAACATGAAGTTAAATTGCTGGCCCTGCTAGCTGAAGCAAACTCTTTCTGGTGGTCCTTGCTAATGGCAATCAAGATAAAGGCATTTGCCAGATCAATAGCACCCTGCCAGGTACCAGGGGATGTATTGATATGCTCAAGCAATGATAACACATCTAGAATAGTGGCTGCAATTGGAGTCACCACCTAGTTAAGTTTACAAAAATCTACTGTCATCCTCTAAGATCCATCTCTTTTCTACACAGGCCAAATAGGAGAGTTGAATAGGGATGTAGTGGGAATCACCACCTGTATCCTTCAGTCCTTGATAGTGGTACTGATCACTGCAATCCCTCCAGGAATCCAGTATTGCTTTTTATTTGCTATTTTGCTAGGTAGGGGCAGTTCTAGTGGCTTCCACTTGGCCTTTCCTACCATAATAGCCCTCACTCCACAAGTCAAGGAACCAATGTGGGGATTCTGCTGAGCATGTCTATTCAAATTATGCATTCTGAAACTGGAGAAATAACCATAGAATGGGTCTGGGAACATGCTGGACCCACTGTGAGACAGACCTGTGCTAAAACTCCATTGTTCACCAGACCACCATCAGTCCCTACTTTGAGTGGTGGACCATAGTGCTGTTTTGCATCTCCTGGTATTAATGTCACTTCTGGGTGGGTGTTTTATAATCTCTGCAATATCTGATCATTTCCATTTCCCTCATGCACAGTTACTCTGGTAAAAGTCCATAGGCTACTTTGGGGAACGCAGAGATGAAGATTAACAGTATAAATTTTTGGCAATGTAACAGGGCCTTTCCCCAAGGGTACCCAGCCTTCCTCTCATTCAAGGGGCTCTGGTAAACTGACTCAGGTCTGGGAATTGATTAAGAAGCAATAACTCTCTGTTTCTGTAATTCAAGGTTGCCTTTTATTCACTTAACTTAGAACTCTTCTTTCTGTACAGATCAAGTAGGGATTTAATTGACTCCTCATATATTGTACTTCTATATATCCCATGATCTATTAGCCATCACCATGGGTATGTACAATTCAGACTATTTTTGATTGCTGCTTTGAGTCTGCTTTTCACTGTGATAGTCATACCCACCTTGTCTTTGGCAATTACGTGCTACCTCTTGGCTTCTTCTGGCCCAGATTCCAATCATCCTCATAGTGTTTAAGGATCTTAGTTTTTTAACAGCAGTTCTCATGTTAATATCTGACCTACAGAGAAGAACAATCACAGAACTCTTCAGGGTAAATGGAGTTAATCTTACAAATTTATTGCTCACATTCCTGGTGAAAGGTATTTCTTGACATTCTGGGGTGTGTGGACAGGTCTTAGATGGTAAATTCATTTAGCTTTCCAATCTCTCTAAGCTCTTGAATCATCTCATCTACAGTATACTAGAGCAATTCTGGCATCTTGACCTCAGGCAGTGTTGATCAACTTTTGGTCTATGTTTCAGCCAGCCACAAGAACAAACAGTTTCATCTGTGAGAGAGGATTAATCTCTTCAGGTGGGAATTGGAAGGCAGACTCCTCAAGGCAGACTTGAGGTTGGGTAGTTGTCTTCTCAGGGTAGGGAGGGGGTTGGATGACTGTCTCCTCAGGGCAGACCATTACAGGTTTACCTAGCAAAGTCTCAGCAAAATTTAGGGTTTCAGTGTCCCCACTGCCATCATCATCAACCCATAGGTCTCCATTTCAATCCTTAGGATTCCACTCCTTTCCAATCAATGCCCTCACTTTAACAGCAGACACCCTAAGTTGAGATTTTAGTTTCCATTATAACCCTGCTACTCACACAATCAGACTCTTGTGTCTGGTACTCAGAGATCTCAAGTATGCAGCTGCATGAAACAGTATTTTCTTTTGGGGAACAAATAAACTTTCACATCATTCATGTGGAACTTAATTTGCAAATTGGAAGCTTTCAGCTCTTCCCTTTCTGTATTCAACATATTTAGGAACAGCCAGCCAAAATCATTGTATCTTTTAATTCCACAAAACTCTGTTAAGGTGTTAAAAATTCTCTCACACACAACTCTGTGATGAACATGAAAGCCACTGAGTGTATGCTTTGAATGGATTGTACAAAGCATGGGACTGTATAACACAAAGAATCCTATGGTGGAAAATGGACTGTGGTTATCAGAACAAATATGAAAACATTCTCTCATGAACTATAACAAGTATATAATACTAATACAGGGTGTTAATAACTGAGTGGGTTGGGGAAAAATACACCAAATGTAAGATACTGGCTATAGTTGAGAGTAATATTTTGATGATGCACTTTCATAGTTTGTAACAATTGTTTCACAACAATGCAAGATGTTGGTGGTGAGGTAATGTAGGGGAGCCCTGTATGACGACATGCATGTTTGTTTTGTAAGTTCACAACTTTTACTATATACTTACTGTTTATGTAAGTTCATGTATGAATGATAAACTTCAATTTAACAAAAGTTAAAAATAGAACTTCTTAAAAAAATACTTTCATCCAGAGGCTTACCTCTTGTATGCATAGAAGTAGTCATAACCAGTTGTGATATTTTGCATGTCTCAAATGCCCATGTTACCGGATTTAATCTAGGTTCTTGACTTATGCTGCAGAAATGAATTTCAGAGCATATCAGGTTAGTGAACTCAGTAATTTATTAAGGTAGGGAGGGAAGAGAAATGGGAGAAAATAGCAGATCACGGGTCCCCAGTAGAGGGTAAGGGGCTGAAGAGTGATAGAGAGGGCTGATTTATAGATTACAATTTCCCATTATAGATTGTAAATACCCAGGTTTTACTTGCAGGTTGATCAGCGCAGTGGGGACATGGTGAGAGCAGGGTGCAAAAGCCACGAGGGCCAAGAGCAGGGGAGGGCCAAGAGCAGGGCGGGAGCCCGCTGGAACTGCCAGGAGCAGGAAAGCAGGGAACAGGAGAGGGATTTGAACTTTGCGCCTGCTTTTGAAACCATTAATTATTCCACCCCTTTGCTAATGGCATGGGAGGAGTCCCAGGTGTTTGCTGTTTCGATTGATTACCCCACTCATCAATCCCCGGGGCTGGGGCCAGTGATAATGTCCTGGGAGAACAGAGCTTCTCCTGGCTTCCAGGAGAAATCTCACAGGATCTTCCAGCCACCATCTTGGGTGTGTATCACTGTCCACGTGGACTTGCCAGGTTTCAGACCCATCTACTTATTCCCTATATGAAGCCTGCTTCATTGCCCCCTCAGGGAGTTTACACCTTTATTCTTAAAGGGGTGCTGAAGGGAGATGTTCATTCTTCTGAAACTACTTCCTGCCGGTTAGGGGCAGTAGGCCCTACCTGAGGAGGTGTAAAACCCTCTGGCTATTCTAAGATGAAGGGAGATGGATCTGGCATCCTTGGCAAAGCTGGTTGAAATCTCCATACGGCTTAACAAGATGTGATTCTGGAAGAAATAAACTTGATTAGAATCTTGAGGATATATGGTCCCACTAAGAGGATGCTGGACCATAAAAGTAAAAAGGCCAGGTGCCTGTAAAGGCTGCATTTTCCCAAAGTTGATGGGAAACAGTATTCATTCAGTTGCATTATGCTGTTGGTTAACTCTAGAGAGAAGAGAATTGCAATAGACAACGGGGTTTGGTATAAATTGCCAATCCCAGTTCCTATGGTAGGAGAAGAATGAGAAGAGGCTTTGTACTTTTTAGTTAAGCTACAGGAAATGAAAACAGAAAAAGTTTCTTAAGGGGTGTCTGGGTTGCCCTCCCCCTGACAATAGGCATCTGGGCTAGAGTTAGAAGGAACAGTTGGCTTTGACATAGACACTACTTAGCTTTGACTCTTGAAGAGGTATCTCAGGCTGTCCAATGACCGGCACTGGTATGTTTTGTTAGATACTTCAGGTGAGCTGGCACTTTCCTGAGTAGCTGGTTTCACTCAGTAATTAGTGCACCAATCTGGAAATTTCTTTAATTTTAATAGCTGTGAGAGTGATCAGAACTGTAGAGTAAAGTTCCTTCCACTTTGGCTCTAATTGGGAGATGCTTGTTTTCTGTTTTGATCAGAACCTGGTTTCCAAGTCCTGGATGAGGAAAGGTTGCCCATGGACCATCTTAAAGGGGCTAAGTTGAAGTGGGTTTTAGCCACCTCATTTGCCATTTCCCTTCTGGTGGGAAATGCTTAGCCCTGACAGTATGGCATGTGGATAAAGTTTATCTGTCAGTCTTCCCCAGGGTATGATCCCCACATCTGTACAGGGCGTTCTAAGGGGGGAGGATGGTTAAGCCTCCCATTGTTTGAGTTATTAATTGCACACAGGGGGCAACTCCTGACAACTTCTTTGTTTTCACCAGTTCCTGTCTTTCAAAAACCCATTTAGCGAAGCTGGTTAGGGCATCTCTCCCCAAATGAGTGGCTTGGTGAAGTCCATGAAGGACCTTCCACTGCACTGCTCCTGGCAGGTAGAATTGAGTGTCCTTAGCAAGCCACCCATCAACTTCCAGGGTGAACCCCAGGCTAGCTGCCCTGGTTTTCTTATCCAGGATATACTTTAGAACGTTAAGTACTGGTACAGGTGCTGGAACAAGGGGTAAGAGGGATACTTGGGTTAACACATTCATTAACTACTTAGAAAATGAAGTTTACCAGTTTTAACATGTTCAATGTCCCTCTGTATATGATCTAGAATAGAAAAGATATCACCATAATCATCAGGCATATATCTAGAGTAGGAGAGATATAGGTATAGTACTTAATATTAATGTGCTACTGAATGCATAAGTTACTTTCTTAGAGCTGTAATTAATAGATTTAAGTTCCAGGTTTGCAATACCTTACATGTTCTCTCTCCGGGGGAGCAGGCCATAATGCCCATTGTGTTTCAGTTCCACTCACAGTACTCTGGTGATCATTGCTCCACTTGGTGTGTCCTTCACACAGCCAGCGTGCTGCAGCACCACTGACCTAGAGAGAAGCTAGGAAAGTAGGTTCCAGTATTCCACTGGCCTTTGGCATAGCACCCTTTGGCACTATGAAACAGTGCCAGTCTGGAGGCAATATCCATTGTGCATTTGGCTATATCAAGCCATCGTTGGCTGCTGCAGGAGTTTGAAACTGCAACACAGTTTCCATTGACTTCAGGAGCTCAACCAGAGATGTAGTAGACACTGTTATTGTTTTAGGGGTCAGTGACCAACCTAGCCAATAACTCAAACGGAGAGGCAACCTGCAGTGTATTGAACACCTGGTTTGAATGCACAAGAGAATTTGACAATGCTGAAGTCTGTCTCTTGATTTTTTATATACTTTTACCATGAAGACATTAATTAGCAGGTATTTTACTTTAACAGTACAGGAAAAATAACTCTTTCCATTTTTCTTTAAAATGAAAACTAAAGATTCCCAATGGAATCAAGATTATATTTTAGTAAGATTGAATCTGTCACACCTCATCTTTCCCCCACAGCCCTTGCAAAAAGAAGGCCTTGGGGATAAGGCAGGCTAAAAAGCTTAGGAAAAATTTTTCCATTCCCAAGTTTTTATATTTAGAGTTTTATATTACCTTTCCATCCTGCTTAGCCTAATTTGGGCTCCAGGAATAGTTATTTACATGTAGCTTATCTAAGAATTTTCACTTGTTAATTTGATATCATCCTGACATATGAAGTTATATATTGAACAAATAGGCAGACACGAATAGTTTGACACAGAAACACAGGACTTACTGTTATAATTTTCATTCTCTTACAAAATAAGTTTAACAGTAAAATAACATTTAAAAGATTTCTTTGAAGACTGCTTTTAGTTACTCTAATTTGCACTGTGACCATGTAGTTTTGCACAATAATTTCATTCTTTTATTATTGGCTTATAACCAAAATGTCCCCAATGCTTTAATATAATTTTACTTTGCTTTAGAACTTTATTTTTCACTTTGACTTTAGCAGACCTTGGATGAGCAAGATTAATTCTATGTATACTCACTGAGGCTATTGAAGGCTCAGGGAAACTGGGTTTCTCTCATGAATTGCCACTTTTAGGCACCACCAACAGTCGGGGCAGGAGGACTCCTTCACTTCCCAGTCCTTGGAGATAACAGGACCCTGGCGGCCACTGGACTGGAAGAGTGGACGTTCAATCTCGAAGGTCAAGAATTCCACTAGGCATCAATTTAATCTACATTTGGAGCCATGAGAGAAAGCACAGTAGGACAAGAGACAGGGATGTCTCAAGTTTGCTTTCCCCTGATCTATAGGGGCAGAAGCTGTTATGGAATAATTATAAGAAAAGGTAAGGGGTGACGCTAGGCTTGAAATGATAATAAACAAAGGTATGTTCAGTTTAAGATTTATAATTATAATAGTAGATTTAGGCTATTCTACCCAGTTATAGTTTCAGTTATTATCCTTCTCCCCTTTTGTAATAAAAAAGCATCTATAAATGATATTAACTCATAGTTACAGTTTCCAGTAAGTTTTTACTTTAAGGCAAATTGTGTACGTTTATTACCTAGGCCACAAGAATTTTATTAGTAACAACTTTGCTAAGTTTTCTGCTTTTCTAGCAGTTGAACAAATTCTACTTGTGATTTATACATTAAATCCACTCACAAGGCAGTATTGACATTGAAAGACTCATTTTTAGATTACCTTTCACTGTTACCCAATTTGTAACAGGTAAACCCCAAATCTGATATCCTAGGGACAAGCAAACTGACAAAGTTAAACACAGATTTCAGAGTTGAACACAGAGTTAAGCACAGATTAAAACAGAAGGGAGAACTTTATACCCTTAGCATTTGCAGGAATTCTTTGATCTTAATTGATGGCACATGAGGTTTTTTATTTTCCAGGAGAAGTTTAGTAACCAGTTTGGATCTTGATCTCCATTCACACTTTTTATAGGCACAACTGAGTTTAAACTAATGGAAGTTTAAGGTGTATTTTCTCATTTCTTTAAGGAGACATGACATGAGGTTTCTGGCCCTCAGATCTATTTGCCTTCCTCTTTTACACTGGTCTAACCATAATTCAGGGTTTTATACAGAGGCTGTTCTTAGCTATACTTAGACCACCAGTAGGCAGAATTTCCTGGCCCTTACAAAGACACTGCTGTGGGGAGTTTACTGGTGGGCTAGAGAACACGCCCATTATTCTAGGAAGAATGAAGAATGAAGAAGCACTTTTTAGTCAACTAATCTGGTGTCCCAGAGTCCAAGTCTGACTAAAGCGTTCACCACTCCAAATTTGGAGCTGATGCTCTGGTTCCAGCGTCCTGAAATCCAGAGCCCAGGGCTCACAGGCATCCCTGTCAGTGGCTACTTGATTGTTGGAAACAGAGTCTTTAGTGCTCTTGAATCTGATCAGAGTAGAGAACCCATTGCAAAAAAACAGGAACCAATTCAGAAATCCCATTTTTAAGATTCGGTTTCTCAAGAACCACTCCCCGTACCAAGCTGTATTAATCAGGGTTCTCTAGGGAAACAGAATGAACACAAGATATCTGTAAATAGTATGAGGTTTTATAAAGCTGTCTCACACAGCCATGGGGATGCACAAGTCCAGATTCCATAGGGCAGGCTGCAAGCCAGGGACTCTAATGATGGTCCTGGATGAGTTCCCCAAGAGACACTGGCTGACTGAAGTAGAGATGGAAATTCTCTCTCTAAATGCTGAAATCACTTCCCACTTTTTTTTTTTTTTAAAGATTTTATTTATTTATTCATTTATCCCCCCCTTGCTGCTTGTGCTCGCCGGGTCAGCCAACCACGCCGTGCGGGCGGGCCTGCCTCCACCAGGAGGCCCCGGTAACCGAACCCGGGGCCTCCCATATGGCAAACGGGAGCCCCACTGATTGAGCCACAGCCGCCTCCCTCACTTCCCCTTTTAATGTCTTTATCTGATTGGATGGAACATCACTCATTGCTGACAGCAATCTCCTCAGTTCCTTGCAGATGTAATCAGCCATTTATGCAATCAACTCACTGATAATTACGTAATACATGAAATGCCTTGTATTACCATTAGCCCATTTCTCGATTGACTAAACAGCTGGACACCATTACCTGGCCAAGCTGACACATTAGCCTAACCATCAGGACCTCTTTAAATGAACCCCTTAGTATTATGTAGTGTTATTCAAACAACATATTTTTCCCATCTGAACTTTATAAATTAAATATTTATTTTTATATCATTTCTAAGTTGGTTATTTGTTATTGTTGAACAAATTACATAGGAATAAAATCATAACCAGAAAATTAAGCGGCCTATCCAAGGAGAAATGGTGTGCTCCAAGAAGTATACAAAATTTTTTTAACATTTATCTTTGAGATTATAAGTCCTTCTCCTCATCTGATATCTCTTAATATTGTATTTTTTAAACTTTTGCAAGTGTTTACACTGTTTTCTCTCTTCTTTTGAACTGCTTTACTATTTCAAAGGTAAACTAAAGTGATGAGGGAAGAAAAAATTAAGGATTAGAATACATGAAATAGGTTTTTTAGAAAAGTATTTTGGCATTTTCCACATGCAACATTATTGCCCAACTGTGAAGTTGTTTGTCATCAAGTTTGAAAAGGTCACCACATGACCATTCAAAAGAAGTGTAAAACACTTAAACCTCTGCTTGCATTTAGAAACAGAAAGCTATTCTTGTATTTCCCATTCTTTCTCTCCACTTGTCTTCATAGGCAATAATTTTGATAGATCCAACATCAATTATATTCTCTGAAAATATCTGGAAAGCAAGTGTAGCAATATCAGGCAAATGCTACTTAAGGGTAACTTCAGTTCATCTTTCTTCTTACTATGTTGTCTTGTGACATAGGTGTTATTTTTATAAATGTTCTCTATGTAAAATATTACAGCAAGAGTACTGAAAGGGAAAATCTCCATAGATCTGTTTCATTTTGAGTTTTACTGTGCAATATGTGATGCAACCTATGATTAAGAATTTCCTGACGGGGACAAGATGGCGTTAGTGTAGGAGGGCACACACTGCAAGCTCCCAGAGCAAGGCGGATTGTGGATGGGGTCCTGCCTGGGGGTCTGTGCTGTGCACGGGTGGAATGAGAAGCTTGGGATATCTATCTGCGCGGATCAACGGCGTGGACAGAATGGTAGAGATTCGTGAGTTTTAAGCCTGCCAGTGGTGGTTTGGCACGGACGGCTGAGCCCCGTGGTAAGGGAGAAAAAAATAAATAAAACGGCCAGTTGGAGCCGCAAGCGGGGCGAGAAAGTTTTATTTTCTGGGGATCTGGCTGCCTGGAGCCCCTTGGACCTTGGGTGAACAGAACAGCTGGAGCGAATCGGCACCCGGTGGATGGGAGGGGTGATTCTGTTCGGGGGAGGGAGTTGATTTGCCTAACTGCCTAGGGATAAGCCCCAGGCTGCCGCGGAGCCAGGAAGAGGGGACACTCCCCAAAAGAGGGAGGGTTCTGTTGGAGGACAGTGAAGGGAATTTTTTATTTTTATTTTTTACCATTGATCTGGCTGCCTGGACCACCCCATAGCTTTGGGGAGTAGATAAGCTGAACTGAAGTAGCATCAGGCTGAGAGGAGAGGCGAATCTGCAGTCAAACTGATTTACATAGCAACCCGGTGATGCTGGTGCTCGGCTCCAGAAGGGGCAGAGTCCGGCCGTCTTTAGCATTCTGAACTGACTAACATCAGAGCCACAGCTACCCTGGGGAGTCCAGTAAGTGGGATGTGCTTGATTAATTTCCATGAGCCCAGCTAGGGTTCCTCCCATAAGGGGGTTGAACTAGAGGAGGAATTATTTTGGGTCCTGTATTTCGCCAAAAAAAAAAAAAAAGTGAGAAGGTCACTTCAATAAATTAAAAATAAATTCTTTTTAATTTAGTTTAATAGCTAAAAGCTGTTTCAGGACCTGCATATAGAACCCTGTGGGGAAATTGATTGATAAACACAAGCAGGCAGAGAGGATCCATGTGGACCCTAGGGGAATCATTGACCCTCCTTAGCTCTGTTTGACTGCTTGCCTGTGTGGATCTTTGATTTTTCTCTGTTTATTTCTGGTCTCTTGCTTTCCTTTCCTCTTTCCTCCCCCCTTTCTTTTTTCTTTCATTTTTTAAAATTAGGTGTTGCTAGCTTGTCGCTTCTTTGCTGTGCTTCTTCTTCAGTAATTTCCCACTCGCTGTCTATATTGATTTTGTATTCCAAACTATCGCTTATCCTTCCTTCATCTTTCTGCCTTCTGCTTTCTGCTGTGGCTCTTAGATACAACATTTTTTCATAGGCCCACAACTTAAGGGTGTCAATTTCTATTCCATCTATTTTGTTTTCATCTTCTTTTTTGTTTTATTAGTATTAACTTTTTCCTTTCAGCCCTTTCTTTACTACTTCTCTCCCTCCTCATAATTCTAGTCTTCTAAATCACTATATGTTTATTCCTCCATTTGTTTTCCCAGTCCATTGTAGGAACTCCACTTTTTTTCCTATTACTCTACACTGCCTACATAAGTTAAATATTCATCTCATTAAGTCTCATTTGGCCCCTCTTCTAACATTTATCAATATTACTATTATCCTTCTGCCTTCCTTACATCTTTTGATTTCTCTGGCCCTAATATTTTGCCTTCAAGGGAACATAGAAAGAAGCAAGGAAATAAAATAAGAAGAAAAAGTGCCAAAGAAAAATCTTAACTCACATGCAGAACCAACAGCTAAATAAAACTTCAGTGCATAGAGAAAAGCTAATCAACTGAACAAATCCATCAAGATAATATGATGACCAGAGGGCAAAAAAGAAATACGAATGACTCTGAGAAACAGGAAAACATGGACCAGTCCAATGAACAAAATAAAAACCAGGAAGCAATGCAGAACATCGAACAACTAATCAAAGCTATCCAAACAAATATCATCGACCAACTTAAAGAAGTGAAGGAAGAGATTAAGGATATAAAGAAGACACTGGGAGAACATACTGAAGAAATTGCAAACATGCCTAAAAAGGTAATGGATATGATGGTGAACAATGGCACAATCCAAGAAATCAAAAAGACGCTGGATACACATAACAGCATATTTGAACAGGCAGAGGAAAGAATTAGTGATATGGAAGACAATACAGCTGAAATCAAAGAGATAGTAGAACAGATAGACAAAAAGATAGAAAAAATCCAGCATGGACTCAGGGAATTGACAGATAACACAAAATGCACAAACATACACATTACGGGCATCCCAGAAGGAGAAGAGAAGAGAAAGGGAACAGAAGGAGTGTTGAAGGAAATAATGGCTGAAAACTTACAAACCCTATTGAGAGAGATGGATGTGCAGATAAAGGAAGCACAGCACACCCCAAACAGTATAAATCCCAATAGGCCAACTCCAAGACATATACTTGTCAAAATGTCCAATGCTCAAGACAAAGAGAAAATACTCAAGGCAGCAAGAGAAAAGAGAACCATCACATACAAGGGAAGCTCAATAAGATTAAGTGCTGATTTCTCAGCTGAAACTATGGAGACAAGAAGACAGTGGTATGACATAGTCAAAATACTAAAAGAAAAAAACTTCCAGCTACGAATACTCTATCTAGCAAAATTGGCATTCAAAAATGATGGAGAGTTCAAAATATTCACAGATAAACAGAAATTAAGAGAGTATGTCAATAAGAAACCAGCACTTCAAGAAATACTAAAGGAATCTCTACAAGTTGAAAGGAAAAAACAAGGGAGAGAGAGTTGGAGGAGAGTTTAAAAACAACTGAAAAGACAAAAAGAGAAACAAAACAACATATGACATACATTAACCCAAAGAAAAAATGGCTGAAGTAAGAAATTCGTTACGAGTCATAACACTGAATGTTAATGGTTTAAATTCAACAATCAAAAGACACATATTGGCAAAATGGATAAGAAAATATGATACATCTATATGCTGTCTACAAGAAACCCACCTTCATCCCAGGGATTCAAGGAGGCTGAAAGTGAATGGCTGGAAAACCATTTTACAAGCTAACAATAGCCAAAAAAGGGCAGGAGTAGCTATTCTAATATCAGACAAAATAGACTTTAAATGCAAAACTATTGTAAGAGACAAAGATGAACACTACATATTAGTAAAAGGAGTAATCTCTCAAGAAGAGAGAACAATCATCAACATTTACGCACCTAATTGGGGTGCCTCAAAATACGTGTGGCAAACTCTGCAAAAACTAAGAGGAGAAATTAATGCCTCTACAATTATAGCAGGGGACTTCAACACACCACTATCATCATTATACAGAACATCTAGACAGAGAATCAATAAAGAAACTAAGGCAATCAACAATACATTAGAAGACCTGGACTTAATAGACATATACAGAATACTACATCCAAATACAGCGGGATTTACATTCTTCTCGAATGCACATGGAACATACTCCAAAATAGACCACATGCTAGGCCACAGAACAACACTCAATGAATTCAGAAAGATTGAGATTATACAAAGTAATTTCTCTGCCCACAACGGAATGAAATTGGAGATCACTAAGGGCCAGAGAAACAGGTTAGGCCCAAGGATATGGAAGTTAAACAACACACTCTTAGACAAACAGTGGGTCAAAGAGGAAATCTCAAAAGGAAACAGTAACTACCTTGAAACTAATGAAAATGACAACACAACATATCAAAACCTATGGGATGCAGCGAAAGCAGTCCTGAGAGGGAAGTTCGTAGCCATAAATTCATATATTAAAAAAGAAGAAAGAGCTAAAATTGAAGACCTAACTGCACACTTGGAGGAACTGGAAAAACAACAACAAACTAAACCTAAAGGAAGTAGAAAGAAGGAAATAACAAAGATTAGAGCAGAACTAAATGAAATAGAGAATAAGAAAGCACTGGAAACAATAAACAAAACCAAAACCTGTTTCTTTGAGAATATCAATAAAATTGACAAACCCTTAGCCAGACTAATAAAAAAAAAAAAGAGAGAACAGATGCAAATACATAAAATAAGGAATGAGCAAGGGGATATCACTACTGACCCCACAGAAATAAAGAGTATCATAAGAGGATACTTTGAAAAATTATATGCCAACAAGAATGACAATTTAGAGGAAATGGACAAGTTTCTAGAAACACACAAACAGCCGACATTGATGAAAGAAGAAATAGATGAACTCAACAGTCCAATTACAAGTAAAGAGAGACTCAGTCATCAAAAACCTCCCTACTAAGAAGAGCCCAGGACCAGATGGCTTCACAGCTGAATTCTACTAAGCATTCCTGAAAAAGCTAACACCAATTCTACTTAAGCTCTTCCAAAAAATAGAAGTAGAAGGAATATTGCCTAACTCATTCTATAATGCCAACATTACCCTAATACCAAAACCAAATAAAGATACCACAAGAAAGGAAAATTACAGACCAATTTCTCTAATGAACCTAGATGCTAAAATCCTTAACAAAATACTTGCTAATTGCATTCAACAACATATCAAAAGGATTATACACCATGACCAAGTGGGTTTCATCTCAGGTACTCAGGTATGCAAGGATGGTTCAATATAAGTAAATCAGTCGATGTAATACACCACATAAACAGATTGAAAGAAAAAAATAACATGATCATCTCTATGGATGCAGAAAAAGCATTCGACAAAATACAGCACTCTTTCCTCATTAAAACACTACAAAAATATGAATAGATGAAAACTTTCTGAATATGATAAAGGGTATATATGAAAAACACAAAGCTAACATCATTTTCAATGGTGAAATCCTAAAAGCCTTCCCTCTGAGATCGGGAACTAGACAAGGATGCCCACTCTCACCACTCCTATTTAACATTGTCTTAGAAGTACTTGCGCGAGCACTGAGACAAGAAAAGGACATAAAAGGCATCCATATTGGAAAAGAAGTAAAAATTTCATTATTTGCAGATGACATGATCCTATACATAGAAAGCCCTGAGAAATATACAACAAGGCTTCTAGAACTTATAAAGGAGTTAAGTATTTTTGCAGGCTATAAGATCAATGCTCAAAAATCAGTAGCATTTCTATACACCAATAATGAGCAAACTGAGGAGAAAATCTGGAAAAAATACCATTTACAATAGTAACTAAAAGAATCAAATACCTAGGAATAAATTAAACTAAAGATGTAAAGGACTTATATACAGAAAACTACACAACACTGTTAAAGGAAATCAAAGAAGACTTAAATAAATGGAAAAATATTCCCTGTTCATGGATAGGAAGACTAAACATCATCAAGATGTATATCCTACAGGAAGCGGGTGTGGCTCAATCAGTAGGGCTCCCGTTTACCATATGGGAGGCAAGCCCGCCCGTGCGGCGTGGTTAGCTGACCCAGCGAGCACAAGCAGCAAGGGTGGGATAAATGAATAAATAAATAAAATCTTTAAAAAAAAAAAGAAGATGTCTATCCTACCCAAACTAATCTACAGATTTAATGCAATCCCAATAAAAGTCAGCACTGTATTTTTTTAAGGAACTGGAAAAACTACCCACAAAATATATTTGGAGAGGCAAGAGGCCCGGAATTGCTAAAAGACTTATTGAAAAAGAAAAATGAAGTTGGAGGTATCACACTATCTGACTTTAAAACATACTACAAAGCTACAGTGATGAAAACTGCGTGGTATTGGCACAAGGATAGACCTACTGACCAATGGAACTGAATTGAGAGTTCTGATATAGATCCTCGCATATACAGTTATCTGATATTTGACAAGGCCACTAAGCCCACTTAGTTGGGAGAGAATGGCCTCTTTAATAAGTGGTGCTTGGAGAACTGGATATCCATATCCAAAAGAATGAGAGAAGAATACCATCTCACACCTTATACAAAAATCAACTCAAGATGGATCAAAGATCAAAATATAAGAGCCAAAACCATAAAGACCTTGGAAGATAATGTAGGGAAGCATCTACAGGACCTTGTAATAGGAAATGGTTTCATGAACTTCACAGCCAAAGCATGAGCAGCAAGAGAAAAAAAATAGATAAATGGGATCTCATCAAAATTAAAAACTTCTGCACCTCAAAGGATGTTATTAAGAAAATAAAAAGGCAGCCTACCCAATGGGAGAAAATATTTGGCAACCATATATCTGATAGGAGCCTAATATCCTGCATATTTTTTTTTAAAAAGGCATTTCTTTTGCTTTTTTCCCCATTTCTTTGAATGTCCCAATCCTCTAATTATATATTTTTGTTGTGTTTTTTGCTTGATTATTTGTTTGTTTGTTTGTTTGTTTTTTTCCTGAGTTTCCTTATGTTTGTCTCTTGCATGTAAGCTTATCATTGTTGTCTCTTTTTCCTATTAAATGTATTTGATTATTTTATGGACTACATGTTCATGGAAGATTTAGATCACAGAAGGGTTACAAGGTACTGCAGGGGATTATTGGTGGGGGGTGTCTGGGAGGGGGGATTCATGGGAGTAAGTTCATCCGAATATTCATGAAAGATATACAAAATTGTTCAAAAGATCAGAGGATGGGTCATGGCCACAGTGGGTGGACAATCACACAGTAAGTGAGGGAATCTGAATTCCTAGCCTGGAGAGCTCTGCCACATTCTCCAAGGGAGCAGCAACAGTCCTCTGAGTGCAGGGACAGTGTCTGTTAAAAGAGGATGGCCCATTGATGAGTAATTGTTATTGATGACTACCCGTATGAGTCTTTGCTCTTGTAACTGAAACTTAGCTTACTGTTATGGGGTGCCTAAGGGTTGCCACCTGAGAGCCTCCTTGTTGCTCAAATGTGGCCTCTCTCTAAGCCAAACTCAGCATATGAATGCATTACCTTACCCCCAATGTGGGACATGACTCCCGGGGATGAGCCTCCCTGGCAACGAGGGATTAATACCAAGTGCCAACTGGCAACACAACTGGAAAATGACCTTGAATAAAAGGGGGAAAAGGTAAAGACAAATGAGTTCAAGTGGCTAAGAGACTTCAAAGAGAGTCGGGAGGTCATCCCAGAGGTAACGCTTACGCACACCTCAGTAGGAGCTCATAGAACATCAAAGTGCATATCACCCCACACAGAAGGGCTCCAGAGAGCTCTGGAGACACCCAGGTCCTATATAAGGGGGGATAGCCCCAGAGACTGATGCCTTATCAGTGTGCTCTATTTTGGAATCTGTGCTCTTGGGAGTGACAGAATTGGACTCAAATAAGTCCTCCCTGCATATGGTTCATCAGTCCCTTCTATTCAAACCTATATGTGATGCTGTAGTTTTTAGGTATACTTCCAGAGACTGGAGCCTCTGGCCTATCTATGTGCCAGGTGTGCGTGGAATCTCGGTGGAGCTGCAACTCCTACCCTACAGCTCAATGGACTCATCCAAGTGACCTGGCCAGGAGACAACAATGGGCAATGGCCATCCCAGGGAATGGAGAGGGCCTGCATCTGCAGGCAGGATCATCCCGCCTACCATATCCATGGGATACAAGCCCTCTCTCACTTGGAGTTGGAGTGGACATCACCATCCCAGTCCCCTCAGGATTGGGGGAAGAACTATGGACTAGAGTGGACTTGATGGTATTCTGTTGTACACATATGGTGATTCTAGCAATGGAAGAAATTATAACAGTGAGGTGGAGCCAGTGGCCACTAGACACTTTCAGGGCAGGGAGGGGATGTGCAGTTGAAATACAGGGGCTTTTTCGGGATTTGGAAGTTGTCCTGAGTGCTGTTGTGGTAATGGATGTAGGCCATTTTAAATCAGCACACACCATTCAGAACTGTGTGGGAGAGAGTGTGGTCTACGATGTGAACTGTGGTCTATGGTTGATGGCAAGGTCCCAGGATGTGTAAGTCCATTGAGGGTGATGGGCCACACTTGTGGGAGATGTTTGTGTGGGATGTGGTGGGAGGTGTGGGAGGTGGGGAACATGGGAATCCTGATAGATTATGTGTAATATTTTAGTTAATCTAAGCACCTCTTAAAAAATATATAGATAGATAGATAGATAGATAGATAGATAGATAGATAGATAGATAGATAGATGATAGATAGATAGATAGATAGATAGATAGATAGATAGATAGATAGATAGATATAAATAACATTTTTGTAAGCAAATGCACATATATGCATATATATTTATATATCATTTTACAAATATTGGTATGTGTTGTGAAAATTTTGATTTATACCCACAATAAAAAATAAATAAATAAATAAATAAATAAATAAAAAAGATTTATCATGCAGATTTTGGTGGTTCAACTGAAGATAAAGTTTGTCTGTGTGTGAATAAGAACCTCATAGAGGTTGTGCCTGGCTGTGTCTTAGACCTCTAGTGCTTGCCTGAACTCTAATTCTATTATTCCACAATATCATTTGCCTTAAAATAAAAGCCTTAACTGAGGGAAAAAAAAAAAAAAAAGGAATTTCCTATTTCTAGCTTTCAGAAATCACTTAACACGTGCACCCCAAAGATACTAAAATTTGCTTCTACACTTAGTGTTACTTCTTTCTATTTCTTTTTCCTTAGGATATGATTGACTGCAAATATTATCATTCTTTTCCTCCACACCAACCCACCTTTTAATTTTCAGTTGATTTATCTTAATGCATCAACATCTGAGTGCAAACCACCTCTAAACTTGCAGTGCCAGAGATAAAACTCTGTAACTCACTGCATTCTTTTCCATCCATCTCGTTTGGGAAATCTTTCTAAACCACAGTTACTTGACATTATCTCTTTTTGTTTCACATGCCTTAGCAATATTTCCAAGAATTCTTTTATGTAAGAATATTCAGGGTTTCAATATGGTCAATAATTATTCACTTATAATTATTAAATAATAACTAGGAAACTTTGCCATTTTAATTATTTTTAAAACAATTGATTTCCTCTGGAAACATGCAATCACTATGTGAAAATTGATTTAAAAAATGTATTCTGTATCAACCTTAATTCTATAATTAAACTTTATTCTAATATTTCAATTACAGTAAATAGGAAACAGATGGTTTATAAATTTTACTGTTTTAAAATTTATTCTTCTTTTCATCATATGTTTAATGAGAACCATTCTCCAATTTCAGCACTTCAATACCTAAATTCATAAAAAGTATAGAATTCTAAAAGTGAAAAGGAGATTGAAAAGATTATAAAAATCCTTGTTACATTGGAAAATCTTTTTTCAGTGAAGAAAAGATTTGTTCAAGGTTATAGGTCTAATAAAGGCCCAGAGCTGGCACACATTACTAGTTCATCAAGTTTAGAATTTGGGGTTGTTTGCTGAAACATTACCCTAGTCTCTTTTAAAATAGTGCAAAGTTGTGATTTATGTTATTAAAACCAAAATTCATGGTTTTACCGAGCATTGGATTTATTTATTCTTTTATTTAATTTTTTAATAGTATAAAACATGTTCAGTAATGATCAGGATTATTAAGTGAACAGTCTAATATATATTCACAAAATGAGCACACTCAGATTTTTAAAAAATCAAAAACCTCATAATATTACTATCAACCCAGAAGTGCCCCATGTTCCCATCATTCATAATTCTCCTCCCCCAACCAAGGGTAATTCTTACCCTGGCTTCTAACATTATTTATTAGCTTTTCCTGTTTTTGTACTTTATTTTAGTTAAATCATACAATGTGTAGTTTTTTATATTTGGCCTTTTCTACTCTGTTTGTGAGATCCATCCATATATTCTTATTGATGTACAGTAATCCACAGTATGAATATGTGTGAATATATCAAAATTTACTTACTCATTGTATTTGTTATTGTCATCAGGGTACTTTATAATTTGTGGATATTATGAATAGTGTTACAATATATATTATTTTACAGTATTTTTCATGAATATATACAGTAAAGGCATTTCCGTGGAGTATGTACTTAAGGAAGGAATTGCTGGGATAATATGTATGTTTGTTCTACCTTAATGCCAACAAATGTCTAAGTAAATGAACAAATTTATACTACTGCTAGCCATGTATGAGCATTCCAGATATTCCAAAACTTCTCCAACACTTTGTATTTTCTTTATCATCAAACCTTTCTGATGGATGTGAAGTGGTAGCTCATGGTTGCATTTGCATTTCTGTGATTACTAATGTTGAGCATAGCATCAGGTATTTATCATCCATTTGGATTATCTACTTTAGTATTAAGACTCTCTCCATTAATAGGGCATGTCTTAAATTTTAGGAGTGTCTCTGCATTCTTTGCTTGTCTGAACTATAATCTCCTTTATACACTGATTTGCCAACAGCTGTACAGCCTACTCTTGGCCAAATTCTACCATGTGGGAAGAGCTAGAAAGTCCCAGTTATCATTTCTTGGTAACTCACTTTTGGTTATGTCTTATCTTTGGTATCACCCCTTCACTGTATTATATATTTTCCACAAACTAGAGAGTTGTTATAGATTCTTTTTATTTTTCCAGTGAATTCTACCTTTTTCTATACTATAATCCTTTATTTTATTCTCAGTAACGTATTTTTTTATTCTTTTGGTTAACTGTGTTTGTCTTTAGTGTGCTGGCTGCTATGTCTTCATTTGAATTATGGTCACTGATCTTCTATTTACAGTTAGAAATTCACAGGATTTTTTTTTATCCTGCCACTTTCAGACTTTTATGCAATTTAATGAGGTTGTGACGTGGGTTGTCAACTAAAATAGCTTCAAGATTAGAGATTTCTGTGGTATGAAAAGAATGCTCATATTAGGGACCTACTGGTTTAAATTTTTAAGAATAAGTGACCATTTGAAGCTTTAGATGTGGATGTAATGAGTTAAAAACGATGGTGCAAAAGCAAAGATTACTATCTCATCAGTTAATCAATAGTTCATAATTAATAGTGTTTATAATTTCTTGAAAATATTTGCCTTACATCATGCTGTGTAAAAAGTTTAAGAAGCTTCTTCTTGTTCCTAAGGGCATCCATTCAAAATAAGACAGTGCAATCTATACAAAGAACCCTGGGTAAAGCATCGGTAGTATAATTTCAATGGAGTACACATTATTTTAAAGGTATATTTGCATACTCATAACATGTAATTTATCATTTATTCCCTAATACTCAAAACATATCATGCTATGTCAAAACATTCTTTACCTTTTTTGAACTCTGAATTGCATACTAGGAAATTATCTAAATAAAGTTGTTTATAAAATTTAACTTCCTTTTTCCACTTGATTGTTTCCTCTAATGAGTGCTTTTTTTAAATTTATTTTTTTATTTTTTTAAAGATACTTAGATTTCACAAATGTTAAACAAAAAATATAGGGATTCCCATATGACTCGCTCCCCATAACTCCCATACCCTTCCACTTGAGCAACATCCTTCATTAGTATGGCACATTCATGCAATTGATGAATGCATCCTGGGGGCATTGCCATTGAGCATGGACCATAGTTCATATTGTAGTTTATACTCTCTCCCACACAATTTTGAAGGCTATGGGAAAATATATAATGGCATATATCTGTCATTGCCATGCCATTCTGAACAATTCCCAAGTTCCCGAAAAAGACCCACATTATACCTGTTTTTCCTCTCCCTGCCCCAGAGCCTCCAGTGGCCACTGCTTCCACATCAATGCTGTAATTTCTTCCATTGCTACAATCACAACAAGTCTATTGTAGAATACCAGTAAGTCCACTCTAGTCCATAGTTCATTTCCTAATTCTGAGGTTTCTGGGACGGTGATGTCTACTCCACCTCTAATTGAGAGGGGGCTTCGATCTCTTACAGCTGATGGATGGGACTATCTTACTTGCTTTGTAGGCTCTCTTGTTTCCTTGGTATGGTGGTTGTCAGTCCTTACCTTCTTGTTAGTTGTCTTGGGTGAGTCAAATGAACTGGAGAGTATGTGTTGAGGCTCAGGATCCAGCTGGCATGTGGACAGCCCAAAGATTCAAGTCTCTTGGATATAAACCTATAAACTCCAGCATCAAGTATAGGTTCAAATAAAAGGGACAGATGAGCCATGTGTAGGAAAGCCATAACTGAGTCCGACTCTGTCACTCTTAGGAGCACAAAGGGCTCACTGGCAAGGCAGCAAACTCCAGAGCTATCTTCCCTGACCATAGGACCTGGGTGTCTCTAGAGCCCTCAGGAGCCCCACTATTTGTGGTAGGATCTACTTTGGCAGTCTATGAGATCCTGCTGAGATGTGCATAAGCGTTACCTCTGCGATGACTTCCCAACTCACTTTGAAGTCTCCTAGCCACATGAACTCATTTGTCTTTACCCTTTCCCCACTTTATTCGAGGTCTTTTTCCAGTTGCATTGCTAGTTGGTGCTTGGTAGTAATCCCTCAGTGCCAAGGAGGCTCATCCCTGGGAGTCATGTCCTACACTGGGGGGAAGGTAATGCATTTATATGCTGAGTTTGGCTTAGAGAGAGGTCACATTTGAGCAACAAGGAGGCTTTCAGGAGGCAACTCTTAGACACACCACAACTAGGCTAAGTTTCAATTTTGAGAGTAAAGGCTCACAAGCATAGTCATCAATATCAATGGACCATCCTCCTTCGCCAGTCTTTGCCCCTGCACTTGGGGGACTATTGCTGCTCCATTAGAGAACATGACAGAGCTCTCCAGGTTAGGAATTCAATATTCTCTGTTACTGTGTGAATTTCCAACCACTGTGAAAATGCCCGTTGAACATTTGAACACATTTATATACCTTATATGTATGTCCAGGTGAACTTCCTCCCATGTATCCCCCATCACTGATACCCCACACCAGTGATCCTCCCCTGCCCCCATTTCAACCCTTCTATGATCTAAAGCTTCTTCAAAAATGAAGCCAATATAATAGCTAAATACAATTAATAGGAAAATGAAATAATAATAGTAGGTTTAAATATAAGAAACAAAATACATAAAAGTTTAAATAAAACTAAGAATAAAATAAAATTTAAAGATTGGGATATTAAAAATTATGAAAAATATTTAAGAAAAAATTTTTGACATTTTGCCTTTCATCTCTGTAATATCTGTTGTCCTGTATGTTCAGTGACATTTTCTTCCATTTATTTCCCAGTGTCTTCCTTTTTTTCCATTTTGTTTTCAAAGAAATTTTTGGTCACAGTAAAGTCACATACAAAATACAGGGGATTCCCATATACCCAACATCCTCCCCCTTTCCCCTCTTCCTGTATTAATACCTTTTTATATGTGGATGGTACATTTGTTAAAATTGATATACATATAGTGAAACATAGCTACTAACCATAGTCAATGGTTTACATTATGGTTTACATTTTAGACCATACACTTTTATAAATTTTGATATTTAAGATGGCCTGTGTCCATCATTGCAAGATCATGTAGAACACTTCCATTGCCCACTAAATATCCCCTGTTCCATCTATTCTATTTCCAAGTCAACCACTCGGCTTCACTCCTTGGAAGACAAGATTCATAGTTACTTGTAACAACACTGAGGTCTTGAACACTGGTTTGTACTACCCTTTTGGGAACCACCCATGCTCTCAAGAGACTCCCACCCCTCTGTTTGAGAACATATCAGTCCTCCCCAGGATGAGAATCCAGCTCCTTCCCACTCATTATGTGGGTCTCCAACCCCTGATACAACACATTATGACAAAATGATCACTTGCACACTCCCTAGAAGCCTGCCCCAGGTGTGCCCTGTCCCGAATGCACCCCCATCCAATACTTCTCATATTGCCATAAGAGCATTCCCAATTTTGTACTTTTAACCACATACCTGCTAATACCCAGTGTCCACCTGGTCCTTCCCCCAACCCTTGCCCCAGTTCCATAGACTGTCCAACCCACCCTCCCTGCTCTACCCACCTGTCAAACCTGAATCATCCAACCCAATAGTATCATTACCTCTGTCATATCCTTTCAATGCCCAGCTACATATTTCCACCTTATCATAGATTATGCCCTTTTGGGCATTGACTCACAATCTTCTTCTCTATTTCTATTTCCTGTAAGCCTATCTTCCAGACAATAGCTCTCTGAGTCTGCTTGATTTGCTTAATTCATATCAGTGAGGTCATGTGATATTTGCCCTTCAATACCTGGCTTGCTTCACTCAACCTAAGGTCCTCAAGATTCATCCATGTTATCCTGTGTGATAGCACTGTATTCCTTCTTACTGCTGAGTAATATTCCATTGTATGTATGTACTACATTTTGTTTATCCATTCATCTGTTGATGGGCATTTGGGTTGATTCCAACTTTTGGCAATAGTGAATAATGCCGCTATGAACATTGGTGTGCATATATCTGTTCGTATCTTTGCTTTCAATTCTTCTGGGTATATACCCAGCAGTGGAATTGCTGGATCATATGACAGTTCTATAGTTAGTTTTTTGAGGAACCACCAACCTGTCCTCCATAGTGGCTGGACCATTCTACATTCCCACTAGCAGTGGATGAGGGTTCCCATTCCTCCACATCCTCTCCAACACTTGTAGTCCTCTGTTTTTTTTTTTAATAGCCGCCAGTCTAATGGGTATCTCATTGTAGTTTTGATTTGTATTTCCCTAATGGCTAGTGACATTGAGCATCTTTCCATGTGCTTTTTTGCCATTTGTATTTCTTCCTTGGAGAACTGTCTTTTCAAGTCACCAGCCCATTTTTTTAATGAGTTGTTTGTCTTTTTATTTTTGAGGTGTAGGATTTCTTTATATATGCTGGATATTAGGCTTCTATCAGATATATGGTTGCCAAAATTTTCTCCCATTGGGTAGGCTGCCTTTTTACTTTCTTGATAATCTCCTTTGAGGTGTAAATTTTTAATTTTGAGGAAATCCCATTTATCTATTTTTTCTATCACTGCTTGTGTTTTGGGTGTGAAGTTCATGAAACCATTTCCTATTGAAAGGTCCTGTAGATGCTTCTCTACATTATCTTCCAAAGTCTTTGTGGTCTTGACTCTTTAGATCTTTGATCCATCTTGAGTTGATTTTTGTATAAGGTGTGAGATGGTGTTCCTCTCTCATTCTTTTGGACATGGATATCCAGTTCTCCAAGCACCACTTGCTGAAGAGGCCATTCTCTCCCAGTTGAGTGGCCTTGGTGGCCTTGTCAAATATCAGATTACTGTATATGCAAGGATCTAGATTACAGCTCTCAATTCAGTTCCATAGGTCGGTATATCTATCCTTGTGCCTATACCATGCAGTTTTGACCATTGTAGCTTTGTAGTATGTTTTAAAGTCAGGTAGTGTGATTCCTCTGATTTCATTTTTCTTTTTCAATTATATCTTTGGCTACTCAGTACCTCTTGCCCTCTCATATAAATTTCATATTTAGTTTTTCTAATTCAGTGAAAAATGCTTTGTTGATTTTTATTGGGATTGTATTAAATCGAAAGAGTGTTTTGATTAGCTTTCTGTTATAAACTTTCTGTTTGCTCTAAAATACCTAATTTGTTTTGGAAAATATTATTCTAATTTGCGAAATGTTTAGAAATCCCGGAAGGTATTTGTTTTCCTTTCCATTGTATAAATACTAGTTGGAAACAGAAATTGAAAATTGAAATGTCCTTATGAACGTTTTTAAAGATGATTAAATAACAGTATTCTATATACATGTAGCTAAATTTTACTGCTGTTCTATCATGTCCTCTCAATTATCTCATTGCATTGGTTACCATATAAAATTGTTATTTTAACCATGATGAATAAATTTGATGAAAAGTGTAGGTAATGAGCTTCATAAATGACCTGTGAAAACTTTCTCTAAAAATTTAATGTTGTATGTAGATCTGGAGGGAATGGAGTTTTGTATGAAACCTTTTCACACATTCTCTCTTTGCAATAATTCCTAGCTCTTTTCTAAGGATAAGGAATACAAAATTGACTGTCCAGATATCAGGAGACTGAATTTTAAGGTGTCAAAACAGGATGTGGTTTTTTTTTTTTTTTTTTATGTGCCTTCCTTCTGCTCTGCTAAATAACAGATAGCCACTTGTATGAAGCTCTGAAGAGCCCCAATAAGAGAGTTTTAGGAGAACGTTTTATGGATTTGAATTAAATACTTATCTTCTTCCTCAATTAAATATATTCCCTTAGGAGTAACTTCTGTCATGCTAGTGGGCATTGTTAGATAATGAATACTTATTCGTGGGATATCAAATGATACTTGATTTGCTCTTATTTAATGGAATCATTTATGGTCCATCAAATCATAAATTTGCCTGAATATAGCAGTGATCAATCTTAAAGAGGAAGTGATATATTTGATATTGGGCATGAGTGTTATGAAAGCACATGTAAATTGCATGGTAAAGTTTCTCATATTTCCACATTACCTACCTCCTCCCTCAATCTATACTTAAATCCTCAGGGAAGTTCCATGTGCCCATTTGACTAAAGAAGAAAAATAGTAAAATAGCATGTTACTTCTTATTACTGCTATAAAAATTATGATTCTTCAGCTCTGGAGGTCAGAAGTCCAAAGGGGTATCACGGAGATAAAATCTAGGTATCATTAAGCCTAGGAAAGAACATGTTTCTTTGCCTTTTCCAACTGTTAGAGGTCTTCATTCCTTGGCTCATGGTCTCTTGGTGTATCTTTAAATCCAGCAATGCAGCATAGCATCTTCAATTCTTTCTCTATAACTTTGCCCCTACTACTTCCCTCTTTCACTTACAGTGACCAATAGTGAGTTGAATTATGCCCTCCAAAAAGATATGTTCAAATCCTAAACTCCAGTAACTGTGATTGTGACCTTATTTGGAAATAGAAACTTTGGATATGTAATTTAGTTAAGAAGTGATCATACTGGATTAGAGTGGGTCCTAATACAAAGACTTCTGTCCTTACAAGAAGAAAGAAATTTAGACATAGAGACACACAAACAGGGGAGAACACCATGTGAAGACAGAGAAAGAGATTGGAATTCTTTGTCTACAAGGCAAAAAATGCCAAGGAAAGCCAAGGATTGCTAGCTAGCACCAAAAGCTAATAAATAAACATGGAAAAAATTCTCCCACCAAGTCTCCATAAGGAACCAAACCTGCTGACGTTTTGATTTCAGATTTCTAGCCTCTAGAATTGTTAGAGAATGAATTTCAGTTGTTTAAAGCAACCTACATTTAGTGACTTAGTTTGACAGTCCAGGAACTAATACAGGACCCTTGTCCTGTACATTGGACCTGCCTGGAAAATCCAGAATACTCTCTCCATCTCAAGGTCAGCTTCTTGCTATGTAATTTAACATATTTACAGGTTACAGAAATTTGCATATGAACATCTTCAAAGGTAATTATTCTGTCTACCATAAGTGGTTTTGCCAATATGTTGGTGCCAGTCAGAAGCAGACACCCAAAATAATACAATGACTAACAGAGAGAGTCCTTGAAAAAAATAGGAAAGGAAATCTTCCCAGCAGGAAGAACTTCAAAGAATATATTAGGTTTTCACTTTACATGGATGTAAAATGGGCCAAGCACAAAGCTATACATTGATTTGTATCTAGTGTCAAATAATTTTGACATGTTGTCATGGATTTGAAAGGAATAAAATTGGAGATTTGGTAACCAGTTGTTCAGGGAAAGAGCTATGTAGATGGATCTTTTAAAATTAGCAGAGTGAAAATATGTGTTTCTAAAATAAATTATAAATTATTGCCTTTTAAGGAGAAGATATTATCGTTAGGAAATTAATCAGCCTTTTTTTCCACACATGTTGGTGTTTTTTCAATGGTTTCTTCTAGAAACTGGCTATGGTAGCACTGCACTTCTGGAGCTAATGCATGAGCTCAACAACATAGATTACTTCTTACTAAGTCTGATTGGCTTAATGCGCTGCCAAATTCCCAACATGTATACAGTGGAGACTATTGCTAGCCCTGAAAGAGTTGCAATCCATAGTGGGGGTACTAGCCTGATAACTGGTATCAGGTTGATTATATTGGATCTATTAATACATGGAGAAGACAGCATCTAGATCTACCAATTCAATACTGCATTCCAACAAATTCTCCATGTTTTAGTCACATTAAATTGGAGAAGCAGTGATCCAGGGATTGGATAATCTTTACTTATAGAAACAATAAAATGATTAATATTTATCAGTAAAATTCTATATTATTATATGTGATGCACATTAATTATCTACCTCTTGGAACACATCATACAGTCGGTGTAAAAATAACTCTTAAAAGCACAGGGAGCTATAATGTGCCAAATTGATGGATGTCATTGATTATTATGATGAGGTCTTCTCAAACTTTAAGGTAAATGCAAATTATCTGAGGAATTTGTTAGAATTCAGAAGGCTGAGGTTGAAACTGAAATTTTCATTTTTAAAAAGCTTCCAAGTGATGAGAATGCTGTTAATTCAAAGATCATACTTTTATTGACTGGAAATTAGAAACTGAACCGTAAAGCAACAAAAACATTTATTTGGGGTCTTAGACTGCAATTTGGGGAGCACAGATTCAAGTAGTAACCCAAATTGTGTCCTGTCTTAGGGCTTTCAAGCAAGGATTTTTAAAGAAAAAGAAGACCACACAAGTTGTATGGAAAGAATTGGAAGATGTTTGTGGCTTTCCAGATGTCCTTCAAGTTAAACAGTTTACTGATTTATTTATCTTATAATTTTTTCATGGAGTCCAAATGTCCTCAGGACCATTTCTTTTGGTTTTGCATACCTTGGCAGTTGGTGATATTTGGCTAGGATACGAATAAGAGTTGCTTACTGAATGGACTCCTGACTCCATTTTTAAATCTATTAGCCATTAGAGCTCCATTTTTAAAAAAAGATTTATTTTATTTATTTCCCCCCTCCTCCTCATTGTTTGCACTTGCTGTGTCTGTTTGTCTTCCTTGTTTCTTTAGGAGTCACCAGAAACCAAACTTGTTACCTCTGATGGAAAAGGGAGGGACCTAATCGCTTGAGCCACCTCAGTTCCTTCTTTTGTTGTGTCTCTCATGTTTTCCTTCTTGTATCCTGGTTGCATTATCTTGTTGTGTCAGCTTGGTGTGCCTGGCCATTGCGCCAGCTTGTTGTCTTCTTTAGGAGGCAGTGGGAACATACCACAGATCTCTCATGTGGTAGGCGGGAGCCCAATTGCTTAAGCCACATCTGCTTCCCCAGAACTCATTTTATTTCATCTCTTTTCTAAATGTGAATGTCAATGGTGATGATGATAAAATGAAGATGTTGCTAATATTGTTACTGAGATTTTATTCATGAAAAAAATGGAACTCTAACTTTTGTCAATGCATACAAAGTTTAGTGCTTTATTATTGTGTTTTCACCATTTGTTCATCATTCAAAAAGTAATTCACACTAAAAATATTCTTAAATAAATATCAATGATTTTTAAAGACCTTTTATGGAAATGTTACAGATCTTTGCACATATTAAACACATGTCAGAAAATCACCATTCTACCTGGCTTTATTCTATGGAAACAATGATGAGCTTATCCTCACGTTAATTAAGTGCAATAATCTGCATAATTTGCTATTGACAAGAATTAGCCATGAATAAAGAAGTAAAGGACAAAACTATAAATTTAATTTAACACTCCAACTCTCATCCTCATGTAAATGTTGTTATACAGTTGGACTCATTTAGCTTTGACATTTTATTCCAGTGTCGTGGGCTTTTGATCTCAATTTTCCCATTTTATTGGGTAAATAACTTTGTATTTGGGAACTAAGGAACTCTAAGTTGTAATATTTTATTTGTTTTACTGAGAATAACTCCTTATTTGGGTGTTTACTGTGAAATCAGTTCACTAGCTAGGACCAGAGTGTTAGGGGCTGTTTGGTAAATGGATCTCATTGCAATGCTTCTTTACTTATAAAATTATAACTAGAAATATAATGGCTATGCTTCTCTGGACCCTGTTTGAGAGTATGGTTTCAGTAAACCCATAAATAGACCCTTCGCATGTGTTCAATACAATATACAATTAATTCCCAAGTATTTGGTACATTAGAGGTAAATATTAGATATAGGCTTTTCCTTAATAAGTCAATTAATTAACCAATTAACAATCAAAACATCTTGGTCTATATCCATATCAAAAGCTCTATTTCTTTTTCCATAGAAACAGATGTTGAAAATTAATTAGTTCATAGCATTCATCTAGGAGCCATGAGGATACAAAGATGTGTAAAGAATATTTTCCCAGTATCTATTTTTAAAGAAACTCTATATAGAAAAAAATATTTAAATACCAATGTCAGTCAGCTAATAATTAATGTCCCAATGATTAGTTTGAAGAAAAGATATACAACTGTGTGGCAAAATAATTAGGTAAGAAGATAAAATTAAATGGAGCTATAAGGAATGAATTATAAGGCTGGGTAAAGCATGTGGTGTGTGTGCTTCAAATGCAGAATTGTATGTTTAAATGTTCAGGAGCAGCAATGTATCTACTGACTTAATGGACATTGAATATCATGTATATGTCTTATTTGGCACTAAGTGCTGGGAATATAATGATTAATAAGATGCAAGACCTGCCTATAAGGAGTGGAAAAACCAATTCAGGCCTAATCATGTGTAATATAATAGAGTAAGAGAAACATTGTAATAAAGATATAGTTGAGTTGTGAATCATCACCTCTAACAGGGGTGATGAAAGAATTAGGTGTCTTTTTCTATTAATTTATAAAATATTGGCAAAAATGAAATGTTACTATATAAAATTTCACAAGGTTAGTTGGGACCAATTTATGGACAGTATTTTATAGTTTTTTGTCTTTTTTCTATTTTTTTCTTTTTTTATCTTTTAGTTTTTATTCTAGAAAATTATATGACAAAAAATTTCCCCTTTAACCACAGTCATATATATAATTCAGTGCTACAAATTATACTCGCTATAATGTGCTACCATCACCACCATCCATTTCTAAAATTTTACAATCAACCTAAATAGAAATTCTGTGTAAATTAACTCTGTTCTCTACCCCCAATCCAGCCCCTGGTAACCTATAATCTAGATTCTACCTCTATGACTTTGCTTATTCTACTTAGGTCATATCTGTGAACTCATATACTATTTGTCCTTTTCTGTCTGGCTTATTTCACTCAGCATAATGTCTTCAAAGTTCATCCATGTTGTTGCTTCTATCAGGATTTCACACCTTTTAATGATAAATAATGTCCCATTATATGTATATACAACATTGTGTTTATCCATCCATTGGTGGATGGACATTTGAGTTGTGTACATCTTTTGGCAATTGTGAATAATGCCTCTATGAATATGAGTATGCAGATATCTGTCCCAGTCCTTAATTTCAATTCTTCTGGTTATATATATATAGTAGAGGGATTGCTGGGTCATATGGTAATTCTATACTTAGCTTTCTGAGGAACTGCAAAATCGTCTTCCACATTGGATGCACCATTCTCACCAGCAATGAATGAGTGTTTCTGTTTCTCCATATCCTCTCCAACACTTGTAATTTTCTGTTTTTTTTTTAATTGTTGCTATTCTAGTGAGTGTGAAATGATATCTCACTGTGGTTTTGACTGGTATTTACCAAATAGCTAGTGATATTGAGTATCTTTTCATGTGCTTTTTAGCCATTTGTATATCTTTGGAGAAATGTCTACTCAAGTCTTTTGCCCATTTTTTAAAAATCGTTGTTTCTCTTTTTTTATTGCTGAGTTGTAGGATTTATTCATATATTCTAGATATTAAACCTTTATTGGATATTTGGTTCCAGATATTTTCTCCCAATATTTAGGTTGGCTTTTCACTTTCATGCCAAATTCTTTTGATGCCCAAAAGTTTTTAATTTTCAGGATGTTCTGTTTATCTAATTTTTTCTTGTGCTTTGGGTATAAAGTCTAAGAAATCATTTCCTAACACAAAATCTGAAGATGCTTCCCTACATTTTTTTCTAGCAATTTAACAGTCCTGGTTCTTATATGTAGGTCTTTGATCCATTTTGAGCTAATTTTTCTATATCATGTGAGAAGGGGTCTTCTTTCATTCTTTCACATATGGATATCATATTCTCCCAGGACCATTTGTTGAAAAGACTAATTGCCAATTGAGTAGAACTTTGATGCCTTGTTAAAAGTCAAATGGCCATAGATGTGAAGGTCTATTTCTGAACTCTCAGTTCAATTCCATTGATCAGTATGTCTATCCTTGTGCCAATACCACATTTTTCTTTTCTTTTCTTTTTTTTTTAACCGTTGTAGCTTTGTAATATGCTTTTATGGAAGGAAGTGTGAGCTTTCTACCTTCATTCTTCTTTTTCAAGAAGTTTTTGGCTATTTGGGGACCCTTACCTTTCCAAATAAATTTGATAATTGGCTTTCCCAATCCTGCAAAGAAGGCTGTTAGAATTTTGATTGGGATTGCATTGAAGCTATAAATCATTTTGGGTAGAATTGAAATCTTAATGATATTTAGTCTTCCAATCTATGAACATGGAATGCCCTTCCATTTATTTTGGTCTTATTTGATTTCTTTTAGCAATGTTTTCTAGATTTTTGTGTGCAATTCCTTTAAATCCTTGGTTAAATTTATTCTTAGATATTTGATTCTTTTAGTTGCTCTTGTAAATGTATATTTTAAATTTCCTCAGATTGTTCATGACTGCTGTATAGAAACTTTACTGTATTTTGTGTGTTGATTGTATACCACACCACTCTCCTGAATTAGTTGATTAGCACTAGTAGTTTGTAGCACATTTTTAAGGATATTCTATCTATAGGGTCATGTCATCAGCAAATAGTCAAAATTTTAATACTTCCTTTCCAATTTGGATGTCTTTTATTTCTTAATCCTTCCTAATGGCTCTAGCAAAAATTTCAAGGAATTTCAAGTAAAATGCTGAATAACAGTGGGAATCATTGTCTTGTTCTAGATCTTAGAGGAAAACTTTCAGTCTTTCACCATTCAGCATGAAGATAGCTGTGGGTTTTTCATATATGCCCTTTATCAGATTGCAGAGTTTCCTTCTTTACCTAGTTTTCTAGGTGTTTTTGTTTGCTTGTTTGTTTATTAGTTTGTTTTTAATCAAGATAGGATGCTGGATTTTTCAAATGCCTTTTCTGCATCAATGGAGATGATCATGTAGTTTATTCCTTTCATTTTGCTAACAGTGTATTTCATTAATTGATTTTCTTATATGAACCACCATAGCATACCTGGGATAAATCCCACTTGATCATGGTGTATAATTCTTTTAATGTGCTGTTGGATTAAATTTGCAAGGATTTTTTCAGGAATTTTGAAACTATATCCATATGCAAGATTTTTCTGTAATTTTCTTTTCTTGTATTTTTATCTGGCTTTGGTACTAGCATGACAGTCTCATAGAATGAGTTTGGTGTGTTACCTCATCTTTAATTTTTCTTTGAGATTTTGAGCAGGAATGATATAATTTCTTCTAGGAATGATTGGTAGATTTCAACTGTGAAGCCTCCTGTTCTTGGGCTTTTATTTTTTGGGAAGTATATTATGACTGATTCAATTTCTTCACTTATAATCGGACTGTTGAGGTCTTCTATATATTCAATGTAGGTTGTTTGTGTGGTTCTAGGAATTTGTACATTTCATCTATGTTGTCTAATTTATTGGCATATCATTGTTCCTAGTATCCTCTTATGATCCTTTTTTATTACTGTGTGGTCAGTAGTAAAATTACCCTCTCATTTCTGATTTGATTTATTTGTGCCTTCTCTCTCTTTTTCTTAGTCAGTCATGCTAAGGGTCTGTCAATTTTATTGATCTTTTCAAAGAACCAACTTGTGGTTTTGTTAATATTCTCTATTGATTTTTTTATTATTGATTTTATTTATTTATGTTCCAATCTTTGTTATTTCTTTCCTTCTGCTTGCTTTGCGATTACTATGCTGTCCTTTTTCTATTTACTCGAGGTGTACAGTTAGGTCTTTGACTACAGCTCATTCTTTTTTTTAATATTTTTATTTTTTTTAAGTGTTTAGGGCTATAAATTTGCCTCTCAGCACTGACTCTGCTACATCCCATAAGTTTTACAATGTTGTGTTCTCATTTTCATGCATCTCAAAATATTTACTGATTTCCCTTGCAATTTATTCTTTGGCTCACTGATTGTTTAAGAATGTGTTATTTAACTTTCATCTATTTGTGGAGTGTCGTGTTCTCTGTTATTGATTTCCAGCTTCCTTCCACTATGATCAGACAAGATGATTTGTATAATTTCAATCTTTTCAAATTTATTAAAAGACTTTTTTTTGGGTCAACATGCAGTCTGTACTGGAAAATAATACATGTGCACTTGAGAAGAATGTATATCTTGCTGTTTTGGGATAAAATATTCTGTACATGTCTATTAGTTCTACTTCACTTATATTATTCAAATTTGTTTCCTTATTGATCTTCAGTCTGGATGTTCCACCGTTAATGAGAGTGGTGTTTGAAGTCTCCAACAAATGTTGTTGAGGTGACTATTTTTCACTTCGGTTTTGGCAGTTTTGCTTCACATCTTTTGGGTCACCATGGTTAGGTGCGTAAATATTTATGATTGTTATTTCTTCTTGGTGGATTGCCCATTTTATTAATATATAGTGTCCTTCTTTGTGTCTTATAATGACTTTTGACTTACAGTCTAATTTATCTGATATTAGTATAGCCAGCTCAGCTCTTTTTTAGTCACAATTTGTATGGAATATCTTTTTCCAAACTTTCACTTTCAACTTATTTGTATCTTTGGGTCTAAGGTGAATCTCTTCTAAATGATATATGGTGGAGGGATGCTTTTTTTTAATCAATTCTGCCACTCTGCTGATTGGGTAGTTTAATCTATTAACATTCAGTGTTATGACTGTAAAGACAGTACTTACATCAGCTATTTGATCCTTTGGTTTTTATATATCATATCTTTTTTCTTCTCCTTCTTTTTTTTTTTTAATTTTCTCTTTTCCTTTATTGCAAACTCCTTTTCTGGATTGTTGGTCTTTTGTGATATTTCTGCCTGTCCTTTTCTGATTTCTGTTTCTACATATATATTTTTTAAATACTTTCTTTGTGGTTACTCTTTTTGTATTGCAAAACTTACATCTCTGCCTTCCCTTCTGAGCTTCCTCTTCCTCTTGGCACTCCATGGACCCAGCCTCCTGAGGGTTTGTGCTTATATATTTTTTTAACATGCATATTGGAAATGAATAAATACAATTGTTTCTATTTGCAGATGGCATGGATGTCTATGTAGGAAATTTTTTTTTAAAAAATCTACAAAAAAGAAAGTTTAGAACCAATAAACAAGTTCAGCAAAGGCACAGGATACAAAGACAGCTCAATCATATTTACATATATTATGAAAATGAACATGCAAAAAGCTAAATGGAAAACAGGATACCACTTAAATCATTCCAAAGAAAATGAAATACTTAGTGTACACTTAACAAAACAAAATCTGTATGCAGAAAGTATAAAATGCTGGTGAAAGAAATAAAAAAGATATTAAAAATTGAAAACTATACTGTGTTCATGGATTGAAAGTCTCAATAAAGATATCAATTATCTTCAATTTGAGTACAGGTTTAATACAATTCCTATGAAAATCCCACAAGAATTGTTATAAGCATATATATATAAGATTTCTCTAAAGTTTATTTTGGAAGGTACAAGTCATAGAAGAGCTAATATGAAGCAGCAACAATCTCTGTATCTAATATTGAGGCTTATTCTATATATAAAATAAACAAGAATTAGTAGTGTTTGTAAAGGGATAAATGCATAGCTCAATAGAGAAAAAAAGTGAACACCAAAATAGATCCACACAAATATACTCCGCTGATTTTTGCTAAGGAGCAAAAGCAATTCAATAGAAGGAAAGTTTTTTCAAAAAATGTTGCTGGAACAATTAAACATTCATAGGCAAACAATAAACTTCAACATATGTCTCAAAACTTATACAAAAAACTAAGAATGGATCATGAAATTAAATGTTAAATGTAAAATAAATTTTTAAGAAATGAAGCATAGGTGACAATAATCAGAATCTTAGGCTAGGCAAAGAGTCCTTGGACTTGACACCAAAAACAAAATCCATAAACTGAACAATTTATAAATTAAACCTCATGAAAATCATAAACTTTTGTTCTGTAGACAAAAATAAGAGAATGAAAAGTTAAGCTACACTGGGAGAAAATATTTTCAAAAAACATATCCAACACATCTGGTATATACCAGTTAGGGAGAGGGTATAACTCAGTGGTTGACCACGCGCTTTGCATGAACCAGGACCTGGTTTCAATCCTGGCACCAGCTGCCCCCCCACAAAATGTAACAGTTAAATATCCAATTAGAAAATGGTCAATAGAACAAAACCAGACATTTCATTGAAAAGGATATACAGAAAGCAAATAAGCACAAATGTTTAACATCATTAGCCTTCAGGAAAATGCAAATTAAAATGACAATGAAATATCATGACACACTTCTCAGAATAGGTAAAATAAAAATTACTAACAACAAGAAATGCCAAGGATGCAGAGAGAGTGGATCACTAATAATTTGCTGGTAGAAATGTAAAATATTACAACCACTTTGAAAAAAATTTGGTGGTTTCTTATAAAATTAGACATACAATTATCATATGACCCAGCAATTGCACACTTGTAAATTTATCTCAGAAAAATTAAAACTATGTTCACACAAAAACCTGTACATGAACATTTTTAACAACTTTAATCATAATAGCCAAATACTAAATCTAGTATTCAGTATAAATCAACAAGTGAATGGTTAAAGAAACTGAAGTAGAAAGGAATGAAATATTGACATATGCAACAAATTGGGTGAATTTGTAGGGAAATATACTCAGAGAAAGATCCAATCCCAAGAGGTTAAATTGTATTTGATTCTATTTATATAACATTTTTTAAATGACAAAATTTTAGAAATGGAGAAGAGATTAGTGGTTGTCAGTGTTTAGGGATATAGAAGTGGTGGATATGAGAGAGATGAGTGTTGTTTATAAAAAATGTACCTCATAGTCTCAGAACTGTTTAATTTCTTGACTGTGGTGGCAAATATAAGAAGCTACACTGGTGACAATATATAGAATTTAATACACACACACATGCAAATTGGTACAAGTAAAACAAGAAATCTAAGATCATTGTATTATATCATTGTCAATATCCTGATTGTGATATTATTATATTACAGTTTTGCAAAATATAACCATTGAGGGAAAAGGGCAACTGGCACAAAGATCTGTATTATGTTACATAAGACACATGTATGTGAATCTCCAATTATCTCAATAAAAATTCCAAATAAAAAAGGTAGCAAAGTTTGCTGGTTACTGCTGTAGAAGGACAGTAAGAGACAGAGTCATTAACAAGCTGGCTAATTGTGAGAACCAGAGATTGAGTGGTAGGGCTTGTATATAAACCCAATCTAAACTGAAGACATAATTACGCTTTCTTAAATGTTTTTTCTTGCTTTATTTCAGTGGTTAGAATCTCCAGTGTTGTGTGGAATGAGATTGGTGAAAGCAGACATCCTTGCATTTTCCCAAACATAGGGAGAAACCATGCATCCTTTCACCATTAAATATAATGTTAGCTATGGGTTTTTGTAGGTATTCTTTATCAAGTTGAGTAAATTCCCTCTATTCCTATTTTCCTGAGAGTTTTTATCATTAATGTCTGTTGGATTTTGTCGAATAATCTTTCTTTGCCAATTTATATGGGTTTGTTATCAGGGTCATCCTTGCCTCATATAATTAAGTGGAAAGTGTTTGCTCATCCATATTCTGGAAAAGATTATGCAAAAGTAGTATTACTCCATCCCTTTACATTTTTGTTTTGGAAGTTTCTATTGACCTATCTTCAAGTTCACTGATTCTTTCATTGGCCTTTTTGAAACTACTAATGAACCCATAAAAGGCAATGTTTTCATTTTCTAGCTTATTCTTTTGATATTTTCTTAGATTCTCATACCTCTGCTTACATTATCCATCTATTTTTGCATGTTGTATATTTTTACCATCAGAGCCCTTAACGTATTTATCTTAGTTATTTTAAAATTTATTTTTTGTTAATTCCATAACCTGTGTCCTTATGTGAGTCTATGTCTGGTGATTGCTTTGTCTCTCCATTCTGTTTTTCTTGCATTTTGGTGTGCATTTTAATTTTCTGTTGGATGCAAGATATGTTTCCTCTGATAATAATAATAACTAAAGTAAATAAGCCCTTAGTGTGAGAATTCATTTTAATTTTGATTAGAGTTGATCTTTGTTTAATGTTGGCTGTAGTTATATATACCAGAGGTTCAAATTTATGTGTAGTATTATTTTTGTTTCCCTTCTTAACTTTATACTTCCTTAAGTACTCAGAGAGTGTCTGTTCTTGCAGTTCTTTCATCTGTAATCCACTATTGCTAAAAAGGAGTCCCTGTTAGTATGGTAGTAAAGTGTGAAGAAAGGGGAGTATTCTATACTTTTCTGATTATGTATCAGTCTTTTATTGGGCCTTTGACCTTCATAAGTGTTTCTCAAGTGGTGTAGCTTTTCTCCCCACTGTCCCCTATTTCCTTCCCTGGCTGCAGTGTTTCCCAATATGTTTCCTTGAATGTTGAGTCTTGTTGACTATTTTTTGTTGTTGTTTTATTTCATGATAGGCAGAAAATTTGAAGGGGACTGGAATGGGAGGAATTTCCTCCCCTCAGGATAAAGAGGGTTTTCTCATAGATAATAGGCCTTTGTTACAGAGAGGGCTCTGGGCATATTTCACAGTGATTACTCTTCCCCTTTTCCCTGCCAAGGCAAATTGGAACTTTACCAGATATTCACTATGAAAGTATGATAAGGTTCCTGGAAGTAAAGCCCACTAAAGTGTGTAGCCCATTTTCAGACCTCAGTGAACAGGGTTTTTTTTTTTTTTTTAACTCTAATACTGAGCCACACTCAGCCTCCAGCAATTCATCAAAACTGTCATTTAGGTGTTCATAACAGTTTACTCTTCCAGCAATTTCTGTCCTAGGTAAGTAGATATTGACTATGAGTCTCTGGATGTGCCTATTTCTCTAGATTTCCAGGAAGTTATTTTCCTTGCAAACTAAGTTATCTGCTGTATACGTAAAAAGTCATTGATTTTAGTATGTCTAGCTTTTTCTTGTTTTAAGGACAGGAGTAATGACTTTGAAGTTCTTTTCAGGCTGGAGATGAAGCCTGAAATTCTTCATTCTTCTTTATAAATTTAAGTAGGAAAAGTTTGGAAATAAAAGAAAATAATACAATTTATTTGATATCACCTGTAATGATTTTTGAGATAAAAATGGACATTTTTGTGACACAACAAATGAAATTTAATATGAATGTTCTAGGGAACTCAGGAAGAACAAATAGCTATTATAAGTCTTTTAAAGAATTCAGCCAGTGAGAGGCAAAAAAAAAAAAAAATTGTTTTTTGCTTCTTCTCAAAACAAATTATCTGATAATTTATCCCAGCTTCCAATTAAATTATGTATAATACTAACTGCTTCATGTGTATATTAATTTATAAACTCCTTGAAGGACATATCTGTCAATAATTTTTATCTTAAAATTTTAATATGTTATTATTAAAACTTACAAAATATTACTAAACAAACCATATCCTCCACATAATGTTGTAAAAAATAGATTATTAGAAAATAATCACAAAGTATGTGTTTGTTAGGGGTTAGAGAAAGTTGACTTACATTCTTTCAAGAGAATCACATTTGAACCTTTCTATCAAACATATGGTTGAGTTGTACCCAGTTACTAAAATGATATTTAGTGAAATATCACACCCTTAACTATAGCCCAGCATATCAATGGGTTCTATACATTTTATATTTCAGTATTCTTCTTTGTACTCATATAACTGTTATATATTGATATCATGACTCATAATTGAAGGCTGACTGTTATATATATTATTTGCCATAAAGAGAGATAGTCATTCATTCTTCATTTGATTTTCTATTTCTTTGAAGATAACAATTTTATATGTTGAGTTAATGATTTCAATCCATTTATCATTATATGTAAGGCTAGCTCTATTTTGTACAATGCAAATGCTGGCTTGTTATATATAATAAGAGAAAACATCATCTATTATCAAATACTTATGATATATCTAGATTTAAGATTCACTCTTTTGAAAAGATAAAAATGTACAATTTAGTTTTTGAAAATATTTATTATGAGTATCAAATCTAAGTAAATAATTATGAATGCTGAAATTGTTCTTTGAGTTTGGAAAGTGAAAGCATTACCAGTTTTACATTACATAGTACTCAAATATATCTACAAATGGACACTTTCATAATATGAACCATAACAAAACAGTATTTAGTATGATTAATGTGACAGTTTTTAAAGTAATGAAGTAAGACTAAAAAACGACCTAATAAAATGACAGGTGTTCTGCTATATATTTATGTTTTTTTGCTTTTGTTTACATATTTAAAACATTTAGAGCAACTATTGTGTCTAGCTAATGGTTGATACTTGATCAATATTTTTTGACTAAATGAATTTTAAGGAAGAAAGCACTTTTTTGGATATTGGCAGACAGAGTTCTAACTCTACTTGAGGGGAAGTTTGCTTTCAAAGGAGGTATGGATTTTGGGAGCATTTAAAATATGAATTTGCACTTTAAGTCCTCAGAGGTAGGTAGGTATGTACATGTATGTATTTGATGGAGAGGAGATTATTTTATATAGATTAGTTTGATGTGTACGAAAAGGAGAGTCTTTGAAGTATTGGGTAATATTGTTGAAAAGGTGGGTCTGGGTAATATATGAAAACATTTTATTCAGGCTAAGGATTTCAATTTTAGGCTGTAGGAAAGTGAAGTCTGTGGGCTTTTTTTTTTAGCTGATATGAACCATGAATGCAACATATTTTAACACATTGAATCTAGAGGTAGTTTGCAAAATTAACTAAAACAGGAAGTGACTGGAAGTGAGATCAGTTGAAAAGCTATGAAAATATTCCCAGATAATGTTATAATGGACTGAACTTTGACAGCATCAGAGGAATAGAGAGGAGGGTCAAGAAAAGATAATTATACCATATATCTGCTACTCAGTCTCATTCATATCTATCCTGCTAAAATGTTTGCCAGCACTTTTTCCCACATCTGTGTATGAAATTAAAATTGAAATTAATACCCCAGATTTATATCACTGTTTCTTCCTTCATTTCATTATATAGATATTATCTTGCATTTCTCCATTTTCCTATGTGTTAGCAGTTATTTAACATAAAAGAATAATGAATAAATGAACTAATAGCATTTTGTAGCAACCTAAGTTTATACAACAAACCAAACTCAGGTTCATTTTAAACCTACTAATATATGGACATAGGAGTCTTAATTTATCCACAAGTTTTGTGGGAATGTTTAATCTGCTTTATCAATGCAGATAACTTACTTTTCTTTTGTAGTGTTTTTATTCAAAATATCTATGGATAGCTTAATAAGACTTCCCTGAAATATAATATTTCAGCTCAAATATTCTAAGGGTTATTATGTACATATTATAAATCAAGCAAATGTTAAACTGAATTTGGCAAAGCCATGGTGTACAATACTTAGATGCAGAGATATACTCTCAGAATGACTGCCCATTAAAAATTGTCATAAACAAAATGTGCTGCCTCTGGTTTGATTAACAGAATCTGATAATGTTTGTTCTATTTCAGTTCTCTGAACTATTTCCAATAGAACTCTAATGGTGACAAAAAAGATAGACATTTGAAACATTTGATGTCTAAGTATTTTTTAAGTGTCACTATGTCTAGAATTCTGTTAAAATGTAGATGCCGGTCCATTTCAAGATGTTTCATCTACTCTCCTTCAACTCTTTTATCCTATACATGAACTTCCACTGACGGGTGTAGTTGAGAGGGGATGAGAGGAAAAAAGGATGTCATTGGGTGAATAGATAGCATTCACATCTCCTTTACATTTGTTTCTAAATAATTTCAATATTTCACAACAATTATTTTAGAAATGTCTCACCTCATGAAAATAATTGAAATGGTTAAGTATAATTTATGGGTAACAACAATGCAATTCAAAAAATACCAGGATCTCTTGAATTTTTTAATCAGTTGATTAATACTCATTTGGATAATTATATGAGCAATAATTATAAAGCTTTTGAGGCTTTTATTTCTTTGTACTACAAATTTTTGTTTTGGCCTTCTATGCTATTTATTTAGTAAAAGGATGAAATAGTATCTTCTCCATGTATGTATGTATTCAACAATAGATACAACTACTTTATGTATAGGAATGTTATTGAAGCAATCTCTGTTTTAACCTAAATTCCTTCTCAGATTTATAGGAATTATGATTTGTGTAGTAAATCCTGATTATGATTTTATGTATTAACTATATTGTGTAATAAACATTTTGTGAAAAATTGTGTTTGCTGAATTGTCTCTTTGAAAGATAAAAAGCTATATGAAACATGTCCTGTTAAAATATTTTAAAATATATGTAAATAATATTAAATATTAAGTGACATCAACTATCTAAAAGAAAGCCAGTTCTTTGGAATAGATCTTTGCATCTATATGATTGATTGAATTCTTTGGAATATTTATAAGAACTATCGATACTGTGTTTATTATAACATGTTCATCAAGCTTTGTTTTTTGTTGTTGTTTGCATACAAATGTCTATCCTACATCTACTGAAAGATAATTCAAAGTTATGTACACTGAGTTCTTTTTTATTACCTGACTTTTGCTACCTAATTAAGACTGTGGCAATCAGCTCCTGAATTCCCATTATTCTTATTTATAAGTCAAAGTAATAAAACCATGTGGTTGCATAGGCTAGGCCGTAAGATTAGTGAAGGAGGTTAAATGGGATGGCAGAGCAATTCGAGAACAGCCACAAAAAGGGTAGAACTAATATTCATGTACAAATTATGTTGCTTTATAAGGTACAGTGATTTTTCAAGTGAATCCAGAAATGCAGATCTTTAAAATTGAAAATAAAATGTCAAATTTTCTTTGTTTCAAAGAACAATAATTTAAAATGTCAGCTTTTTTATTGTTTTTCAGTCCAAAAAAATACCTGTAGTGTATTAACAGTTTGTCTCCTCTTGCATAAGCAGCAACTTCCCTTATAATCTCTAGTGTGTTGCTAAAATGGCTGGGTATAAAATTCAGGCATAATTAAGTAATGCAGGCTAAAAGTATATTTCCAAAATGACAAGTACCCTAATTAAATTACAGATTCCAAGATCTTTTAATTTTTACAAGGAAGTCTCATTACCTAAAAAGCTAATTAATTATTTGTAAGTTTATTAAATTATTGAATCAAAATATTCTTAATGAATAGCTCATCTCTGGGACATTCTGGATCTTGGATTTTAAGAAAGAAGCAGAGGTGGATAGAAAGTTGTGTGCATTGAAAAAAAACTGTAAAGATTAAGTCCTATGAAGTTGGTAATGATAGTATGGGGAATGAGGGTGGCAAGACTTTGCCTGGGATTGAAGGGGGTAGGGACTATTTATTTTTCTCTTTGGCATCATTCTTCCTTATTTCAATTTAGTAACCCTCCATCAATCAGGTATTATATAACTACCACATATCTGACTCTATGTTAAGAACTGAATATATTGCAGTGAACCTGGCAAGGCATAGTTTGGGGATTTTTAGAAAAACTAGGTATTTAACAAGGAATTAAATTCATGCTAAGTGTTGAGAAAAGAAATGTATAAGGTTCTACCACCAACCCTACTATATACTATGGTATTCTCTTTGCTATATAGTGCATGGTTAATATTATTCTTGGAAATTTGTTATACTTTTAGTGCAAGCTTATTAATTTGAGTTTAGCTGAAGTACAGGTCTTGACATTTATAGTTCTGAACACAATACTAAAAACAAATGCTGAAACCATCTTAATACAGTTTAGTTTTCCAATAGCTAATGAGAAGTCTGTACAAATTCTGGAAACTTAAACTTTCCCTATTTTACTGTAATAATATCTCCATTATATAGAAAAATTGCTTGGATGATAGGGATTTTTATTTTGTTTTGTTTTTAATGATTTGGAGGAATTAGTTAACTACCAGCCTGGTTTTGTTATGCCTGTAGTTCTAAGTCTCTGAAACATGTCATTATAAGGTTTCCTCTCCTTTACTTTCAATTTAAGGTGTCTGAATAAAGTTCCCCACAAAAGTCTATGGAGAATATTTGATTTAATTGAAATAAGTTTATGGCTGAAGAAGAAGCTTGGATAGAGAGAAGGTAGAATAGAGAATTAGTTCCACTAATTAATTTTTTCATCTAATATCAAAAAGTCTTAACTATTATCTAAAAGGAACATCTCCTTCTTAAAACATTCTTTGTTGTTGTTGTTTTAAAATGTTTACTCCTGACAGGAACTTGAAGGATTCTTAGAATTTCTGCACATCATGACCCTTGCTGTTAGTTAAAATCCCTACAAGACCAGGCTTGCTGTTGTGTTATAGGTTCTATCAGATTTCTACTGTCCATACAATAATGTGAATAGTTGAGAATGTGTTTCCAAAATGCTCTGTAGCAATGGTGATCCTCTCCTCTTTAATGTTATGCCTTGCTGGTGACATTGTAAGAGTTTGAATTGCTTTAATAGAATTATTCATAAGGATGCCCAAGAGGAATAGAAGTCCTAATAAGCTTAGATTTTTTTCTTTTTCTAGAGAAAAATATTTTTCTTTTGGTATAATTCCCCTTTGCAGATAAATAAATAAATAAATAAATAAATAAATAAATGCTAAAGAGAAATCCACAATAGAGCAAGGGACAGGTTTTCAATTATAGGCCACTACTACTATCCTTAGATTACCTTAGGTAAATCCTCTACTTTTCCTGAATTTTAGTATTCTTGTCGGTAAAATGTGAGTAATAAAAATATATTGGGTTGCTGAACTTGCTGTCAGTTTAAAATTTTGTGTGTGAAAACATTTTACACAAAAAAATTGAATGAATATCAGGGAATATTGAAATATTGTTATGAAATATTGTATTATCTCCTTTATTCTCTGAAAGTGGAAGATTTGGGTTTGGTAAAATAAAAGAGTGAAACTGAATATGTTTGGCAATAAAAAGGAGCCTTGGGGTTTCTAAGAGAGTTAATGGGGATACTAGAATTAAATATGACCTACCTTTTTACCTTATAATGTCTCTCTTAGCTTTAAGGGATCTTCTTACAAATGTAGTTTGGTATGAAAATTTGAGTGGCTTTTCCTTGATTTTAATTCACAAGGTGTTGAGAAGCATAATTCCAATGGCATTTAGAAGATGGTCTGTCAAGGTTGAATACTACTTAAAATGATAGCTCAGTTATTCTGCTTGAATTTTAAAATGTTGAAGCACACATTCCCCATTACTATATATTCAGGACCACTTGCTGCCCTTTGGGGAAAAAATAGACTAGGGCTAAAAATATTGACAGGTCTTGGTATCACATGCAATCACACAACACGTTTTAGATAATACACTCACACCTGACTGGCTCTTGCTTTCTGATGAGGTTATAAAGACCTTCAGGCTTTCAGATGGGCATTCCAGAATTGCAGACAGGGCTCCACCAACTTTAAGAAATCTTTACTCCTTCACTGTGCCTTCTTGCTTCTCCCTTGGTGAATACTAAATAGGTCACTAGAAACGCTCTTCATAATTTCAAATAACATGATTCCCTTTTTTCTCAGTACTAGCCATTTCTGAATTAATTATTGATATTTAATCTGAGATATTATCCTCAGTGGTTATTACAGAGAAGTTTTATCTTAAATAGTGTAACAATTTCTGACATAGTCTATGACAAAGTGAAAAGTTAGAAATGCTTAGATTTTTGCTGTGGTAACATGTCTAGCCTTGTCAGCTCAAACTTTTAGAAAGTGCTAGAGCTTCAGTTTTCAGACAAAAAAATAAAAATTAAGGAAAAGAAGGGAGTCACTTTAAGATTCAAGAACATTTGGAGTATTTTTTGTTATTTTGAATTTTAAGAAGTGCTCTTTCAATGTTTAATCTTTGCATAGTCCTATACTCTGTGCTGTGGTAGATGAGGAAAATGAGAAAAAGAGAGATAAAAAGCGTAATTTGGCCTAAAAATGAGTTAGCATTTACTAATAGAACCCACTTTATAAGCAAATAAAACTGAATACAACTTGATATTAATAGATGCTGAAATTATTTTTATTTGTTTTACTAATGTTGTCTATTTCATTTTGCTTAAATTGATTATTCAAAATTAAACTTTTTGAATTTTCCTCCTTGCAGGTGGAGAAGAAATAAAACAAAAACAAAGAAATGCCATCTTAAAAGCAGTTCTGGAAACAGAAAGAAAAGGCAGGCTTCTGCAGAGACAAATATTTCTGGATTAAAGTTAATATTTAGTTTATATATTTTTCAGACAGATAATATTATGATACAAACTCTTTAAAGTACTACATTATCTAGATATATGTGTGTGCATACATGCACATATATGCAAAACACTGAACCATGAGAAGTAGTACAGCACTATCTAAGTAACATTCTTTGTAAAGCTGGAGGTGTTTGTTGTTGTTGGTTCTGTTTTTCTCTTTTTTTTTTTTTTAGGACATCAAATTGGCATGGATTTTTCTGGTAACTCAGAATCAATCCAAAGTTTGATTGAATGTCCATATACTGCTTCTCCAGCACAGAGGGTCAGAATTCATCACAAGCTCCTTAAAATCTCTGGTTTGCATCTCCACCTTCCTCTTTCATTTTTATAGAGGATACAACTGACAAATGTTATTATGCGGAAAGGAAAGAAGCAATTAATTAAACCTATGGAAGGTGATCCAAATTCTGTGATCAAAGTTATATCATAATCTTATCAGGCACTTACAAGAGTGATCATTTGGACAAGTTAAGGTTTAAAATTGGGTGCAGAATCCAGTACAAATAACCAGGGCCGTGGATCAGAAATGGTCCCAGGCCTAAATCCACATTACTTATAAGTACTTTTAGCCAGGCTGCTCCTGCTGAGTGTTCCTATCATTCAATTGGTTGAATGGATTTTCAATAACCAGTTAAAGAGAACAAGGTTTTTTCAGAGTTTGAACATAGAAATAAGCTAATCAATTCCCAGAGTGAGTCCTAGATCACACTTTTCCTTTCATATTATCATTTTTTGTTTGCAGAAATTATCTTTTATTTATACAGTCTTTCCTTATGACTCAGGTGGGTACGGAGCAAACAAATTATAAGTGTAATAAAGAGAGTGGTTTGTATTTCTTTTCCTTCCTATTATATCATGTTTCATAATGATTTATTTGCTACTTGAATCAGAAAATGGGGTTAGAGCACCAATAACTAGAGGCTGCAGAGTCAGTAAAGGTGATTACAAGAAGAGATGGAAAAATCTCCACTGGATGATGAAGGGAGTTTAGGTTGGCAAGATTATCTGACTGAGATAACATGGTGTGGTGGCTTGGACAGATTTGAAAGACAGAAACCTTGACTTTTAGTTCAGGATTTTTTTTTTTTTTAACTCAGGAACTAAGTGGCCTTAGGAAAATAGCATATAAATGCAATTATATAAGGTTTAGAAATTGTATTTAAAAACAATGCAAAGTATAACAATGCCTTCTCTACTTACATATATACTTGCTCTCATGAGAGACAAGGTGGGAATTGCATTGATTAGGTAGGAGTAGAGGATTTTTGCAGAGATAGATTTGACATTTATGTTAAGTAATGCAAAGTCCTGATATTGGTTAAAGGAAGTCTAGCACTTTTAAATCTAAGAAAAATAGCCTAGCAATTTTTCTCCTAACTTATATTTTCTTTTAGTTTCAGCCTAAGTTATTAGTAGAAGAGGTACATTCCCTCTTTTACATTAAAATGTAAATGAGAAAATAAGACTTTGATATAATTTAACTTACCAGAATGTTTGTGAACTTCTGTTTTGTTTTTTAAATTTAATTTGAAAATTCACCTGAACTTTTTTTCTCTTCTTTTTCTAGAATATCATTTATCATTGTTCTTGTAATCCAGTCAACTCCCACTATATGTATAGGTCATATTTGAAAATAATCCCACAGCTTCTTGAGGCAGCTCTAGGCAATGTTTAAAAGTCTTTCCACTGATTAAGGGAGCTCTCCTGTCACCTCATTCCTTCCAGGAACTTCTGCTCTATCTCTCTCCCATAGAATGATGCCCTGAGCTTGTTTTACTCTATATGTTTTAAAATGTTATGTTATCTCTTATTTTTCATAATTTAATGAATAATCCTTGTAGATCAAAGATCTGTGGAGATTCTGATGAATTTCCAAATGTGGAAATTGATGCTCAGTTATAATAGTTTGAAAAAATATCTTAGGAGCAGGATTTCCTGTCATATAAAATCCTCCAAACTGCATTACTTATGCATCTTAAGCCCTCCTGTGCCAGCTCACCCTGGCAGCTAGCTTGTAATTTCTTATACAGAGTAAGGTCTTCCATCAAGAAAATTAATATTTTTGAAATGATATCTTTACACCTGGTAGTTATTTATTGCTGTCCTTGGTATAAACAATAAAAGCATCTTTGTATTTAAGAAATATATTTGTATTATATTACATTAGTAATGCCAGTTGAATTTAATAATAATATCACATCAAAATATATTTTGGTAGGGATTTTTCCTTATTTTTACCACCTAGTATTTTTTCTGGCTGAATTGCTTCTTTTTAGAAACTAAATACCATGATGGAATTCATGAAATGATTTTTGTTCGACAAACTTTAGAGTGTTTTGTGCAAATTAAAGATGCACTGAACATCACTGTGAGCCTTTCTCAGTAGAAAGTCAGCCGGTCACTGGCCTACATGGGATGGTTGAGTGCTACATGTCACCTTGGATTCACTGTCTTCAAGAGCAGGCTAATGACCTTTAATTGAGAGTATAATTATTTCTATTTAATTTGCTGTTTCTTTTTTATTATTTTACAGTAATTGGATACCTGAGGTGGTAGAGACTGCTTTATTTACTTGAAAAACCTGTTCCTCTTTTATGACTTTAATATGTACTTAGGATGTTTCATCAAATAACATTTTCCAAGCTTTCCAATATATTTTTGGAAAGCTTATTTAAAAATCACCTCATGGTTTCTAATTTATCACTTACTTCTAGCCAAAGAAAACCTTTGGGTTCTCACTTCTTTTTAAAATGAACAAAATTGTGAGAATATGGCTGTTGGGTTAGACAGATAAGGCTCAGCTCTCACTAAAACAATGGAGAAAGGGACAAAAGCTACCTTGGGAATCTCCTGGGAACCCAGGAGAGTGAGGGACAGAGAGCTAAAGAAGCTGAAACAGACTGTGAGTTATTAAACCTCCTGGCGACTGAAAAGGTCTCCCTAACCCCACCCCCAAGATATTAAGTGAGGGTAAAACTCCTGACAAATTCTATCTAACTGAGAGGAAAGCATATGTCTTCCTCCCTGCCAGCTGCTTTGGATACATACCAAACAGGAAGGTGCTGTAAGTCATCTAGATGGGTACTGGAAAGATAAAGAAGCCAAAGGAAAACCTTTGAGTTACTCACCCCTGTGGCTGGAAGCGGCACATATACCCCACCCTCAAGGCAAATAGACTAGGTGGAGCCACTGGCTCCCTACTCCAAATGGAGTGTGAGGGCTGAATCCCTGGGAGGAAGAGGGGTCTTGGATGGTGGAGAGTGGTTTCTTTGTGGTGAATTTGGCCAGCTGAGCTCCCTTTGAATATTGGAAGGGACTCCGACATTAGAGGATCTGGACCTAACAGACATATACAGAACATTACAAACAAAGAGCAGCATGATATACATTCTTCTTAAGTCCACAGGGATTGTTCTCCAGGATAGACCACATGCTAGGCCACAGAACAAATCTCAATGAATTCAGAAAGATTGAAATTATACAAAGTAATTTCTCAGACCAGAATGGAATGAAGCTGGAAATCAGTAAGGGGCAGGGATCGAGATTAGGCACAAATATATGGAAGACAAACAACACACTTTTAGACAAATAGTGGTCAAAGAGGAAATCACAAAAGAAATCAGTAACTACATTGAAATGAATGAAAATGACAACACAATGTAACAAAACCTATGGGATGCAGCAAAAGCTGTACTGAGAGGGAAATTAATAGCCATAAATGACTATATTAAAAAAGGGGTAACTAAATTCAAAGACCTAACTGCACAGCTGGAGGAATTAGAAAAATAACAACAAACTAACCCCAAATAAGTAAAAAGAAGGAAATAACAAAGATTAAAGCAGAGCTAAATGAAATTGAAAATAAGAAAACACTAGAAAAAATAAAAAATAAATAAAGGTAGTTCATTGAAAAGATTAATAAAATTAACAAACCCTTAGCTAGACTAAGAAGAGAGAGAGAGAGAGAGAGAGAGAGAGAGAGAGAGAGAGAGAGAGATGAGGTGCAAATAAATAAAATAATAAATGAGGAAGAGGATTTCACTCCTGACCCCACAGAAATAAAGAGTATCATAAGAAGATAACTTGAAAAATTGTATGCCAATAAGATGGATAATTTAGAGGAAATGGACAAATTCCTAGAAACACACAAGCAGCCTACACTGATGAAAGAAGAAATTGATGAACTCAACTGACCAATCACAAGTAACGAAATAGAATTAGTCATCAAAACCTCCCAACTAAGAAGAGCCCAGGACCAGACAGCTTCACAGGTGAATTCTACCAAACATTCTGTAAAGAACTAACACCAATCTTACTTAAACTCTTCCAAAAAATAGAAGTGGAGGGAACATTGCCTAACTCATATGATGGCAACATCACCCTAAAACCAAAGCCAAACAAAGATGCCACAAGAAAGGAAATGTAGAGACCAATCTCTTTAATGAAACTAGATGCTAAAATCCTCAACAAAATGCTTTCTAATCATATTCAATAACACATCAAACAAATTATACACTATGACCAAGTGGGTTTCATCCTTGGTATGCAAGATGGTTCAACATAAGAAAATCAATCAATGTAATACATCACATAAACAGATTGAAAGAAAAAAAAAAAAAAAACACATTATCATCTCTATAGATACAGAAAAAGCATTCAACAAAATGCAGCATCCTTTCCTAATAAAAAACACTGCAAAAGATAGGAATAGACGGCAACTTCCTTAACATTATAAAGGGTATATTTGAAAAACCCACAGCTAACACCATAATCAATGGTGAAATCCTAAAAGCTTTCCCTCTAAGGTTGGGAACAAGACAAGGATGCCTACTTTCACTGCTCTTATTTAACATTGTGTTAGAAGTACTTACTCAAGCACTTAGACAAGAACAAGACATGAAACACACCCAAATCAGAAAGGAAGAAGTAAAAATTTCATTATTTGCAGATGACATGATTCTATACATATAAAGCCCTGAGAACACTACAACAAAGCTCCTAGAGCTTATAAATGAGTTCAGTAAAGTGGAAGTTATAATGATCAATATGCAAAAATCAGTAGCATTTCTGTACACCAATAATGAGCAATCTGAGGAGAAAATCAAGAAAAAAATCCCATTTACAATAGAAACTAAAAGAATCAAATACCTAGGAATAAATTTAACTAAAGATGTAGTAGAAAACTATACAAAGATTGTTTAGGTGGGAGGTTGTGGGAGGTGTGGGAGGTGGGGCATATGGGAATCCCTACAATTTTTGTGTAACATTTATGTAATCTAAGTATCTTTTACAAAACATAAAAAGATTATTAAAAAACAAAAAACAAAAAAACTATACAAGACTGTTAAAGGAAATCAAAGAAGACTTAAATAAATGAAGAATATTTCCTGTTCATGGATAGGAAGACTAAACAGCATAAAGATGTCTATCTTACCCAAACTGATTTACAATTTTAACAAAATCTCAGTAAATATTAACACAGCATTTTTAGTGAATTGGAAAAGTTAACTATGAAATTTATTTGGAAGGGCAAGGGGCCATGAATAGGCAAAGACATATTGAAAAAGAAAAATGAAATTGGAAGAATCACTCTACTTGACTAAAATATAGTACAAGTCTACAGTGGGCAAAACTGCAAGGTATTGGCAAACAATAGACATACTGACCAATGGAACCGAATTGAGAGTTCTGGTATTGATCCCCACATAAACAGTCACCTAATATTTGACAAGTCCACCAAGCCCCCTCAACTGGGAGAGAATGGCTTCTTCAAAAAATGATGCTTGGAGAGCTTGATATCCATATCCAAAAGAATGAGAGAGTAATACCACCTCATAACTTACACAAAAATTAACTGAAATGGATCAAAGATATAAATATATGAGCCAAGACAATAGAGCTTCTAGAAGTTAATGTATGGAAGTATCTACAAGATCCTTTATTATGAAATAGTTTCATGAATTTTAAACCCAAACACAAGCAACAAAAGAAAAAAATAGATAAATGGGACCTCCTCAAAATTAAAAACATTTGCATCTTAAAGGAGTTTGTCAAGAAAGTGAAAAGGCAGACTATTCAATGGGAGAAAATATTTGGTAACCATATATCTGACAAGGGCCTAATATCCACCGTATTTAAAGAAATCCTACACCTTGAAAATAAAGACATCCCATTTTAAAAATGGGCAAGTGATTTGAATTGTCACTTCTCCAAAGGAGAAACACAAATGGCTAAAAAGCACATGAAACGTCACTAGCTATTAGGGGAATGCAAATCAAAACTTGAATGACATATCCTCTTACACCCATTAGACTGGCGGCTATTAAAAAAACCCCAGAGAAGTAAAGTGTTGGAGAGGATGTGGAGGAATGGGAACCCTCATCCACTGTGGGTGGGAATGTAGAATGGTGCAGCCACTATGTAGGATAGTTTGGCAGTTCCTCAGGAAGCTAACTATAGAACTGCCATATGGTCCAGCAATCCCGCTGCTGGGTATATACCCAGAAAAATTGAAAGCAGGGACACTAACAGATATATGCACACCAGAGTTCATAGCAGCAGTATTCATTATTGCCAAAAGTTGGAAACAACCCAAATGTCCATCAACATATGAATGGATAAACAAATTGTGGTACATACATATAATGGAATATTACTCTGTTGTAAGAAAGAATTAAGTATTAACACATGGGATAACATGGATTAATCTTGAAGACCTTATGTTGATTGAAGCAAGCCAGGCACTGAAGGACAAATATTACATGGCCTCACTGATATGAATTAAGTAAATTGAGCAGGCTCATAGAGCTAGAGTCTGGAAGATAGGTTTACAGGAGACAGAAAGGTAGAAGAAGGTTGTGAGTCAATGCCCATATGGGCAAAACCTACGGTAATGTGAAGGGGTGTAGTTGTGCAGTGGATGGGCATAATAGTGATGTAGTGATGTTATTGGGCTGGGCAGGGCTGGTCTGTGAGGGGGGTAGGGTGGGGAATGTGGGTTAGACTGTCCATGGAACTGGGGCAAGGGTTGGTGGGGGAGCAAGTAAACTCTGGGGATTTGAAGGTATGTGGTTGAAACTACAATGTTGGCAATGTTCTTTTGGCAAATATGGCAGGGGAGGATTACTGGTTTAAGATGTTGGATGTTGGGGGCATACAGGACAGGTCATACTTGGAGCAGGCTTCTAGTGTGTGTGTAGCATTCATCTTGTCATAGTGTGTTGTATTAGGGGATAGAGACTTACATAATGAGTGGGAAAGTGTTGGACTTCCATCCTGGGGAGTCCTGCTATGATCTCAAATAGAGGGGCAGTAGTCTCTTGAGATAACAGCAGTGCCTAATAGGGGAGGACAAGCCAGTATGTTAAGCCCTCAGTGTTTTTGCAAGTAACTATAAATATGGTCCTTCAATGAGTTAATCTTGGTGGTTACCATGGGTCCTCAGGGGAGAGGGAGGGAGGAATAGAATAGATGGAACATGGGACATTTTTGGACTGATGGAATTGTTCTACATGATCCTACAAGAATGGATACAGACCACGACAAGCTTCATCAATATCTATAAAAGTGTATGGTTCAAGATGTAAACCACAATGTAAATCATTGACCATGGTTTGTAGCAATGTTTCAATATTTGTATATCAATTATAACAAATGCACCATCCACATGTAAAATATTATTATGAGGGGAAAGAAGAAAAGGAAGTGGACGTTTGGTATATGGGAAAAATCTATATTCCATACGTGACTTTTCCAGAACTAAAGCTTCTTTTAAGACAAAATGAAAAAAATAAGACATTGGGTGAATAAATGGAAGCAAACATCACTGTATGTACAAAACAACAGAATTTACAGTAATGAAAGACATATGTTAATTTTTAAAATTTTATATTTTATATTTTTATATTATTTCAAACTTATTCGTTATTCTTAAACTATCATTATTATATCATTTTCCTATTAATTGTATTCAGTTGTTTTGTTGGCTTTAATTTTGAAGATGTTTTGGATCACAGAAGGGTTACAGTTGTGGCAGGGGAGGATCATTGGTGCCGGGTGTCAGAGATGAGGGATACATAGGAGGATGTTCATTTGGGGTATACCTATAGCGCATATGAATGTGTTCAGGTGTTCATGGGGCATTGTCACGGTGGGTGGAGACCCACACAATAACCAAAGAAATATTGAATTCCCATCCTTGAACCTCTGCCACATTCTCTAATGGGACAGCAAGAGTCCCCTGAATATGGGGGCAGTGACTCCTGAAGGAGGATGTATCATTGACAGGCCCTTCATTATAATGACTGTACTTATGAACCTTTACCTCTGAAATTCAAACTTAACATAGTTTTATAGGGTGCCTAGGTGTTACCTCCTGAGAGCCTCCTTGTTGCTCAAATGTGACCTCTCTCTAAGCCAAAACTCAGCATTACCTTCCCCCCAGCATGGGACATGACTTCTGGGGATGAGCCCCCCAACACTGAGAGATTACTACCAAGAAACAGCTAGCGATGCAACTAGAAAAAGATCTTGACTAAAAAGAGGAATGAGGAAAGACAAATAAGTTTATAAGAGTCTTCAAAGTTAGTCAGGAGGTCATATCAGATGTTATGCTTATGCACATCTCAGCAGGAACTCATTGACTGCCAAAGTAAATATTGCCTCAAATGGTGGGGATCCCAGGGCTCTGAAGACATCCAGACTCTAAAGGCAGGGCAGGCAGCTCAGGAGTTTGGCACCCTACCAGTGTTCCCTACTTTGGTATTTATGCTCCCCATTGTGCTAGAGTTGAACTCAGTTGTGTTTTCCCTACACATGGCTCTGCTACACCTCTATTTGAATCTATAGTTAGTACTAGAGTTGATAGTTGTATGTCCAAGAGACTTAAATCTTTAGGCTGTCCATGTGCTAGTCAGGCCCTGAATCTCAACAGACTTGCAACACCTACTCTCCAGTTCATTGGACTAACCCAGGCAAACTAACAAGGAGATGATGATGGGCAACCACCATCTCAACAAACAGAGAGAGTCTGCAACTGCAAGCAAGAAAGTCCCATCCATGTGTCCCATGGGATCTAAGCCTCCTCTCAATTAGAGGTAGAGTGGGCATCACCATCACAGTATCCTCAGGACTGGGGAATGGACAATGGACTAGAGTATACTTATAGTTGTTCTACTGTAGACTTGTTGTGATCAAGCAATGGAAGAACTTTTATCATGGATGTGGAGGCAGTGGCCACTTGGAGGTTCTGAGAGGAGGAAGAGGGAAAAATAGGTGTAATTTGGGGCCATTTTCAGGACTTGGAAATTATCCTGTATGACATTGCAATGACAGATTCAGGCCATTGTATATCTTGTAACAATTTTCATTAACTGTGCAGGAGAGAGTGTAAAGTAAGTACAATGTAAACTATAATCATTGCTTAGTGGCAATGCTCCAAGTTATGTTCATCAATTGTGGCAAATGTGCCATACTAATGAAGGATGTTGATGTGGAAAATTGTGGGAGGGGTAGGGAGTGGGGCATATGGAAATTCCCTATACTTTTTGTATAACATTTATGTAATCTAATTTTTTTTAAAAAATAAAAAGTAAATTAAAAACAATAAAAATTAAAAATAAAACAGTTTCTCTTATAATCTCTGACTGAATTCATGCATTCTCCAGAACTTTTTTGTTGTTTTTAAGGTTGGAAATTTGGTGAAAGAAGGTACATGAGTTTAATCTTGAAGCTATCTTATATGGAGAGCGGATTATTTTTACTTAGAATATATATGTAGATCAATTTAAAAATAGCAATATTTTCTAAAGAAATTTTTATTCTCACTTTACAAAATACTGAGAAAACCTCAGTGTTTATAAAATACTTCACCTATCTCCTACCACTAATGGATATGATTTCACTGAAATCTAAGTTTTATATACCCAACTGATTAAAGCAGGTTAAACATCACATCATTCCATACTACTTCACCATGGCAATCAGTTAAGAAATTTGATAGCAGAAGGTATACTGAGGAAAGATCTACTTTGAGAGAATGATATTTGCATGTGCATGTATTAAGTTCTTGGTTTTGATTTAATAATCTATTGTAGAGGACATGGGAATATGATACAATTATTCCTTTAATTATATGAACTATTAATAATGTCTTTAATTACTGGGCAAATAGCATTAGGACATAGTTTATATAATCTGCATATTTAAAATGAATACTTTGAAGGAAAGTCAATGAAGTCAATTTTGGTTTACTTTAAATTATATACAAATATACACGCACATATATATAAATATATTTTGTTTTATTTTATTTCTTTATTTATTTTTAAGATTTATTTTATTTATTTATTCCTCCTTCCCCCTGCCCCCATTGTTTGCACTTGCTGTCTCCTCTCTGTGTCTGCTCATCTTCTCTTTAGGAGGCAATAGAAATATATTTTAAATAACATATTTATTTGAAATTAGTATTGACTTTAGAACAACAAAAAGAAGCAATGCTGGGTTTTGGTCCAAAGTTTGTATCCTTCATTTCTTTATCATTGAGTTCTACTTCCTCAATAAACTAACCAAATAAGCTACGAAAACTTATGCTAGCATTAGTTTGCTTTATGGAGTGCCCGGTAAAAGGCCTTTTCTGGAGGTATATTTGCTTTGATCTACCTGATATAACTAAGGAAAGGAGCTTTTCCATTTTTAGAGAGGGAATAAAGAAAAGGTTTTAGTCTATTTTATATTTCTCACCTCTCTTCAGTGATCTCCTCTTGACTTTAAATGTTTCATCACAGGCCAGATTGTAGATATGTAGTCAGACAATGGCCTCAATCCTATAAAAATAGCTGCAGTTTCACTGGCTAGAATGGGTTTTATACCATAGGGTATAAATTAATGGCCACCTGGGGTGAGGAAGATGTTTACTTCTGTTTCACTTCATGATATACTTTGAACAGTTATGTGCGTGTAGGGGTTTTCTGCTTTCTTGCAGGAATCTTTCACTGGATGACAGTTGTGATAAGATAAAAGATCTATCACTACCATGGTCAAAACCAAGATTATTTTTGCTGTTTATTCCTATCCTGCATGGCAATATCTATAGCAAAAGACTCTCTTATGGCTACCTTTTACCCAAGGAGAAGGAAATAAAGATACTATAAAAAATCAGACATCTCACGTAACATTCAGCAGTGAAGAGCTTATTTTTACAAACCTCACAAATTCGTCATTAACTTTGCTTTGGTGACTGAACAAATCCAACCATCAGAGAGAAATCTTTTGCTGTAGCTACAAATGATAATAACTTTAGATCTGAAGGCAGATTTGGATTTGTGGAATTATAAATGCAATCACATTTCATATTTCCTTTACTGATACCCAAAGATTGGATTGCAATTTACTGCTATCTTTGTTCTCTTGCATTAGATATCTGGAGGAAAAAAGCAGGATCTGAAATCATGATTTCTTCTCTAACAATTTGGAAGTTGTTTACTTATCCAATACACTTTTGTTTGATTATAGTACTATAAAATTATGAAAAAAAAGTTTGTAAAGAAAATGCTGATATGACCTCAACCTGGGTAGCGTAAACGATACCACTAAAATAACGTAGGTAGGAAACTATGCCTATTTCAACAATTACAGGTAATATTTTGGTGAAACAGAAAGTTGCTGAGGTCTTTGAACTGGCTAAGGTCTTCTTTGTTGATAAATACTGTTTCCTCAGTTTCTAAATAAAAATGTAATGAGTTAATAATTATTTATAATTCCAAGTCCAATAGTATATCATGCTATGTTATTTTAAAGATAGTGTCCTGGTTTGAGACTTTTGTGGACCCTAGAAATATGTTATTAAGCTAACCCATTCCTTTATGTGTAAGCCTATTAGTATATAGGAAGTTCTGGTTAAGTTCAGTTAAGAGACCTTTTGACTGGATAACTTTTGATGAGATTGCTTCAGTTAAGAACCTTTCATTAGATTTCAAGGCCCAGGGTGGGTCCTAATCCTCAAACTGGAGTCTTTTATAAACTGAGAACTAAAAGCAAACCACACACAGAAAAAGACAGCCACCATTTTCCCTGCCATGTGAGAGAGGACCTCAGGATCCACCACACTACAGAAACAGAAATACCGAGATGGTGAGAGAGGAGAGGCTGGAGGTTAAAATCACAGAGCAGCTTGCAGCTGAACAGAGGAGCCATTGCGTTTTATCACCCACAGCTGAGCTGGGGAAGGAAGTAAGCCTGCAGGAGAAAGCAGAGAAAAGCAAGCCTGCCTGCAATCTGCTTCACCACATGCAGGAGTCCAGGATCTGCCAGCAGCTGATCTTTGGTGAGAACACATCTCTGATGATGCCTTGAATTGGACATTTTCACAGCCTCAGAACTATAAGATTTTACCCTAATGAATTTCCATTATAAAAGCCAACCCATTTCTGGTATTTTGACATTGGCAGCCTTTAGCAAAGTAAAACAGATGTTTCAATGATTAGAGGCTAGGGTTATATAATTTAAAATTTTGGTTTGTCATTACAAAAACATGACCAGGCCAGGGTAAAAATGAGCTGGAAGTCCAATAGCATATTTCTCTATATGATTTCTTGTGAATACTTCTCCGGAATGCCAATATATATAATAGAAATGCTGATGTTTTTCAGGTTTTTATTGTAACTCTATCTATAACCCTTTGAAAAGTAAACGTTCTGTTTTCTAGTTGTCTTTGGCACTCACCGATCACAGTAAAACAGTCTCTTGTTGCCTGTATCTTTGGGGTAGCCATGCATGGTCATTATAATTCATAATGGTATCCAAAATCATATCAATGTGTTTAAGTAATGATAACAAAATTATTCATAAAATGAGGAGGAGGATTGGGACTGAATGGAAAGCCATGAGGTTTTTTTTTTTTTAAGAAAGATTGCTTTGCTTTGCATTTCTGTGGGTCAGCAATATAAAAGTAAATAGATCAACTTTTCTGCCTTTCAAACACATTTTGTGCTGAATCTGAAGTAGATCTCTTTGCTAAAACTCTCAACAAATGAGAATGCATGTTGCCTGACCATAGAGCATCATTACAAAATCACAAGGGAAACTGGCAAGTTAAATCCAAGCTGCAGAGTCTATAAATGAAGAATTTTAATCTCATTTTAGCCTTATTAATTATCTACTTCCTAGCTACTTCTTTGACTTGGTGTTCTGTGAATCTATGCTATCTTCCCTGTATAAAGTGTCCTCCTCCTTATTTCGTGAACATAAAAGCATTCCTTTGCCTTATAGCCTTTGTTCTTGCTCTTTCCACTGTCAAGAAATTTTTCTTTACCGGTATTTTCCTCACTTCATTTGACAGTTCCTAGAAAGCATCTCTAGGAATAATAACAGGACCTAGTATCTATCTTGTTGAAGTTTTAAAAGTATTAAGTGGATTAATTCATGGAAAGCCTGTGGAAGTGTACCTAGCTTATAAGCACTTATTATTTAATGTTGGCTATTAGTGTCATTGTCTGGCTTAAAATATTTGAATAAGGAAAGAGATCGCATTTGTGTACATTAAAGGGATAAGTTTTAATAGAATTTGCATCCTTTTGGATTTGTGAGGTAAGGTGTGTGGTGGTGTGGATTGGAAAAAATTCTTAAAAATATATAATTAAATCTACTTTCCCTGGTCAGTGAGCTAACAAAAGCAATGAATTTGGATCCAGATCTTCCAAAGGGCCCCTCATGTTGAGGTATACTAGCAACGTCAAAATTTTCTCTATTATTAAAACCTTTTAGAAAAACTTTAGCCTTTTTATTTTACCAGCAATTTATAACAATTTGTCTATTGGAAATACTTATGTCTCTCTACTTTCAATTTTGGAGGCTAGGATAAAGTAAACATATTTGGAAGTAGGAGACGAGTGGGAGGAGGTCTTAGTTTGCAAAAGGCTGCCAATGCAATATATCAGAATGTGTTGGCTTTTACAATGAGAATTTTATGAGGGCAAAGTCTTACATTTCTGAGGCCATGACATGTCTAAATTTAGGAAGCATCACAGATGCTTTCTCACCAAAGTAAGCTACTAGTGATCCTGGTGTCCTGTCATGTGGCAAGGTAAAATGATGGCTGCTCTGCTGAGGCCGCTGCCTTCCCATCCAGGCCCACTATCTTCTCAAACTCAGCTGTGGGTGATCAGTCGCATAGTTTGTGTCTTTCCCCACTTCCTCTCTCAGCCTGAGTTGCTGTGCTTTCTCCCTGAGCTCAGTTGTGGGTAATCAGGCTTCTCTCCCTAGGCCTCATCTCCTTGAGCCTCTCAGGGCTTCTCTATCTTTCTACAGCTGTAGGCTAGCAAAGAGTCCTCTCTCTCACATGGTGGTGTCAAAATGGCAAAGTTCTCTTTCTTTTTGTCTCTCTCTTCTCCATTGTGTGTTTCTGCTTTCAGTTCTCAGTTTATATAAGACCCCAGCCAGAGGGCAGGAACCTACACTGGGTCATGCCTCACAGGCATAGCCCAATCAAAAGCACTAATGTGATCTAGTCAAGTGATCTAATCAAATGCCCCTTACCTGAATTTAATGTAATCAAAGGGCCTCACACCCACAGAAATGGATTTGTTCTAGACTATAAGCTTTTCTTTCTTTTTTTTTTTTTTTAAAGATTTATTCATTTATTTATCCCCCACCCCCATTGTTTTGTGCTCACTGTCTGCTCTCTGTGTGTTCTTCTGTATCTGCTTCTCTTCTCTTTAGGTGGCACTCCTGTGTCCTTCTGGAGTGGAGAGAGGCTGCTCAATCTCTTGTGCCACCTCAACTCCCTGATCTGCTGCATCGCTCATCGTCTCTCTTCTGTGTCTCTTTTTGTTGCATCATCGGGCTGTGCCAGCTCTCCATGTGGGCCAACAATCCTGCATGGGTCAGCACTCCATGTGGGCCAGCACTCTGCATGGGCCAGCTGGCTGCATGGGCCAGCTTGTTTTTCACCAGGAGGCCCTGGGAATTGAACCCTGGACCTCCCATATGGTAGAAAGGTGCCCAATCACTTGAGCCACATCCGCTTCCCATAATCTTTTCTAAGATTGATAAATTTCAAACTATTAAAAGAGGATAATTTAAAAATGTGTTTTCCCTCCATGTTAATAAGCAAATGCTTATCAATATCTCTAGGCCAGACTCACTCTCCAGCAAAACAGACTCACAGAAATGCAGACACACAGGCATGATTTCAATGTCTCATATTGGTAACCAATCATGGCTTGATCTAGGGAGGCTGTAGAATCTTGCATAATGCAGCAATGCAAGTATCCACTTCACCCAACCAGAACTAATATAAGCTCTCAGAAAGCATAGGCTTTTGGCTTTTTTTATTTAGCACTTTATCACTATATCCCTAGAACAGCCTTGGCACAGAGAAGGTGTTCAGCAAATATTTGTTCAATAAATGAATAAATGATTTTCCAACCTTGCCTTAGATCTTTTGTATTACAGGTAATAAAATCACATTTTTAAGGAAAGTTGTGATGTCTTTAAACACATGGGGAAAAGTGAGCAATGTCTCAGCTTACCTGTATTGTAATTATGAAGTTTTATAACTGTGATAAGAAGTGTTAGTGATAAGACATGTCACTTCACCTATTATCCTAAGTAGTATCAAATCTGCTTACTCTTCTGCTTTTTATAGGCTCCAAGTATGAAAATCTCCTCTGAAGGTCTTCATTTAAATCCAAATATTTTTCCACAACCTATGGCCACACTCTGACATGCAATCTCATGTCTATTCAGTTTCTCCTAGTTTCTTACCTTCATTCACACCTTTTCCCCCCTTCTTTGCTGCTTTCCCATAGATTTGCAAAATCATCCTGTACCTTCTAAATAGCTCTTATCTAGAATATTATTTTCCTCCATTTTCTTATTCCTGTCCCTTTCCTTCTAGGCACCATGGCCCTGTGTTCAAAATCAGGTGACTGGCCAAACCTCCAGATTATTCTACTTGCACAATGTGTTAGCTCTCACCTTCTCCCATTTGATGTGGGAAACAGAGAGGATAAAATCAGTCTAAAAGAGCAACCATGCATGACCACTACCACTATCCACCCCACCCCCTTTTATTTTTCTGCTATGCTAACTAATATCCAATAGTAACAGCAAGATACATGCTAAGCTTCTGGCTCTATGCCATTTAAATCTCTGATAGTTTGGAGCTATGTACCTCAGGAAAACATGTCCTTAAACTTAATCCATTCCTATGAGTGTGAGCCCATACTAAGTAGTAGGTTATTTCAGTTAAAATGTATACCAAATCAATCAGGGTGGTTCTTAATCATATTAATGAGGTCCTTTTTAAGCAGAATGAAATTCATATATATATAGAGAGAGAAAGTCACAGGGAGTAAGAAGCTGAACATCATTGGACCCAGAAGAGAAGGGAGAGCCCAGGAGAGGTCACCACATGCATTACCATTTGACAGAGGAGCCCAGGACAATGGATCACCAGCAGCCAGCTCTAGAATACCAGTCTTTGGAAGAAAGCATTTCCTTGATGACATCTTGATTTTGGACTTTTCTTAGTTATAAACCTGTGAATTAATGAGTTCGCATTGTTTAAGCCAACCCATTGCATGGTATTTGCTTGAGTGGCCAAGGAAACTGAAATAACAGTCATTCTGACGGTTTGAAGATAGTCTTTTATTCAGGTTATTGTAATATTTAAAGGGCCACACAATGTAGACATTTCACTCTTTAGCTCCCAAGTTGCCCTTTTTTTCCTAATAGTCTGAGTGCTAACAAACCTTGTTGAGGAATAATTGCTCAAAGAGCACATTTATTCAACACACTAATCCAAAAGAAATGACATAGAAGCCCTGGATACATTGCTTAAATCTTGATGTACCTGATTGTTAAAATTTAGCCATATATTTGTTTTGGAGGAATAAACTATATATGCTACTTTGAGAATGTATAGGTAACCTAAGATTGTGTAAAAAAGGCAATAAGATTATTGAGCCAAAAGAGGAATATTTACAAATTTCTAATTATATACTACTTGATATTATAGTTTAGTTTTCATTCTGTAGAGTGGGTAACACTAAGATACTGGGACAAGTTACTACACTTCTTTGTGACTGCATTTCATCATCTAAAATGTCTGATAACACCTCAGTCAGACAATTTTGGTGAAAATCAAAAGAATTAATATATGCAAATAACAAAAGTGCCTGGTACAAAGTGAATACAAATATTAGATATTATTGTAATTCTCATTGCTACATACACATTTTAATCCATTCTTAAGCCTTAAGCAGTTTTCTGGAATTAAATTACAGAATATAGATGTGCAGGAGATAATTTTCTCTAAACTATAATATATAATTTTGTTGTTTTGAATATAAGAAGTGTGAAGTGAGAAGGAACAAAAAAGATATAAAAACTGTTTTAAGAGCCACTCTAATTCTTCTTTTAACATACCATCTCAAATAGAAAAAAAAAAACAAAACTATTTCCATAATTATATTTAATTCAGACACAAAAACAAAGGATAAAAGAAGTTTTGTATCTTGAAATAGAGGAGATGCACTGCTCATGTTGTTTTCCTTGGTATATGTAAAGTAAAAGAAGTAATCCATACCATAAAACTGTTTTTGGAGTTATTGAAGAATAAGCAAATGATGATAAAGAATAAGGAGAATACCAGCTTCACCTGAGGGTTTTAAAAATCTATATATCCACCAGGGATTCTTATATGCCTTTGTGTGGGATAGAGAATGGTAATATTATATTAAAAACACAAAAACAGATGAGTGTAGCTCTTTAGCTAAATTTTCTCTATCATTAGTGATAGGGAAAAATGGAGAGTGACTTCTACTTTAGGAATTTCTTTCAACTCTGATTATTTCTGCAACTGAAATATAAATGAAATCTTAGGAAAGAGTAAAAGTTTCCCTAGTAAGTAATAAACTTTTTGATATCCAGAACTGCCTACTAATTTGCAGGGCCCAATGCAAAATGAGTATATCAGTCTCTTGTTAAGAAATTAATATGAATTTCAAGATAGTAACAGCAAAGCATTAATCCAAGTTCACAACCCTTCTAAGTGCTGGCTGATTGTGCAGGCAATAAGCCCAGGAAGGAGCCATATGGTGATAAGCAACCTGTAGTAAACTGGCCAGATATCCCAGCAGGAATTATATGATACTATGCTTGACCTCAAAAAATCCATGCATAATAATACCAGTGCAATGTATCAATTTATTAAATGAGTCAAACGAGGGTATCATAGATTCATGACAAAATGAATATGGAACATTCTGTGCATTTATGATTTTAAAGGAAGGGCACAAAGTAATCCCTGTACTCTTAAATCTCTTATACAAACTAATCAGAGAATATGAGCATGCATAGTTTCCTGAGATGTGAGCATCCTCTTGTTCATTTAGGTGTGTTTTTAGGACACTGGCATCAGGATCACCTCAGGATGCTTACACATCTTCAGATTTGTGGGTTTGACACCACACCTACAGAGATAAGATTTCTGGATCTGGGTCTAGGAAACTGAACTTTATGCAAATTTATCTGGTGATATTTATTCACCCAAAGGAAACCACTGATCTACAAACTCAAGGAATTGACAACAATAAAAAAAAAATTCAAAGGAGTCTAAGGGCCTTTGGGATTTGGTTAGTATTAGTGTTAAATTGCTCAGTTTTCCTAAATTCCATATTCCTGTCAGATTAGAAAGCCTTGATGTTCTTATTTTGCTGATATACTGCCTTCCAGTACTTCTCTCTTTTTCAGGCATCCAGATATCTTTAGGAACTGGATCCAACCCCTTCAAATCTAGACATTTTTATGAAACTTTCCTAGGATTAAGCATGTCTATTTTCAGAACTATTATGCCTATACCCTTACATTAGAGTAATAACGGTGATCTCAGAAAGTTTGTAAATCATTCCAGACTATAAGAACTGAGTGGACAGATAAGTTCTAAGAGAATTGCTGGTCATAGTTTTGTTCCAGTCAACCTCACTACTCTAATTTCACTAGAAATTTATCTTGTAGTCCAACTTCTATTTATCTGTATTTCCTTTTGCTTAGATAATCCAACTACTCACAATCTCGTATCCTTATAATATACTCTGCCTTCTCCTCTCCTTTGCTTTTGGCCTTGTGAGAAACATCTCAGTTAACTCTTTTTAAATTATATTGGCTAACTTCCCTCTGGATTTTAGTCTTAGTTTTGCATTTTCTAATGGCATTACCCAGGGAAATTTCTTAACTTCCATGTTTTCTCTCTAATAAGTTGTAAAGTGTCAAGAACTTTATGGAGCCTATTTTCTTGATAAACCAGAAACCACAGAAGGTACTTTTCCCAGACTTAACCTATCTTTAGGTTATCTTCTAGAACTGAGAATGCTTAACTAATCTTGTCAATACACTTACCTGGATGCACACCATTTTTGCAAAGAACTGATGACAGTTAACTAATATTGGAGGAACATGTATCTCTTCCCATAAACAACATTCCCTGTTTCTTTTTCTCCTTATCTGTGACCTACAGAATTGTGTAATTATAAAAGCACAGCTAAATGCCAGAAATCTAGATCAGTCTAATTTTCACATTGTCCCTCTTGCTATAGTAGATCTAATACTTTCTTTCTAGCTTTATGGTACTCTTGTTCTAAGATCTCCTACAAATAGGGAGATTTACCTCTGCCTCCCTCCACAGGAAGATAGACTAGACCCTCTCACTGTATGGACTAGAGAACTGTGACTGGATACATGAATATCAAAAATGTTTTGTCATCTCCCTTCTTCAAGGTTTTTCCATCCAGACTCTAAAGTAAATAATGCTCAATATGGTGCTCAAACTTGTTATACTTGAACACAAAGAGGGATTATTAATTAGTTAATCAATTAGTTTATTCATTCTTAATCTTTCACCTTCTTTAGATACTGTGGGATGCATATAAATTCCTAATGTGTCTCATGGATGATATCTGGTTTTATTCATACTCACTTGGTATAGAACTAACAATATCAAATATTTGAACTTTGATACAATTTAATCCATTAAATCAAGAGCATCTTTTGCCAATTTGGGGGACTTTTGGTATAAAAATGATTCATGCCTTAGGATAAGAAGAGCAATTAAAAATCATGAGGGGATTTTGTCTGTCTAAAATACTTTGCTTAAAATAGGAAATTCCTTCGCTTTTTACATACCTCCTGGATTAATGAATAATGACTTTTTAATTTTGTTTTTTTAATAAAAGTTTCAAGGTTGTAAGGTATAGTTTAAGTTGGTTGCAATCAATTGTTCTCTCTCTCTACCTCTCTTTTTCCATAACAATATCTGTTTCTCTATTAATTCTTCCTCTCCATTGCCTCTTCTCATTTCTTGGAAACATTAGGAATGCAATTAATCAAACAAAATGCTACCAATATTTGTGCATGCTATAAATTGTCCAGATAGAAAATTAACAATTTCTAAAATAAGAATAAGAATAGAATAAGAAAATTACTAAGCAGTTTGTTTTCTCGCACTTTAAAATTGTTGGTTCAGTAAGAAATTGTTCTTGCTAAAACTGTAACTAGGAAATATAATTTAATAATACTCTTATTTATGATTTATAAAGTAAGGAGCTCTCTAGTTGCAAGATATGAAAATATTTTAATATTATTTGAAGGGTTTAAAAAATTGAAAACAGAATATTATAAATTTTGTTAGAAAAATTTTATACAGTGTTCATGATAAATAGGTTCACTTTTGGAAAATTTAAAGTGAGTTAATGATTTTTTTTAAGATTAGTTTTTTGTTTTCTCACTCATTTAATTGTATAAGACTAAAAGAAGTACAATAATTTACTTTATGGGAAACTAGGATTAAACTTATCAAGATTTTAATTTTCTAAATTCTTATATTAATTTTATGGATCATTTAATTTATCATTGTGACCACAAATTAAGATTTTAAAAATACACATTTTTAACTAAATGAATCCGTAATTTCCAGATCTTTAGTTAACTTTTAAACTATGACAATTTTAAATGTTGTAAACTGATAAATAATATTTGAACAATATTTTTGATAAAAAACCTTGTTCATTAAATACAATTCTTATATATTTTTAAATTGCAATAGATTAGCAGATTTGCAAATGACTTTGGATAATGTTAACTATGTGGGAGTTCTTTCTATTTAGACATTTGTAAAGATGATATGAAATGTATGCAAATAAATAAGAAATAGCTAGGTAATTCTTGGTTTCCTATTTTCTAGTTTTATCTGTGTCAGGAGGAAACAAAAATAGGTTCCTTTGCTTAAAAGTGATAATTAGTGTAATGATTGAGAATATCCTAGGAATAATAATTTCAGAAAGATATGTGTATATATATAAGATAATGAATATAGCATGCCAATATATTAAGAAAGCTGTTAAACTTTCTTAATATTATAAATTCAAAATATAATATATACCTTGCTTTATTTACTATACTGTAAATTTAAAGCTGAATATAAAAATTGACATTATATATTTATGAGGTTATATATTTGTATATGTTTAGTTATATATGTATTGATTAGCTTAAAAACTTATCAATAATAAAAATTAAATTTAAAGAAACCAAATGTGGCAGTTTGATATTGTGATAGTTAGGCTAATGTGTCAACTCAGCCAGGTAATAGTGCCCAGTTGTTTAGTCAAGCATGCACTGGGCTAATTGTAATCCAAGGACATTTATGGAATTTAGTTTCCAGTGAGTTTACTGCATGGGTAGTTGATTACATCTACACCAACCAGGAAGATTGCCCTCAGCAATAAGTAATGCTTTATTCAATCAGTTGAATGCCTTAAAAAGGGAAGTGATTTCAGCATTCGAGAGAATTTCCCAGCTCATCTTTGGACAGCCAACTTCTCCCAGAAACTCAAGGGTTTTCATCGGACCTCCATTAGAGCCCCTGGTTTGCAGCCTACCTGCGGAACCTGGATTTGTGCATCCCCACAGTCATATCTCCTGTTGATTCTGTTTTCCTAGAGAACCCTGACTATACCTTGGTACTGGGAGTGGTTCTTGAGGAACAGAATCTTAAACATGGGATGTCTGAGGTGGTTCTGGGAGTTTTGCAATTGGCTCTCAACTCTAATTCGACTCAAGGGTACTAATGACCCCCTTTCCAATAATGAAAAGGCCACTAAAAGTCCATGGCCTGAGTTGGCAATGGAAATATGAAAAATATCATCACTGGATTTTCCCCTATTCCCATGCCTATAAGAAGAAGGATCTGGGTGAGAGTGTTTTCAATACCTTAACAGAGCTTTGTGGAGTCAAAAGTTATAATGATGTTGGCTGGCTCCTCCTAGATGCTCTGAAAACAGTTACAAAAGAAAGAGATGAGCTAAAGTCTTCAAATTTGAAACTTAAATGCTACATGAATGATGTGAACATTTCTATGGGTGCTCTGAAAGAAAACCTTGTTTCCTGCAGCCACAAGCTTGAGATATCTGAGAACCAAACTCAAACTCTCATTATATGAGAATGGACCGAAAGATGGCCTAGCAAGTCTGAGGTTGAGATGCCTGATTTGACCTGGTATACAGTAGAAGAGGGAATTCAAAGGCTTAGAAACATTGGAACGTTAGAATGGATTTACCATTTGAGACATGCCCACCCACCCCAGGAATGTCCAGAGGACACACCTTTAACCAGGACTGTGAGGAATAAATTTGTAACACTAACTCCATCTTTCCTGAAGAGCTCTGTGGTTGCACTTCTCTGTAGTCCAGATATTAATGTAGGGGGAGCTGTAATAGAATTAGAATCCTTAAACATTATAGAGATGATCAGATCTAAGTCCAGTAAAAGTCAAGTATAGGCAGTTAATCTTCAAAGACAAGGTAGGCGTGGCTACCACAATGAAACACAAATTCAAAGCAGCACTCAAAGTAGTCTGAGTCCCATAGAGTTATGGCATTGGCTAATAGATCACAGGGTACCTAGAAGTGAAATAGAAGGGCAGACTACTAAATTTCTTCTGGATCTGTATAAGCAGAAGAGTTCTAGGTCGAGTGATCAAAACCCTAACTCACATTACAGACTCAGAGAATCACAGCCCCTTAATCAATTCCCAGACTTGAGACAACTTACAGATGCAGAGCCCCTTGAATGAGGAAATGGCCAGGTCCCCTTAGGAAAGGATCCTGTTAAACTGCCAAAAATGTGTAATGTTAATCTTTCTCCCACCTTTCCCCAAGGAAACTTATGGCCTTTTACTAGAGTATCTGTGCCTTGGGGAAAAGGAAATGATCAAACATTTCAGGGGTTATTAGACGCTGGCTCAGAAACGACATTAACTCCAGGAGACCCAAAACATCACTGTGGTCCACCAGTCAGAGAAAGGGCTTATAGAGGTCAGGTGAATGATGGAGTTTTAGCTAAGTTCCATCTCACAGTGGGTCCAGTGGATCCCCAGACCCATTCTGTGGTTATTTCCCCTGTTCCAGAATGCATAATTGGAATAGACATATTCAGTAACTGGCAGCATCCCCACATGGGATCCCTGACTTGTGGAGTGAGGGCTATTATGGTTGGAAAGGCCAAGTGGAAGCCACTAGAATGCCCCTACGTAGCAAAATAGTAAATCAAAAGCAATACCAGATTTCTGAAGGGATTGCAGAGATTAGTGCCACCATCAAGGATTTAAAAGATGCAGGGGTGGTGATTCCCCACCACATCCCCAATCAACTCTCCTCTTTGGCCTGTGCAGAAAACAGATGGTTCTTGGAGGATGACAGTAAATTATCATAAACTTAACCAGGTGATGACTCCAATTGCAGCTGCTGTCCCAGATGTGGTATCATTGCTTGAGCAAATCAACACATCCCCTGGGGTACCTGGTATGCAGCTATTGATCTGGCAAATGCTTTTTTCTCAATTGCCATTAGTAAAGACAACCAGAATCAGTTTGCTTTCAGCTAGCAAGACCAGCAGTATATCTTCACTGTCCTGCCTCAGGGGTATATCAACTATCCAGCCCGATGTCATAATATTGTCCACAGGGACCTTGATTGTCTCTCCCTCCCACAAGACATCACACTGGTCCATTATATTGATGATATCATGTTAATAAGACCTAGGGAGCAAGAAGTAGCAAAGTCTCTAGACTTATTGGTAAGGCATTTATGTGAGAGAGGATGGGAGATAAATCCAACAAAAATACTGGGGCCTTCCACCTCAGTGAAATTTCTAGGTGTCCAGTGGTGTGGAGCACGTGAAGATATCCCTTCTAAAGTGAAGGATAAGCTGTTGTATTTGGTCCCTCTTATGACCGAAAAAGAGACACAACACTTAACTTGTCTCTTCAGATTTTGGAGACGACACATTCCTCATTTGGGTGTGCTCCTCTGGCCTATTTACTGAGTGACCAGAAAAGCTGCTAGTTTTGATTGGGGACCAGGACAAGAGGAGGCTCTATGACAGGACCAGGCTGCTGTGCAAGCTGCACTACTGCTTGGGTGATATGAACCAGCAGATCCAATGGTGCTGGAAGTTTCAGAGGCAAATAGAGATGCAGTCTGGAGTCTTTGGCAGGCTCCTAAAGGAGAATCACAATGCAGACTCAGGATTTTGGAGCAAAGCCTCTGCAGATAACTACTCTCTTTTTGAGAAACAGCTTTTAGCTTGCTACTGGGCCTTAGTAGAGACTGGATGCTTAACCATGGGCCATCTAGTTACCATGAGACCTGTTGCAGCTGGGCAGTTTGATTTAATTATGAATTCCAAAAATATAATTGGATCATGCTTGTAAACTGATCTGTTAATCTGGGCATGATTAAGTTATGATTAAGGCGTTGACTGGCCATGTCAGTAGGGCGTTGAGCCCCACCCCTTGGTGGGTGGGGAATCGAATATAAAAGGAAAAGCAAAGAAGAGAATTGAAGCAGTCTTTTGAGAAGCAGCTTTGATGTTGGAAAGAAGGCCCCAGGAGAAGAGAAGCGAGCCATTCACCTGAACATCTACAGCTGACCTTGTGAAGGAAATAGGAGCTAAGCCCGGAGAGAAACGCAGCCCCAGGAAGAGAGGAACCCAAGAAGCCTGAACCCTGGCAAATGCCGGCATCTGTCTTGCTCTAACACGTGGCAATGGACTGTGGTGTGAGAAGGAACTTAACGCTTTATGTCCTGATATCTGTGGACTTCTACGCCAAATAAATACCCTTTATAAAGACCAACCCATTTTTGGTATTTCACATTAGCACCCCTTTGGTTGACTAATACAAGACCTGACTTGCCTATCATGAGTTGGGTACTGTTTGACCTACAAAACCATAAAGTTGGGTGTACACAGCAGTACTCCATAATGAAGTAGAAGTGGTATACATGAGATAGGACTCGAGTGGGCCCTGAAGGCATAAGTAAGTTACATGAGGAAGTTGCCCAAATGCCCATGGTCACCACCCCTGCCATGTTACCTTCTCTTTCCCAGCCCACAGCTTTGGCCTCTTAGGGAGTCCCTTACAAGCAGTTGACTGATGAAGAGAAAACTCAAGCCTAGTTTACAGATGGTTCTGCACGATATGCAGGTCCCACCTGCAGGTGGACAGCTGCAGGACTGCAGCTCTTTTCTGCAACATCCATGAAGAATAGTGGTGAGGGAAAATCCTTTCAGTGGGCAGAACTTTGAGCAGTGCATCTGGTTGTTCATTCTGCTTGGAAAAAGAAATGGCCAGAGGTGCATTTGTACCCTGATTCATGGACTTTTGCCAATGGTTTGGCTGGATGGTCAGGGATTTGGAAGGAACATGATTGGAAAATTCGTGACAAAGAGGTCTAGAGAAGAGGTATGTGGATAGACCTTTCTGAGTGTGCAAAAAAATGAAAATATTTGTGTCCCACGTGAATGCTCACCAGAGGGTGACCTCAGCAGGGGAAGATTTTAATAATCAAGTGGATAAGATGACCCACTCTGTGGCTCATGCTCAGCCTATTTCCCCAGCCACTCATGTCATTGCCCAATGGGCTCATGAACAAAGTGGCCATGGAGGTAGGGATAGAGTTTATGCATGGGCTCAGCAACATGGACTTCCCCTCACCAGGTTGACTTGGCTATGGCCACAACTGAGTGCCTAATCTGTGAGCAGTAGAGACCCACACTCAGCCCCCAATATGGCAGCATTCCTCGAGGTGACCAACGTGTTACCTGGTGGCAGGTTGACTACATTGGACCACTTCCACCATGGAAGGGGCAGCGATTTGTTTTAACTGGAAAGGACACATACTCCAGATATGGGTTTGCATTTCTTGCACACAATATTCCTTTCAAAACTACTGTCCGTGGACTTACCAAATGTCTTACCTACCACCATGGCATTCCATACAGCATTGCTTATGATCAAGGAACCCATTTCAGAGCAGGTGATGTGCAGGAATGGGCACATGCCCATGTAATTCACTGGTCTTATCATGTTCCCCATCACCCTGAAGAAGCTGGATTGATAGAATGGTGGAATGGCCTTTTGAAGATTCAATTACAGGACCAACTAGGTGGCAATACCTTGTAGGGCCAGTTCAATGTTCTCCAGGAGGCTGTGTATGCTCTAAATCAGCATCCACTCTATGGTGCTATATCTCCCATAACCAGGATTCATGGGTCCAGGAATCAAGGGGTAGAAATGGGAGTGGCACTACTCGCTATTACCCCTAGTGACCCACTAGGAAAATTTTTGCTTCCTGTCCTTGAAACCTTAAGCTCTGCTATTCTCCAGGTTTTAGTCCCAAAAGGAGAAATGCTGCCACCAGGGAACTCAACAGTGATTCCATTGACCTGGAAGCTAAGACTGCCATCTGGCCACTTTGGGCTCCTCTTACCTCTGAATCAACAGTAAAAGAAGGGAATTACTGTACTGGCTAGGGTGATTGATTCTGACTATCAAGGGGAAATAGCACTGCATCTACATAATAGAGGTAAAGAAGCGTTTGCCTGGAATACAGGAGGTCTTCTAGGGCATCTCCTAGTACTGCCATGCCCTGTGATTAAAGTCAATTGAAAATTGCATCAACCCAATCCAAGCAGGACCAACAATGGCTCAGAATCTTTAGGAATGAAGGTTTGGGTCACCCCACCAGGCAAAGAACCACGGCCAGCTGAAGTGCTTTCTGAGGGTAATGGAAACATGGAATGGGTAGTGGAACAAGGTACTCATAAATATGAACTTTGACCACGTGACCAGTTACAGATATGTGGACTGTAATTGTCATGAATCTTTCTTCCTTGTTTCATTATGGGTATGATTGTATATGTACACAAAATGATTCTTATCCAACTTTTCCCTTAAAATATGACAAGTTGTATTAGTTTCATGTCATAATATTTAAGTATGTCAAGTTTAAGAGTGAATATTACCCAAGAACTTGCACCCTATTCTGTAGTGAATTAATGCATTTCCAGTTGTATGCAGGAGATTTGAACATTGTTAGGCAGAAATATATATACATATATATGCATGTCTGTTATTGTTTTTACTTAGAGACTAAATATGTTTTAAGGTGGTGTGTATGGTTGCCGAGTTGACAAGGGGTGGACTGTGATGGTTAGGCTAGTGTGTCAACTTGGCCAGGTAATTGTGCCCAGTTGTTGGGTAAGACATCTTTCACATCTCAAACAATCTTTGAGTAGCCTGGGATAGCCATCGGGTAACCAATGATTTGCCCCTTCACCTTATAAAATGAAGGAAAATAAGAAATTTATTTTGGCTTTCTCTAAATTGGAGTGAATTAAAAAGCTCTTATAAAAGGTATTTTGTTTACCATAGTTAGGATAAAACAGAAAAAGAAAATGACAAAAAAATGGCTGCCTTCAGAGATTTCCTATATAACATATATATTAATGTGTATTACAATTCAAAGTATGTCTACCTTTCGGGTTAAAAAATACATTTGAGTAATCTCAAAGACTGTTTAGCACATGATCCATGAAATGCTCTTAGTCATGGATTACATACTTAATGTGCATTATACAGCAGTAGGGGACACCATTCTTTTCCATTCTGTTACTGCTTTCTCACATAATACATCAGCACTAACAATTCTTCACCTAAAACACTTACTCTTCCTCTGTTTTCAGTCCTTTGACATCAAGTGGCTATCGGTGGTTGTTTCATATAAGTGTGACACTGGGAAGGAAGAATGAACTTGAAAGTGCTTTTTCAGTCACTATGCAGAACTTCCCCAGTTGCACACACTGTCGTTCATTTAATTCTCCTGTTCCTTTTTAACAATTGTTAAAAGGTTTGGAAATGGTGATCTTAAAATGTAAGCATGCATTTTTTTCCTGTGACGAGCTTAATGCTCTTTACATACTTTTTCCAACCATAACAAACTCTTTACTAGACTCCTGTCAAGCATATGGATAAAAGTCTATTTTGATTTTTATTTATTAATTTCAAATAATAACTCAATTCACATACCTGCAATATTTTTTAAAAACTGATTACTAATCCTTTTATGCCTACTGTGCTGGGATGAACCTCTGTTCATTCATTCACTAGAGATTTTAAAGGTCAGAATTGTTGTTTATACTCAGTTCTTAAGAACTGAACTATTTCACTGTTGTTGTTTTTTTTTTTTTTTGCTATAATTTTAGCTATTGCAATTATGTGTTCCTGCTGAGTAAAGGGCAGAATTGAACTTTCAACAGATCAGGTATCTATCACTACCAGTACAGGATTCTAACTAAAACAGTTTTTGTTGTACTTTGTTTTGTTTTGGTTATTCTTTTTTAAAATTTTTATTTATTTTGCGTGTGTGTGTGTGCATATGTGTTCTCCTGGAGGCAGCAGGATTCAGCAGTTGTGCTTTTGTTACTAATTGTTTTATTCCCCATCAGTTCCCTTCTCCATGCCCACTTCATTAACTCAGATACAAATTAATATATGCAACACATTTGGCTACCCTTTTCTCAATGGAAAATGTTTGCTCTGTGATTTAGCTTTTCAGAAGACTGGAAAGTTAAAGGTATTCGTTTTAGTTTTTTTAGGGTTCTTTGTTGTTGTTGTTGTTGTCGTTTTAGAAACTCATATCTTGTAACCCATTTGGTCTAGTTGGTAGAGATCTTTCTTAAAGTCTACAAGCCTGTACCAGTCTGAGAAAGTACAAAACATCAAAGGAAATCCAGATTTGAGTGAATCTTCAAGTGCAATGTGAACATAAACTCTGCATTTTGGACAAAACAACATCAAAGACTTTTGCTTGTTTTAAATACCAACAGTTTGCAAAATGCACAGGTGTCATTTTTATTGTTACCTCACTCTTCCCCTTTATTTTCTTTTGTGGTATCCCTCTACCTTATGTGCTCGAATACTTTGGTTGGTTGTGGTAGATTCTGAGTTCTTTGCCATGCCATATTCAGCTTCTTAAAATCTTCATCCCCCATGCAGAAGACACAAAGTACAGCCATACCTCATTTTACTGTGCTTCACTTTATTATTCTTTAGAGATATTGTATTTTTTCACAAATTAAAAGTTTGTGTCAACCCTTTGTGGGTCAGGTTTATTGGCACCACTTTTCCAAAAGCATGTGCTCACTTCATGTCTCTGTGTCACATTTTGACAATCTTCGCAATATTTCAAACTTTTTCATTGTTGTTATAATTTATGGTGATCTTAATGTTACTATTGTAATTGTTTTGGGGAGCCATGAACCATTCCCATATAAGACAGTGAACTTAAAAAATGTTGTGTATGTTCTGATTGTTCCGTGGACTGGGTGTTCCCCATCTCTGTCCCTCTCCTCAGGCCTCCCTATTCTCTGAGACATAACAACATTGAAATTAGGCTGATTAATAATCCTAAAATGGCAGCTATGTATTCAATTGAAAGGATAATTCATAAGTCTCTCACATGTAAGGAAGGCATGTCAAAAGGCAGGATAGGCCAAAAGCTAGGCCTCTGTGTCAGATGGTTAGCCAATTTATGAATGCAAAAGGAACAATTTTTAAGGAAATTAAAAGTGTTATTCCACTGAATGCATGAATGATAAGAAAGTGAAATAGCCTTAGAGCTGTTACAGAGGAAGTTTTTGTGGTCTGTATAGAACCTCAAAACAGCCACAACATTCCCTGAAGGCAAAGCCTAATCCAGAGCAAGGTCCTAATGTTTCATAAGGCTGAGAGAGGTGAGGAGGCTGCAGAAGAAAAGTTTGAAGCTAATAGAAGTTGGTTCATGAGATTTAAGGAAATAAGCCATCTCCATAACCTAAACGTGCAAGGTGAAGTAGCAAGTTGTGTAGATCTAAGTAAGATAATTGATGAAGGTGACACAACTAAACAACAGATTTTCAATGTCTATGAAACAACCTTCTATTGAAAGAAGTTGGCAAATATTATTTTCATAGCATGAGAGAAGAAGTCAATGCCTGGCTTCTGAGATTCAAAGGACAGGCTAACTCTCTTGTTAGGGGTTAATGCAATTGGTGACTTCAACTTGAAGCCAGTGCTAATTAACCATTCCAAAAATCCTAGGGCCCTTAAGAATTATGCTAAATCTTCTCTGCCTTTGCTCTATAAATGAAACAACAAAGCCTGAATTATAACATATCTGTCTACAACATGGGTAACTAAAAATTCTAAACCCACTGTTATTGCTTAGAATAAAGGATTCCTTTCAAAATATTACTGCTTACTGACAATGTCCCTGGTCATCCAAGAGCTCTGATGGAGATGTACAATGAGATTAATGTTGTTTTCAGGCCTGTTAACACAACATTAATTCTACAGCTCATGGATCAAACAGTAACTTCAACTTTCAAGTCTTATGTTTTTAAGAAATACATTTCAGGCATCCATAGATAGTGACTCTCTGATGGATCTGGGCAAAGTAACTGGAAAACCTTATGGCCCACCAACCTCAATGAACTTACACATCCTGGAGCCTTGCCACCAACCATAGACCACAGTTCACAGTGTAGACCACACTCTCTCCCACTCAGTTCTGAGTGGTGTGTGCTGATTTAAAATGGCCTACATCCATTGCCAGAACAGTACTCAGGACAACCTCCAACTCCCAAAGAAGCCCCTGTATTTCAACTGCTCATCCCCTCCCTACCCAAAAACTGTCAAGTGGCCACTGGCTCCACCTCATTGTTATAATTTCTTGCATTGC